>NW_017547132.1:700049-736434 GCF_001854935.1 Bemisia tabaci
CCCCTTTTTTTTTTTTTTTGTCCCCTTCATGCAGGCGATTTTTACGGTCTTTAGTCTAATGAGGTCCGCGCGGTCCCTCCTTTGTAGTCTCCGGGATTTTGCATAGTGATGAAGCCAAATGGACTCGTTTTAAACGAATTAAGTCCTTGCTAATCCCTAGTATTTATAATTGAAAGCTCTAACTTAATAAGTAAGCTTGTGCAAAATAAATATCATGTACGTCTCCTTGTGCTCCTTGTTTCGTTTGTCTCTCTAAGGCAAATGGTCAAATCAGGCATTTTGTCAAATGCCTAGGCAAATAGTCAAATATCCTTACTTAGATTGATATTTTTATTGTTTACCCTAATTTTAGACAAAATAATTCGTTGCTCGTGTAAGAAAGAATTCTCTGTAAAAATATGCAGCATGCAATAGTATTTTAAACGATTTCAAGATTCTGAATGCACATTTATCATGAAATTTTCAGCACGTCATGAAAAATAGAATTTTTAAAATTTTCACCTCTATTTTTGGCAAGATATAATTATGATTTTAAGAGTTGCTTTCAAGATTTATAGGAAGATTTCATAGCAATAAACTCCAGAATTATCGTATTATTCTGACTATCACGTTATTGAAAGTTGAAGAAGTTACCAAACGGTAAGAATTCGATCATTTCAAATACAACCGCAGAACATGGAGGAGAAAAAAGAAAGAAAAAAAAACTACTCACACAAATGAGCCACCCTAATGTTTCTCTGCTCCACCTAGCGGAGAAATTACACAGGTGAAAAACGGTGAGCCCTCAGAGATAATGGCGAACGAAAACACGCGAAGCCGGGACTGATAACGCGACAGGGTTAACCACCCGACTCTCATAATTATCGTAAAAGCCCCGGGCAGCAGCATATTCGCAGAGCTTTCGGCTCGGATTAAAACTTACCGCGCTTGAAACTTTCGCTCCGAATAAAAGACATCTTGAACGAAATTCAGACTAATATATCCTCTTTATTATGAAATACGACCCCCCCTCCCTTTATTCCCCCGACGTGTCTCGCAGGCCCCTAGGGGTAAGAGGGAAGGGAGTGGGAGAGGGGGGGTTGAAAAAGTTTCTCACGCATCAATTTATTATTCCTCTGACCTAAATACTGACAGCTTCGATTTCCAAGTTTATTCTTCGGGAAAAATGAACGATTCGAATGCGCTTTGCGCTTGTGCGAGCGCCGCGCCGGGTATGCAAAACGCGCGTCGGATTTCGCCGCGACAGGGCGCAATTTTTCTCTTTTTCGGGAGACGAGTGAATTCTCAGTTTAAGGAGCGGATATCCGGCACTTTACTTGAGAAACGGTGCTACAAACGACTTTAAATGGCCCGTTGATCATGTTGAGCGAGGAATACTTTTCCGCAGTAGAAGCTGTAACACTACTTGCCAAGGACTGCTTGGAAAAAAATGTATTCCCAAAGAGAGGGCGGGGGTGTTAAGGTCTAGACTTAAATAAAATAAAGAGAGTCTGAAAGTACGTTATACATGTATTTTAGGAAATACAAATAATTATTTAGAAAAATTGATGTGAATAATGTGTTTAGAATATTAAGAAGCAGGCAGGTGAGAGATATATATCAGATTTTTAAACCCCCCCCCCCCCCAAAAAAAAAGAGATAGAAAGAAAAAAAAACCACGTAGGTACACATTAATTCACGATTTACGGATGAATCTAAAAAATAAGTAGTTTCAACATCTGATTTTCATCTCTTTTGACTGAAAGCTCTAAAGCCCCATAGTGTTTACCTTACAACACTTTGATGAAAACTCACACAAGTCATTTTTGATGTCGATAAAACCACGAAAAAACTATCTCGCTATTATTACAAAGATTCTCGTCTCATTCAATCTACAAGACTTCCTTGTAATTCACGCTAGACTGTCTTGGTATTGTAACAAGAGTCTGATTTCAAAGACAAAAAATCTCGTAAAAGTAACAAGAGCCTAGATCTCTCAAGGAAAACACAGTCTAAAGATCACAATCGAGAATTCCTCATGAATTAAATATGAAAAAAAAAAAAATCCCTGCCGTAGTAACAAGATATTTCTTTTCGTAAAGTTTTGACTTAAAACTTGATAATCCCACCATGAAACAGAAAAATTAACCTATTTTGACCTTCAATCCTTCTTTAACATTCATTCCTAAGATATTTGACAGAGTAAAGCTTTGAAGTCCCCTTATTTCCATAGAACGAACAATAATCTAACACTGAAAATAGGTAGTTCTTACGGTGCCACCGATACAAGCAATGATTTCACGAACCAAGCTCATTAGAGCAGAAAGCAGGGTAATAAGATCGAGGAAAAGGGTGAAACGAGCCCCTTTTCACCCCTTTTCACCCTGTGCGTGACGCTCCTCTCTTGCACGACATGATCATTTAAAACGTATAAATCATCGCTGAATAGGAAAATTGTTTTGCTTCGACGCCAGTGACTCGCTCACTGTGACGGCTCAAAGTTCAATCTTACCAGGGTTAAAAAAGTATTCTTGGTTTATGAAAAGAAAAATAATTGAAAAACATTTTGCACTGAGTCGCATATTGATCCATACCGTGCTAAGTAAAATGCAGAGTACGTTTCAGGTTTGTCATTATAAACATGAATAAAACAAACTATTTGAAGGGCTTGGAAGGCAAGTGGAATAAGTGCAGTTTTTTTTAAAAAAAATGAAATACTAATGATTTCAACTAATAGTAGTTTTAATTCATATTCTGTGAAAAATTCACCAGGAAAATCTAATTATTAAGAATCAAAAAGTGAGTTTGTGGATGTGCTTTCTAATAACTCTCGGTTTCAAAGAATTCTACCTCGTCATTTTAAAAACACATTTTTTATGAGGTCATAAACGAATTGAGGGGTCTATAAAAATATTAAAAATTGTCAGTGGCGGAACAGGACATTTTCCAAGAGGGAGTTTACGGTCAAACATTTCTTTTGGTGGGGAAGGGGCCGGGCTGGAATATAAAAATTTCCTGAATTACACGAAAAATGACGATTTGGGGCTCAAATTTTCTAGTCATTGGGGAGCTCTGGGCCCCCTGCCGCCCCCTCTCCCCCGTCTGCGCCTCTGCAAATTGATTTAATACGATTCAAAAATAATCACCTGAGGAAGAATCGAAACCAATCTCGAATTAAAACACATTAACACCCCACAGCTATTTGTCAAGTTTTTCAAGTTTTCACTTCCTCCGAGCTTCTCCTAGCTTTCGATAGCTTCAAGACTGAAATTGACTTCTCTCTTATTAAAGCGAGTTGGTGCGAGTCAGTAAATATCCCGTTTTTGTCTCTTGCCTCGAGTGTTTCTTGAAGGTAGCTTTTCGCATTTCATAAAATTCTTTATTGCCTACCATTTTATTTCGCGATATCGTCTCCTCTTCTGATTCCGCTCAAAGTAGTTTAATATCTCTTCTGTAAGCTGTTCCTGGAATCCAGGCGAAGAGAGCATCTATTTAGTCCCATCTCAACTTAAAATGCCTCTCTTTTGTCCGATCAGTCTTTTCTGTACTGAGAGAATAAGTTCCGTCATGATCGTAGGTTATGACCTGAGGAAATACATAATAATATTGTAATTAATGAGACCAATGCGCAGGTTTTCTCTGATATCTCAGTAACTAGTGGTGATTTTGCAAATTGAGATCATTGTTTTTCCTCCAATGAAATCCATTAAAAATATCGATTTTAGATTAAGCGAGCTGCCTCACCAAGAATCGATTGTTTTTGAAAAGAAATGATGGTATGGATTTAAGTTTTCTTCTTTTTAAACGCTGAAAAAGAGTTCAACAGTCTTAGCTATCTCCCGATGTATTTGGTTCTTTCTCATCTAAACCTAGAATCGATTTAATTAAGTTTCCTCCTTCGAAACACTCACTCATTCATGCTCAGCTTAATTTCAGGTCACAGAATACAGAAGCGGGTGGCTGAACATGTTACTTCCGTGCGTTTTATTAATTTTCCTGGACGTTTGCACCAGGAATCAATAAAAAGCCTGCGTTTAATTTAGGGCAGTTTAGCTTACCCTCTGAGCAAATAACTGCGCTTTCCCGTTTTTTCGGGAGGGTGTTGTTATTTACGAAAAGGAGACGGTTATTGTTTGCTCATTTAGATCAACGCGCACATGAATAATTATGATAAATGAGCTGCGCTGTTGCCAAATCTCATGAGAAATTGAATAATGGTGACCGTTGATTATCATAAAAAATATATTCATTTGCAAAAATTGGCAAACTTGTTCAGCCGCGTGCATGTAAGCAAACGTTACGCGGAGTCTAATTATTATCGTTATTTCGGCTCTTCTGTTGTTGTACTTACGAGCATGAATTAATTATTTTCAGATTAACAGCATCTCTATGCTGTTTCCAATTCCATGTCACGTTTTCGTTATAACTCATCAGTGAAAAAGAGAAAAACACGTTATACTGCGCAAATTAATCTGAAATCAGCTGCAGTTGTTGCAAACCAGACTGACCTGCTCATTTAGTAATGCACCAAGCTTCAATCATTAGTATCCAGAAAAATTTTATTCAATTCCCTGGTCATCTAGTTCACGCAACCAGACATTCTGGTTGCTGCTACTATAGAATATTCCGGGGCAAAGAAGTTTTGAAACCTTCACTAGGTTCTTATTACTCATCTGCGCACAATCTCTGAGTAGAAGCGGATGATACGGACGCAGATTTAACCGAATTCGTTCCCAAATTTTCTCTGATTTGTTATTTTTAAAACAGAAAACTGAAAGAATACATTTTTCAAACAGAGGAATCACCAAAACTTAAACTTTCGTTAGTATACTCATCATAATGTAAGATTAATTCACGAGGAGTTTAAAGACGTGAAATATAGTATAGTTATCTGTAAAAAGAAAAACACGAGCTCAGTGATGATTTTGCATGTTAGCAACTCTGTTTTTCCTCCATTTGAATCCATTAAAAATATCGATTTCAGGTGAGGCAAGTGCCTCTAATGGAAACGATTGTTTTACATACATTTGAATGAGGGGAAAACATTCTCGCCAACTTCCAAGAATCACCACTGCACGAACGAGGAACAGGCGACGGGAAATTTAGTTGGACTACATTTTGCAATTAGGACTAAAATCTCAGGCTCAGTTTAGAAACAACGCGTGTGTATCATCAGTTTCCCTATAGCCATAAGTATTTTTATAAATGAGCATAAAATTATAGTTCCCAATCGCGAAATGAAATCCAATTAGGCTGATGAACTGTATAGTATATCCTGCTGTAGAGCGTCACTGAAAAAAAATTCTCGGCGTTTTTACCAAGGTCCGTTGGTACCTTTACCATCTCACTTTTCGTACCAATTATTGGTAATTTTACCAAGACAGACTGGTAAGCTTACCTAAAAACCGGTATTTTTACTGTTTTTTCAGGTAAGAATACCACTTTTATTGGTAATCAATTCCCGGTAACATTCCCATTTTATCTCGGTAATGCTATCATAGTCGATAAAAAATATTGTCGTTTTTACCAAGGTCCAGTAAAATTACCGGGAGAGTTCAATAATTTTACCGAGATTTCTCGGTAAAATTAGCAATTCCATAAATGGTAATTTTACCAAGAAAAAACTGGGATCAAAGAGAACCCTGAATTCTGGGTAATTTGACCATTTTCTTAGTAAATACACCGAGATTTTTTTTTTTCAGTGTATAGCGTCTTGTCAGAGTTTTTCGTGACAAGGCATCCCACACAAGCAGGGCTAAATTTTCCCTGAGCCCATCTTGACGATGTTTTACCAGCGAGACTCTTTGCACCGAATCCGAAGTAATAAAGATAGCGCTCCGCGTGGATGAGGCCATTTGTATGGAATATTTTATTCGTGCGAGCATATATTTAGAGGAAGACACCATGCAACGAGGCAGCGACATGCACGTACGCCGTACGGCCTCGATAGGAGGGAGCTTTCCGATTGGGCCCTTTCCGCGTCCCCGCATGAGCCCTGCCCTGACAGCACCCTTCCGACTCACAGGGCTCATCCACCGGTGCAGATACGTTGTTTCCGCGAGATCGGTTTCGCGTGCCTGGTCGGAATCCGGAAGTGAAATGTCACGCAGTCGGACAAGCATGCGTGAGACGCAAAACCGAAACTGATTTACAGCCGATATTAGGGGGAAAAGGGAAAACAGAGGAGAAACGGGGAAATCTGACGACCCATCAAAACGTGATTTATGCAATTTCGCCGTGTTCATACGGAGTGGCTGCGGCACAAAAGCTCAGGGTACATTGACATAAATGTCAGCGGCGCTGAAATATAGGAGCCAACTCGGTGAAAATATGGAGCACGAAAGGAAACTGTTCTACTTCCAAAACGAGGTACAGCCATTCCGGGGGACGGGCGAGGGGGTGGGGGAGCTTTCGCTTTTTAAGCCCTGCTCCCTTTGCCCCTCTTTTTTTCACGCTCTGGTTATTCTGGGGGATGAGCGGTGATCATGAAGTCATCATTTCCGATTCAACAAAAAGCGCTATGGGAGACGACGAACTGTGAGTATTTCTTCTTTGTGGGCATTTAAAAACGGGCTGATTTTTCATTCGGGACGGAATGAACTATTCCTTACAACCAGAGAACAAACTAAGTGATTCACCATATTTTTTTCCGTAAAACATTTCAAGGGAGTTTTGTGAAATCGATGTATCTTGAAATTGGAAAAAAAAAGTGTCAAACAAGATATTTTCCATAATTATATACATTCATATATACGTTTTGACAAACCGATCCTTCTTTAGTATTGCCAAAAAGGTCGCAGGAACAGCTCAACTATCAGATAGGTTATTTTCGAATCAGAATTGGACGCATCTATGCCAAACGGAACTATGTGCATAATTACATGAGCCCTATTATGCATACACTCTTATGGGTGTCAGGGCTGATGCCTCAATGCATATAGTTCCGTTTGACAGAAATACGTACAGTTCAGGCTGCGTTTAGATATTCCGCACCGCAATTTAATCAGTATTATTTTTTACTCTCATTTTATTCCTTGTAACACATAGCGAAAGGTAAAACCTCTCCCTTTTCACTTTCATCAATTGTTCTTTCGTTTTTTTCCTTTTACAAAATTGAATCCAAAGAACTTGGTCTTTTGAAGTTCAATCGTTGACTCAAATTGGGGCTCCCCTCCCCAGGGCCGGATTAAGGAGGTGGCCACATGGGCCGCGGCCCATGGCGGCAAATCTAGAGGGCGGCAAATTTTGCAATTTTTTAAATGTAGGTATAAAAAATATCGGATTTAGAAAAAAAAATTACAAACGAGAAAAGGCGACAAAATCTCTCATTTCCTGAGAGTGTAGTAATTTTTTAATTTTATCGTCTTTCAGTGATACAAGAGACAGCACTTTTAATTAGTCGAGTTAAGAGAGAAACCAAACACGCAATTTGGCCTGGAACGGCTCGGCGCAAAGAGCAATGATGACGAAGACTTGAGATGAAAAGGAGAAGCCATCGACGCGGCGATCGGCATGTAACACATATCAGCGCCTACAAGACTGCACGAATACTTCACGCATTGCATCAAACACAGTTCGGTCATTGCGGTCAGCGTGAAACGGAAAGCGCCTACAAGAGTGCATGAATACTTCATGCATTGCGCCAAACGCAGTACGTTCAGCGTGAAACGCATGGCGCTTACAAGACTGCGTGAATACTTCACGTATTGCGCCAAACACGGCGCGGTTTGCGCGGCGCGGCGGCGGAAGTTAAAATCATTAAACCACATTCATGTTTGTTCTTTCATAATTTTTTCGTTCATTTCTTATGAATGGAAGCAGGCCTTGTCCACAAAGAAATATGTTTACAACACTTAACTTTTGCTAGTAGTGTTGACAGGGCGTCTCCAAAAAATGTGTTCAACGCCAGTAAACGCGTCTTATGCACCCCTCCCCCGCTGGTACGTTCACTTGATGGTTTTTATTGATGTTTCAATACGAATGAGAAGGGGGCGGCAAAATTCAGGCGGCCCATGAGCGACAAGTAGGTAAATCTGGCCCAGCCCCTCCGTCCTGTTACGCTGTCCTGTGTCGCTCCCTAAACTCATACTGTAGTTACGCTGCTGTTCTGTCGGTTGAGCTATTAGGAAAGGTGCATCACTCCATAGCTCACCAAAATCGATCGTTCATGGGTTTATGGTGGGATTAAGAGTCGCGCTCATGCCGAAAAGTCAAGATTAGATAGCCGGAATTCCATGACTGTGTCACACGCTTTGCTCCTATGGCGGCGAATCGTAGCGCAGCGCAGCGGGAGACTTGCATCCTGGGACCAGTGTCAATGATCGATGGCTCCTTGATTGAGGGGCAGATCCCGTGATAAAATTGATTTTTTGACAAATTTTATTTTATCGCCCATCGCATCGGGATTCTCTCCAGCTTGATTTTAATTGAAACCCAATTCAGTCAACTAGTATGTCACTTTAAAATGACTAATGACCTACATCTGAGACGTAATCAGTTACGGTTGTAAGACTATTGAGGCACCTGCATTGAAGGTTTGAATAATCGATTTTCTCCATATAACTTGTATAAATATGTATGCATGTATAAGTAAGTAGTTCGGGAGATCAAAGAGATTAAGTTTAACATGGGTATTTCTAAAAGAGCGAGCGGTATTTCCGCACAAGTTAAGATAATAAAACAAATTTTAAAAAAATGTTTAAAAGCACTCACCTGCGACGATTTTTTTTGCTAGGTGCTAGGTTTTTAGCTGCTAGTGTTACTATTTAATTCAAAAGCGTCGAAAGTGAGTGTTTTTTCTTCCAAAAAAAAGAAGTAAAAAATTGTTTTATTGCATGACTTAGGTATTCCTTTCTGCATTTATTCTGAAGAAGAGAGTTCCCTTAAACAAACAGGGAAGCTTAAAAAATGTATCCAATATGTATGAAATACTTTTTATGAAAAAAAGCCACTAAGAAGTGGCCCGAACTGTACATAACAAGGTGGAGAAATGGTGCTGGCTCCACACCATATCGCGGGGAAATTAAAGCTAAGAAGTTCCAAAAACCTCTACTTCATTTGACTCAATTATAATTTTTGGAACTTCTTGGCTTTGTTTTCCCCGCGAAATGGTGTGGACCCAGCATAATTTCTCCACCTTGTTACATACTTTTTATGTATGGATGAAAAATGGAAGTACTAGAAAATCCCAAGCGCTTGCAGATGTTTAAGTTGTGTTGCTGGCTCTTTTTTTCCAATCAAGAGGTCGTGAATCGCGAGCATTTAGGTTATTTCTATCTAAAAACCACCATGCTCACTCTTAGAATCATCGAATGACGCTAAAAATGTTTTGAATTTGTATTCTGTTATAGGTAACATTCCTCAGTTGTTCTGCCGTGCTAAGAAAGAACGCCGTATAAACCTTCAGGCGTTGCCAAATTTCCATTTCTGAAACACGAATTTCCTGATAAACTTATGAATATTTCCCTCCCAATTTTTCAGATAATGTTGTTCGCAATTTCAACTAAAGGTTCTGAAAATTTCAAGGAAAAACATTCATAACTTTCCTCAAAAATGAACATTTTATCGAAGGAAATTTGGCAACACTCGAATGCTCTTACGGCGTTTTTCCTTAGCACGGCAGTGTTGTCCGATGTGGCAACGAAAGCGTCTTTGGTAGCCGTTGCGGCTGGTAGGGCTTTAATTATAGTGTCAATTAGAGATGACGCCGGCGCACAATCGACTTCACTCCTGCCAATCATCATTAAAGAGATTCGACCGGGCCCCTTTCTATCTGGTCCCTTCGTCTTTTTCCATTCAAATCTGGGTCCGTTTTACAGGGCTCATGCGAGGTTCGACCAGCTCGGTCCACATCGAGACCTCTCTGCTCGTTCAGATCGTGAGGTTGCCCAATCAGTCAGTCGCACTAGCCACAGAATCGTGTTTGATTGGTTCAAAGCGTATGCTTGGTGGCAACATCGTGTCAAAATAGAGCCGGCTCCATCACGTCTATAAATATTGTTATCATTCCAATAACAGCTCCTCAATTTGTCCGGAGCCGCCGTCTCGCGGCCTTGCTTTTATTAAAATGAATGACTGAATGAAAAAAACGAAACCGCTTTAACCGGGCATTACTCCACACCCCACTCATCTTTACCCTCCTCTCTCACCGTTTCCGATATCCGTAGAAAGGTGTTTAGAGGATTGGAATTTCATTCTTTCCCACATAAATCGCCGACCGCATTTTCGCGTAAATTTGATGATATGATCGCTCTATGATAATGCCATTTACCATACTTACAGTGAAAGCCACTTGAAGTCTAGCCACCTCCACCCAACAGCACCACTGCGTAAAAAACCAGGTGGAACCATGGTAGAATTTACTATCTTTTTCCTCAGCGCGGACGAGGTAATTAAAACCACGTATCTTTCCAAAAATTTCATTGAGCTCATTCATTGACTGTTCGTTCGTTCCAAGCCAACCAACTTGCCAACTTTTCGTCTTCTAAGAATCCGCACCAACCGCGGCGTCACTTGCCAGCGGGTCGATTGTTGAAACGTAATCGACTAAATCGATCGATAAATATCATTGCAATGATGGGGATGTATCGATAGGATCATTCGATACATCGCTCAAGGTCAAGTGCAGATTGGAAATACTTACGCAAACAATCAGACTTGCCCGAGTCCGATCCGCGTTGCTGCATTCAAGTGCGAGAATTAATGTTGGGTGAGTCAGCATCTGACGAATATTAAAAGTTTCCCCTCCGAAATCCTATCTCACCTGTCCCAGACGGTTTCCAATTTGAATCGGCGCGGGCGAGAGGTTGGGCGGGAGGATAATTTCTGGAAGACCGCAATAACTCACGTTGTCCGCGGTATCGAATGCATTGAAACGAAAAACGCGAATTAATTACTGTCATTTTTTGTAAGGTCGGCGTCGTTTTTTGACGGGGTTTAAGAAAACATGCCGCCCTCTGGCTCGAGTAAATTCCATGAGGTTTTGCGATTTTGGTTTAATCAATTATGTATTTTGTGACTATGGATTGTATTTGATACATCGATCAGGTGAGATTCTATCGAAATCGATTGCCATGCGAACCATGCTGGTTAAACCAATGGTTGCATGGTGCATTGCTTTGAAGCATAGCCTGAAAAGTCAATTTAGAAATCTGAGGTAACAGGCCTTTTGTGGTGGATTTTTTTATTCCTTTGAGTACCGAATGGCAATGAAAAGTGAAATTGTTAGGAATTTTCTCGTTTTCAGTTGTTGGTGATTGTAATTGTCAAAATACTTGAGGAAAATTCCAATAAACTGAGTGCACTTTCTATTTTTCAGAAATGCAAAAGTTAAACATTTCTGAACGCTTTGATTAGTAAATAAATATTTTGGTCGATATTTGCTTTATTTCTGAACGACTAAACAGAAATAATAAAACAATGGAAGTATGATTCTGGATTCAAAAAAGAAACACTATCGCGTGTGAGTTGCTCTTCCTTCGGCAACCGTGTATAGCGAGGCGAAATATTTTGGGCCCAGGGTCTGGATTTCTTGAACTGTCATCATCAAGAAGGATTTTGACGGGAGCGGAGAGAACCTCTGTTTTCGAGCATCGTTTATTTTTGGTACGGATTATTACAATCGATCGGCGTGATGATTGACTGGCGGGTTTTGAAGCCATATGCTATGGATCTGAGAAACCCTCAGCGAAACTTTCGACATTCACCGAGCGTGAAGTATTTCCAATAAGTGTCAAATATTTCATAATAGGCACAGTGTCACATTTTTCAGCCTCGGTTGCAACCCAGCCACTCTGCTCTATGGGATGTTTTATTTATAATTCTTGAAATGACTTCGTTTTATTTTAATGTATTTCACACGTGACTGTGTTGCAGGACAGGTTACGTCCTGATTAATTAAGCAATTAAGAGGTTAATTTTTTAACACCCATTAATTTTGGTATTGATTACATCATCTTGTCTCATATAAGCTCAGAGTTCATGCGAGTTTGCTTTCACGGAAGTCTATTTTTTTCTCCTTATAACAGTCTTGCGTCAAGTTTGATACTAAACTAGAGTGGCTGATTTATGCATCACAACATTAGCTACTTCAATCATTGCAGTACGTACAATTTTCCTAGATGTGATCATACTATTTCTTTGTGATCACTGGTGGTGGGGTGTACTGTAGACTTGAAAAATGTATAAAAGTTTTGAGTAAATTCCACTATATTTTTCAATCAAGATCAAGTACTGCAGAGCCCTCGTAAAAAAATTATAACTCCACTTTTTCTAAAGAGCCTTTCATAGCATTCTTTAAGAGTAAATCCAGGAAATGTACGTATCAATGTTCATCTGCTGTCTTTAATTTCCTTCATAATGACGATTCTTGATAACGCACCCCAAAATTAAATACCTAGGACGCTTACCTGAGCGACACTTTTAATACTTTCGTTCGTTTATGAACCACGTTATGACACGCCATGGATGAAGTTACCAGAGCCAACTTGCCTCATCTCTTCGGTGGATTAAAAATACCTATTTTTTACGACCACCTCCGCGTGAAGCGTGTTTTTCATCCGCATCTTTCCCCACTTGAAACTCTGGAACTATCAGCATAAAAGACGAACAGCTTTCGATATAAAAATATGCATCTCTTGATACGGATCGTCATAAAAAGTCGAGATTATATGTATTAAAAAAATCGTTTTTCGTGTCTAATTCGAAGCACCTGAAGGAATGACACAACTCGCCCATCCGGGACCGGGGGAATATGCGTCCTGAAAGTGAAAAAGAGGCGTAGCTAATGGTATTATTATTACTTTTAATGGCGCAGTAATACCTCACGCAGTAATAAAAAGTGAATTTCTACAAGGAGTTAATAGCTGGGATGCTGTTTGTACTGGTCCAGACTTTATCCTCTCGTGTTTAATTTGCTTCAATTTTACCACCTATTTGAGTAGCTCTTTTTCCGGTCATTTCAAAGTTCGAATAGAGCAAAAGTCATCACGAAATCCGTCGAGCAGCGTGCTATTTTAATTTCAGATATTATTAAGCTACAAAGCAGAGGAGGACTCCTTTTTTTACTTAAGATTTGACTAAATTCAGTTTGTTTAACATGAAGGTTTGCTTGAACATCGCCATACACGTTTATTTCAAATCAGTTTAATGCAATAAAAAATACTTTAATAACCATTGATACTAAATATCTAAGTATACTAGAGACAGAATGCTTATCAAGAGCTTGTGTGTTTGATTTCTATATATATCTGGTAAATAAAATTAGCAACTGACTAGCTATCTGGATTATAGACGTCTACCTACCTTCTAGGAACTTTCGTTCCCATAAGTGCCCAAATTACACATTAAATCACCTTAAAACAGAGTAAATGTTAGAGCTCTAGCCCATTTTAGACGAAAAATTAACTATGCATTCTGACTTTCAGTTACGAGAAAACCTCCAATTCAGACACTATAAAGAAGGGGTATCGTTAAGGGCCTTTTTTGGGCCCACCCTAAAATTCCTTAATTCCGCGATTTTTGGGTTTACCACTGGCCTAAACATGGATCTGAAGGCCAATTTAGCCGGAAAATGCGGGTTTTTCGGAATTTTAGACGAGAAAGTAGCCATGCATTCTGTCTCTCAGTTACGAGAAAACCTCCAATTCAGACACTATAAATTTAGATGGAGCCACAAAATAAACAAACGTTTTTTTCAGTAATTCTAACTCCCCCCTTCCCCTAGGGATTAATCCTGAGCTTTAACACCTTCAATATGATCCCTAAATCAGCACCCTCCATTAAGATACTTTTGTCTACCCTGCCTGGCGGACCATGCTCTGGCGGCGATCATCACAGGGTGTATTCGCCGGAAAATATGAAAAAGGGACGAAATTCGCGGAGAAAAGAAAGCTGATTTTTCCGGCTGCTTCTCCCCCTCGCGAATTTCATCGCCCTCTCGACGGGGCAGCGGAACTCCATTCCGACCCAAAAACACGGAACCGCGTCGAAATCCATTCATAATATAGGTAAACTAGGAATGGAGTTACGCTGTTTCGTCGGACCCCGGACGATTTATGATCGAATTCGTCTGCTGGCTGATCCGAGCATTAGTTTTGGTCACTTCAAAGCTTTTAAAACTCCATTTTCCGGATGAGCGAAATTGGAGAATAGGAGCTGTCGTCATAAAAGGGAGATATTACACGCTCAATCCTTTCAACTGCACCGGAGTCAAAATGCAATTTATCACGAGAGCATTCCGAGAAGCGATCGACTCTACGCGACCGCTGTATCCCGGAAATGGACGAGGAAACCAATCGGAAAACGGGGCCGATCCCCCCGATTTGGCAACGCCGGGTCGATATTCGATCTCGCGGGGACCGCCGTCGGAGAAAAATGATTTTCCCTCCGAAAGGAGAAGCGAGAGCTCATCGTTTGACAATTTGGAAACGTTTTATCTTTAACCTCAAAAAGTCGGTCAAAAGCCACTAAATTAGTTGTCTCTTCGGTTTCTGCGTCATTTTTCCGAACTGTTTTTTTATCCCTCTCCCCTCTTCCCGAGAAACTCTTCACCGCTTCGATAAAATGTTCGCTCTTTCGGACGAGGACAAATTCCTTGGCCTTATTCTCGCCGGAGGGTACGTTCAAGTTGTACGTAACACATTTTCAGGCTCTTCCATGTGCCCGCATTTGTAACACCCCCCCAAAACCTGGTCCATTTCTCCGACAGCCCCCCCCCCTTTCCCAAAATTAAAATTCAAGATTGTCAAAGTTTTGTGATAGTTTTGTACCCAAATTTACCGCAAATAAAAAGTTATGTACACATCATGTAAAGTACATAAACTTAAAACGGAGGAGGGGGGTGGAGAAATGCTGGCGCCCCCCAGCCCCCACCCACCCCCTATTCCACAAATTTTCCTATCTTTTACCGGCAAAGTTTTGTACAAGTTTTGTACCGAAATAAGCCGTCCAGAAAGGGTTTTGTACCCTCTCAGTAGGGGGGCTACATGGGGGGTCAAAACTGGGGGCCCGAGGAAACATTTTCGAAAGAATGGACCTAGGTAATCAAAAAACCGCCAGAACGGACGGTAGTAGGGATATGGAGGGGCAAAAAGGGCATCCCATCAAAGAGGGTGATATCGCAAAAACTCTGAAGTACAAGTCTTAGGAGAAACTGTAGACGCTTCCCACTGAAGTACCTATTAAAATAAAATTCCAAAGGTCACAGATATATTAATATGTTAATATGCAAAATTCTCAATGTATGTTATAGATTCCAAGTAGAGTTCTGGGGTGCAGACTCCTCGTCAGCCCCTGTTAGTTCCCTAGCAGTAGGGATTCAAACCTCCATTATTACGTAACTCAAGCAAATCCCTCCTCAATTAGATCGAATATTCTAAGAGGAGTTTTCTTTTCTTCTTCTTCTTATTTATTGATAAAATAGGTTACTACAGTGTATTAATCCTAATCTAAGAACAGTAACCCAAAATATTTACGTAATTTTTAAGGGTGAATAACACGTCATTATTTCATGGACGGCCCTTAATGTATTTTAACACTGGCTCCAAACAGGTTAATTCATTTTGCGGCCCGTAATTCCTAATGATACCGAATCACATACCTTTTCGTTCTACTAAGGAAATTAAAGAGGGTGCAAAACTCTCGTAACAGGTCGAGTAACTCAGGGAACCTCGAGAGGATAACAAGCCCCGACTTAAGGGCGGCAGGCGCCGGTAATTGGATTTGTTAACTCTTAAAAATCCTCGAAAAATCACGGGGAAATGAACGACCGAAATTAGGAAGGGGCCGGAAAACAAGAAGGAAAAACATACTGTCAACTTGATTTGACTTGAGCGGCACCGATGTCAGGTGTGGCCGAATTTGGATCTTCCCCGGGATGAGCTGTGAGGGATTTTCAAGAGGGTTGGCACCACCGGGGAGGAGGGGAGGCCACGGGCCATTTGCGAGGGCCAAGGGTGGGAGCGGCCACGCTTGAGCAGGGGCCGAAATGGCCTCCTTGGGAATCGAACTAATTTCACATGTGAAATAACCGATCCATCTTCGGCGAGACTCGATCTCAAGATCAACGGTGTCATTCGACGCCGGGTGACGATTTAATTTCATCATGTTCGTTTACGCACAGGGCTCTTTAATGGGGGTGCAGGTATGCAAGTGCAAGCTCGAGGGGGTGCGCTGAGGGTTGTTTCTATCCGTCGCGGTGGGACGTTCCTTACCCCTTCTCTCTCGTTCTTCTTAGTAAATAAGAGACGTCTAGTTCCAAAGGCGGTGTTCTCCATTGCCCTGTCTAAAAATGGTGCGATCATTATAATTTTAAAAGTAAAAGAACTGAAAAACCTACATGTTCATGTTTTCTGGTGAATTTTCTGTTATTCGGCAAGAAAATTTGGAAAATTTTAAAAACAGTTGGGCGTTTTGATTGTTCCTCGCAGAAAATTAATATGATTGCACAATTTTTAGACAGTGTAATAAAGATTGCCACTTTTGGAACTAGACGCCCCATACTTAGCCGATATACTTAGAGGAAAACGCTGTGGCATACATTGTTGGCAAATGGAATTGAAATGAAACGAGCATGGAGGTATTGGAGGTTTCTCACTGTGATATTCCGCCTTCAATTTCCTTGATAGGCCAAAAAACGTCCTTCGTGCAGTGATATTCCATCCGATGATTTATGCCTTGCCTAATCTACAAATCATGCATCTCCGTAAATTATGTCGAACTGCAATTTGACGATTTCCATATTCACATGATTGAGGTCAACAGATAAAACTCGAATCATAACAACAAATAAATAACTACCTTTATAATTGCTTTGTTAGTGCACGTTTAGAAAGCGCCTCTGACATGAAATAATCAGTTACCGAGTGTGACTTAATTTGAGAGTAATGGTTTTGTATGCCTGTTTGGAAGTTTTCAAGTAATTTTATCTGATGGTCAAAATGATTACTTTAATATGTTTTGTAAATGATTGAAACTTGGCGTCTATATACGAACTAAATTTTCTGTAATTTGTTTGCAGGTATGTTATTGTTTGGATCATTCATTTCTCTCGGAAGCCGTAAGTCATAAATTTAGGATTACTTTTCCTAGCTATTATTTCTACTGTGAAAATATCGTGAGCCAAAGGTTCGATTCCTCCCTAAAAAGTCACCATCCCAGGATCTGGAATGCAAGCCGGGGAGGGTCATTAACTCGTTATGTTTATCTCCGAAGATCGACCTCTCACCCGTTCGTTCCACAAATAAACGATTTGTTCCGCTTAAAGAAGAATAGTGTATCTACAATCCGTCCGGCCGAACACCCGTTCCAAACTGCTCGGAATCGTTATAAACCCCATCTAGAATACTGCCGTGCAAAGGAAAAACGCCGTATGCACATTTGAGAGTTGCCACAGTTCCTACGATAAAATGTTTATTTTTGAGATATGTCATGAATAATTTTTCCTTGAAATTTTCAGGAACCGTAAATAAAATTGCGAACAAAATTATCTGAAAAATTGGAGGGAAAATATTCATAAGTTCACTAGGGAATTCATGTTTTATCAAAGGAAATTTGGAAATGCCTGGAGGTCCATTAGCACGGCCGGATATTCCGAATTTCTAGCACAGCGCGACATCAGCGCGTTTGCGAACCGGGCTTATTTGCACGTGTAAACAGGGCCGAACGGCGGACGCCGGTCGCGAAGTCGCGCGGGCCTGTTTACACGCACGAGGCGAGGCGAGGCCGCTCCGCACGCATGATCGCATGACGTTGCTCCTCTCAAATAAGAGCCTAACTCAATCATAACATGAGCCCTGGTAAGCATCGCGTCTTATGGACTTCGAGGCTCATTGCGAATCGCAGTCACACTTCTGTGTCGGCGAGCCACGATGATCGCCGATCGCGTGACACTTCTCAAACAAACCAGAGTTGCACCTTTATCATCTATCACTCCTAGTTATTCGCCCCCCCCTTTCCCACGGCAGGAGGGGGGCGCGAAGCCTCCCCGCGGGTTTAATTGTACAAGTACCTACTTTGTAAGTTCTCGAATTAAAATACTTATGAGTTTTATGGCAGGTCTTTTCCCTGACGCAACACGCAGCGTTCGGCTCCGGAATTAGCATTTTTATGCAGGGATCTTCGATCCCGCAGGTTGCCAAATCTTGCGAAATGCCATATGTGCTATTCGGTGAGACTATTCTATCGTTTTATGGAAAAACCCCGTATGTACCTTCAAGCGTTGCCAAATTTCTTCTGATAAAACATGAATTTTCGAGAGAACTTAGGAATATTCGTCTTCCAATTTCTCAGAATATTTTGTCCGCAATATCACCTAAAGTTCCCGACAATTTCACGGAAAGATTTTCATAAATTTCCATATAAATAAACATTTCTACTGGGGAAAATCTGGCAACTCTCGAATGTTCATACGGCGTTCTTCCTCAGCACGGCAGTGTTCACAAGGGATGGATTAATCGGACCCTCTGACATTACAATGTTGCTACAACTGTGCAACTCCCACGTTTGCGCAACATCTAACGAGTGGAGATCAATCAATGAGGATTCAAGTGAAAACACTCGGTGCGGGGGGCAAAATGGCTTCATTGAGAAAATTACGCTCGTGAAACTGAGGGTGTTGGAAACTGGCTGCGACGCAATCAGAGACAAGACACCCTCCACTGGCCTCTTGGCGACAGGTGGAAGCCTTTTAACTTCCTTGCAGACAATTATAAGGGAGCAACAGTCATCACTCTTTTTTCGGCTTCTGACCTTCCTTAGATGATGGGCTTTGGGTGAAGTCATGAAGCAAACAAGTTTCCCAAACTTCAGTTTGTTTGCAAAACGAAACGGCCAACACCTTGTTAACCATCTACCAAGTAGGTAGGCCAACAGTTGAAAGTTGAAGTTCCGAAAGTAAAAGCTTCCACCATTGGCAAGATACCACTAAAGGGTCTCTTGTCTCTGGCCGCAATGTATCTGCCACGGCTCTCTCTTAAAACTGTGTAGTTTTTTTTTTTCTTTTTTTTTTAAGTAGCAAACTTTAACCCCAACTTAGGTTTGATTTGACACTGTTGGACGTTTTTTATCCTAAAATATTTGCAGAGCATACACTATACCTACTCTAGCATAAGCAAAGAAATTTTAGGTTTTTGCGAATTAAAATCCCTTTCTCGAGGGCGGTCACACATTATGATCATCTTCCTCCGGNGGGGGGGGGGGGGGGGGGGGGGGGGCGAAAGCATTATTAATACAGGCGGTAAAAAAAGCGCGACAACCTCAATTAACGTCAAATAAAGCCCCACTCCGCGTTCGGATTCCGGACGCGGATAAGCAGTGGTCGGCACTAAATTGCGGTCAAAAAGTTCAGCTTCCCTTCAGCAGGGCTAAGCCCGGGCTCGGCGCCGAGTCCAAGAACCGCGTATCCTCCTGCGGTCCCCGGTGGGAGATACGCGGTTTCCGCACCCGTGAAGCCGCGTCATCCATCAACCCCCGCGCCGTTCCCTGACTGACCCGTCCCCCCCCCCTCCGCCTAGACCCTGTCCGCAGATTGTTTTCATTTATTACGTTTTGAAAGCGTCCCGGCGGCGGCCGCGGCGGATCCCTGTTCGCCGGGGAAGGAAGCCAGGAACTGGGTCACGGAAGCTTCTCACCGATTAAATTTCAAATGTCGCCGAGACGGTCTTATCCGCCCGAGTTGCCAGGCCATGTGTCCGAGGATAAAATCTCGGGGGAAAGCGCAGACAGCATAGCTCATGGCACGGCGGAAAAACTACACAAGGAAAAATGTATGATTCTTCGTCGCAACAATTAGCAGCGTACTGCCATGCTCAGGAAGAACACGGTACAAACATTCGAGATTCGCCAAATTTCCCCGGATAAAACATGTATTTTTGAGGAAATTTGTGTATATTTTTTTCTTAAAAATTTCGGTTATGTCAGAATAAGTTGCAAACAAAATAGTCTGAAAAATCAGAAAAAAAAATATTTACAATTTCCCCAATAAATTCGTATTTTATCAGAGGAAATTTGGCAATGCCTGGAGGTTCATACGGCGTTCTTCATTAGCATGGCAGCATGCCTGATGATTGTAATAATTACCAGGGTTTGTCCTCACCCGGGCGAAAGAACGTACCTACAATTCAACGTTGCGGAATTTCCACCCGTAAATGGTATCAGCTGGGTACTTTTTGGGCATTGCTAATGGAACATTCGACTGATTTATCCTCTTATTGCTCGCCAGAGGCAGCAACATTTCCCACAGAAATTGCACCATCGCACAGTGGATCGCGTCAATCAGAAAGATCGGACTTGGAACTTTTGACTAAAACTGCAAATTTTGATGCTTGTTTCGTCACATTTTAAATTTAAAGAGTGTTTCTTGAAAAAAATTTCACGAGGAAACCATGAGAACCACTTTTAAAAACTCCGTGTACACGGAGTTATAGCGTTTAACGTTTACAAATTTTGTCCGATTTTTTCTTATATCTCAAATTTTCTACCAGATATCAAATCTAGCGAACGATCATCAATCACTAAAAAGAGATCTCTTTCTAGGTTGAGCGAAAAATTATGGCGTGAGAAGAGAGCCGGCAGCTATGCTTCAAACAATTTTCTTCTGCGTTTTTCTCTCAGTTCCAGTTTCGTTAGTATTAATCCCACGTTGTCTCAAGTTACATATTGTCGCTGCTATGGCCTAAAGACGTATCTCAATGTCCACGTGAGCTCTGTTTTACATGTAAATCCATACTTTCCGGGGCTCATGCGGAAATCAAGATACGCCCTTACGTCAGAAGAGCGATGATATAGGCGTCCTCATTGGACCCAATCCGTCAACGTGTGTTTCCCGTAACGGACACCAGGATTCAGTGGAAGTTTTCGAGTTAAGAAAAAGTTCTTGTAAACTTACATTCTTTGAACATTTTATAAGCATTTGAAGCATATTTCTGTCAAACGGAACTATGTGCATTATGACGTTAGCCGTATTTTGCATGTATACTTATGGGTCTCAGAGCTCATGTCTTAATGCACATAGTTCCGTTTGATAGAAACATGTCCATTTTAGGGAACACTGGAAAAAAAAGTCGCTTGGATCTAGAGTTCAGACTCTTAAAAACATTGACAAGAAAAAATACTCTTGATTCAATCGGACTTTTTGCTTGAATCAAAAGGAAATCCACCTAAATCAAGAGTCTCGGCTCTTCGATTTAAAAAAAAATCTGATTGAATCAAGAGTATTTTTTCTTGTCAATATTATTAAGAGTCTGGACTATAGATCCAAGCGACCTTTTTTTCCAGTGAAAGAAAAGAGAGCCTCCATATTGTGTTTTTTGTGATTTACCTTTTTGGACTGCTTTATTACTGTGGAAAACATCACATTCTCGTGTGTCATCTCCATGTGCCGTATGATCGTTTTCCAGACAAAAACCCATCTTCATGCAAGGGTCGCAAAATCCCCTTAAACAACACGATCTAGTTCTTGTTGAAACTCCTGTGCAGTTTCAGTTTCAGCAGACTAACTAACGAGTCCGTTGTGCATTGCCGTTAGTTCGTCTACTAACTACCTCTCTTGGCCATTGCAACCACTCGCTCCCATCAATAGGATCCCTCCGTATCCCTTTTGTCCTCTTCGCCTATCGCTTTGTCTATCAATTTCAACAATCAGGCTGCAGGAGTCCCCGCCTTTTTCTCTACCCAACGAGTCTCCATATGACCTAGATGGTACTCTTTACTTCATCCATGAGGATTTTATCTGAACAACACAACATGGCAATCCTGTGACCGCATCGGTTTGTTTATCTTTCGTTTTCGGTTTTATTGGTGCGAATGAGTCTTGTTTTTAATTACTGAACATCACCGCACCGATTACTCGAATAGATTTAATAACCGTTTTTTCTCCACCTCTCGCCTCGGGAGCGCTCCACACTTAAAAATTGTCGGATTGTTCCGAGTGTGTGAAAGTGCGCCTTCACACCTCCGCCTGTAGCTGCTGCCAAAGTGTGAAGGATCTGAATCTCTCTGATTTAGAGTTCTGGATTATAGATTGGCCAACGGAGGATCACTCCAACCAGACTATAGAGACGCGATTTCCCTCTTTCTTTTCTGGAAAATATGTGGAACAAGGAGAAAAACTACCTCACAAGAACTGAATCCCAGCTCATATGGAAGATTAAAATTTTCGGGCCGATAAGCAAAATTTTTCGTTTTAGGAACCCAACTTCAGTTAACATAACCGAAGTATTTTGTAAAGAATACGAGTCTTAATATGAGTAACAAAAATTTATGTTACATCAACTGAAGCTCAGTTCTCATGATTGAAAACTTCAGTTACTTCGACTGAAAACTTCAGTGTTCCACATAAACTGAGGTGTTTTTCTTTCTTTTCACAAGATTCAAATGAATAATTCTAATTTTTAAGAACTTTCTGGAATGAAAAGCAAAAATATGTCCATGAGAAACACCCTACTGCACATGTAATATTTCTCTAAGTGCTCCTATTAAATGCAACAAAATCACTTTCTGTCTTCAAAAGTTTTAGACCACGTTCAGGTCTCATTGTATCCCTAAAGAAAAAATAATAAAGAAATGAATAAATAAAAAAACTCATGTATTCTGAAGACAATCTGACAGGCCGTCACTCTTAATCAACTAGCGTTGCATCCAGGAAACATATTTTGCGTAAAATTGACTAAATGACCGAACAGCTGAGACTTAATTTTCTAATATCGTCACTTTCCGGCCAATGTATCACAAGCGCCATTCGACGTTTAAAAATTTTCTGCCGCCACTCTCTTTTTTTACAGAGAAATTGCTCGACGAAGCTGTCCGAAAATTTCTCTGAATTTTCTTCGTGCTGCCGGTAATATTCAGTGAAATTTTCAAACAGATTCACCCAACAATTTCTCTGTAAACAAATTAAGTAGCGGTGGAAATTTTAAAACGTCGCATGGTGCTTGTGACATTTTGGCCAGAAGACGACGATATTTCCCCCTACTTAAATGTTTGAACATGATTATTGCAAGACGCTCATCGGAACAGAGCTGAGTAAAAATCAACCAGTTTTCTTTATAGTAACCACAATGATTGCTTTATTCGCAATTTATCCATGAAAAAACTTCACAAAAACATAAATAATTAACCATGGGTCATCAAAGAGACTGTACACAGGGGCTGGGATCTATTTGAAACGGCGTTATGTATGCGAATGCGTGAGTAGGCACAACGTTCATCCTGGAGTTGATCAAACGGGAAGCGAGGAAAAATGCAGGGTGCAGGGTGCAGGGTGCAGGGCGGAAACGTCAAACACATGAAGTTTTTGCGTGATGGATCTGCCTTTATTACGGAGGGTGGGTTCGAGCCAGTCGAGGCTAATGAGATGGCTGCGATGGGGGCCTCGCGACGACCGATAATAGTTTTAAATAGCTGACAACGTTCGTCATGACGTCGCTCCTCTGACGTAAGGGCGTAACTTGATTTCTACGTGACCCCTGTGCTCTGTATAACTCTATGCTTTCTAAGGCTCATGCAAAAATCTAGATACGCCCTTACGTCAGAGGAGCGACGATGATTGACGTGACCACCTTGGTAATTATATGAACCCCGACTCAGTCCTGGCTCCCCTGAACCCATACTCCATTAACAGGGCCGGTGACTAGAACAGAATTTCCCGACTATCGGTGTGGAGGAAGTATTTTTGAGGGAGTGTAGAGTATGGATCAGATTTTTAACGGGGTGAACTTTCAACTATTTTAGTTGACGTTTTAGAGGGGGAATAAATAGTTGAACATTGTCTCTAGAAAAGCGTAATTTCGAGAAACGTCATAACGAGGTATGACTGTAAGTTGAATCAAGGGACACGATGGTGAAATTTTTCTTGACACTGAAAAATTAATAATTCGTACTTAAATGATATGGAAAGAGTCTCGAAAATTCAGTGCTTTACGGAAAGATAATAGTGCCTTTCTCCATGGAACAAAAAGAATTGATAAAATCGGCCAGTTTTAGCCAGTAATTTCCGCTAAGTTAAAGGAAATTGAAGGATTCGATTCCGAACAAATTGGTTTTATGTATTATTATAATATTTGGAAAAGTTGCGTTAAAAATAACCCTCAGATGATCAGGCCGGGTCAAATTCACCCGAGGGTAGCTAGAAACACGTGTTTCGCGGGTTCTAAGGGTCTTAGATAGCATTAGATATGGGTTTACATAATAAGAACTTAAAATGAGACAGAGGCCACAAAAATATAGGTTTACAAATAAAACACAGCGAAAAAGATACAGACTTATAATCGTAAAAATAGGAAAAAATCGAAAGTCATTGAATCTTTTTTGACAACAACCATTGGAAATCCCAAGCCTGCTGAATCTGAGTGACTTCTTATTGCCAGAATGGAGTGGAGCATCTCGAATTTACTCGCGCCATCGCGCCTTCAATTTTGAAGATGCAGCAAGGTCATCCATCATGTACGAATAGTTGTATCTTTGCGCCGTCATCAACGCGCGTCGTATTCCTTGCTATAATTCCATGTTGCGTTGGTTCCTTTTGCTTTTATTGATAGAAGTGCTTCAAGGATGGGCTACGTGAGCAACACAGCCGAAAATAGGAAATACGTTATCTGCCCTCGTTTTCAACTTTTCTCCCAAATCTGAGTGACACCTCATTAGCAGCATAGAGCAGATCATTGCGAGTTCACGATTCGTGCCTGCGCCTCCAATTTTGCAGACGCTACGCGGACATCCATCAGGCACGAATAGTTGTATCTCTGCACTGCACTGTCATTAACGCACGTTGAGGTGCCACGTATTTCTGAAATTTGAGAAAAGTTAAGGTTAAGTTTGCTCAAAATTTGCGATTATGTGTCCATATGAATCGAAAACTAAAAAAACATCTTACCTTCAAAAGCATAGAAGAAACAAAGATCGTACCTCAAAAACGATTAAAATCAATGTATTTAAATGCAGGCCAAAATGACCCAACTTGGGTTTTTGCGCATCCAAGGGTTAAGGAAGAGGGAGTATGACGTGATTTTTAGGAAATGTAATATGGGGCACATTTACTATGTTAAGTATACAAGAGTTAGCGCAACATTTCGTGACAGAAGTATTTTGAACAATGCTCATCCAATAGTTTCATCCAAAATTTGATGTGTATCTAGTCTATTAAGTGGGAAGTGTCTTGCATAGAGTCTCTGTCATTCAGTGCCCTCACTCCATGTTTGTCAAAAGTTTCGGGAATCGAAACTTCTTTGTTCTAATTTCTTCCACTCCATGACCATAAAAATTCCAGGGTTCTTTTTGGATTTTTTCAAAGGTTCCGATAAAGTTCCGGAATATTCAAAAGATCCGGAACATGTAGGTAATTTCAAAAGTTCCGGGAAAAATTCCGGAAATTTTCAGGAAATTCAGTACCAGTTCCGGAAAATGGGAGCACTGATGTCATTCATATTTTTCGTCATTAAAACTCGCGAGATCTTTCATTGTTCGTTACAACATTTTTCAAGCGTAATCTGGCAACACGGGAAAGCGTCTTCATCATCGAACACGTAAGGCAGAGCCGGGATCAATTAAATTCCGAGGGAACATTTCGAATAGGCGGCAGAGGATTTTGATTGAGAAAGGAAGTGACTTTAATTATCTACTTTATTATCATTCTACAAGACTAAGATATTCCTCGAACAATTAGTTCGGGGCGTTATCAGAAACTTTTCTTCCGTCGGAGGTGGGGGAGAGGGGAGGGGGGCTCAAAATCCAATCTAAAACTCCACCGCGCGATTCGTGAAAACTTCACGCCTTGCAGCTCAATATTTTCGGTAATCGCCCATCGTCCGAGCACAGTCGCACAGTGAATCGAGTCAACGGGAGAGGTCGGACAAAATTTGGAAACTTTAAAAGCTCATAACTTCGTCTATATAAAACTTTGAGGTTTATAAGTCGTTCCATTGGTTTCGTATCATGCGTATATTTTTTGCGGTCTTTCTCTAGATTATGTTCTTATTGTATCGCTTGATTGGGATACTTCTCCCATTACAGATTCAGCACCGTGAAAATCGCTCAAAATCCGACTCTTCACTGGACGTTTTTCTGTCAAACGGAACTATGTGTATTATGACGTGAACTCTGTTATGCATGTATGCAGTGGCGTAACGGGCGCCCCCGCAGACCCTGCTATGCAGGGGGGCCCAAGCGCCTAGGGGGCCCTCCGGGCCGTCGGCCGCCGATATTTTGTTTTTCTCTGTCTCTTTGATGCTTAGCTTTGGTTTCAAACTTTGGGCCTTTCCTTACCGAGATGGGGCTTCTTCCGCTGATTTTTATTGTTAGCTCAGGGTTTTTCATACTTCTTTTGGACTGCTCCTAACTTTTTTTTTTGCTGAAGGGCCCCTGCCTTCCAATGTCCACTCAGTGATTACTAAAATTTTTCTCTTTTTTGTCACTTTTCGTAGGTATTTCGGGCTTTGGGTGACCCATGAATCTAAAGGGCCCACAAGGTCCTTGGGAGCCCTTCGATTCTTGGGCCTGCATGGGCCCTTTTGTAGATCCTTGGGCCTGGGCCGGGCCCCCGCCACCCTTTAGATCCTTGATCCTTTAGGGGCCCCATTTAATCGGGTACGGGATCCGGGACAGTGAGGGGAGAGGCATTCCAAGTCCAAGTCCGTGATTTGAAATTTCTCGGGCCAAAAAACGGAAAGGGGTGAGGGAAGTAGAGGGGCGGGAGGGGGGATGATTTTGGAATTTTATCGACATGGGGGGGGGGCCTAGAAAATTTTTTGCAGGGGGGCCCCGCGGAAGTCCGTTACGCCACTGCATGTATGCTTATGGGTTTCAGGGCTCATGTCTTAATGCACATAGTTCCGTTTGATAGTAATACGTCCAATATCCAGGTAAAGATACAAGAGCGGACCATATCTTCATAGGAAACTTTGGAGTGATGGTCTTTGAAGATATTCTTGTACCTCTGATGATCATTCTATCATCATGATGATGTTTTATTTTTACCAAGGATAAGACTCCTCTGCTTAGACTTGTCAAAATAAAACCCCCACGGAAACATTTCCGGAGACTCCGAATCATTTGTCATCCCACGGCGATTGTTCTGCACTCCATCGCATTCTCCCAGACCAGACTGCAAGCGCCCACGACAAGTAACGAGGCGTGAGTGATCGATTATCGATATTTCCCCATTTGAAGCTATGGTAAATAATCGATTAGTAAAGTGTTCCTTGCGAACGCCCTGTTAATCGATCATTTTCCATGGGTCTAAATGACAGTTCATTCGATGTATCGCAAAGCACGCCACGGCGCAGCAGAATGACGTCACTCCCCGTCGATCGGCCGATCCCATCGAGGTGCGTCAAATCGTCGATTCCAGGACGAAGAACGTAACTCCATTCCAACGTAGCAAAATTGCCTCAAATAGTTTAATTTTGTACTAGAATGACCCGCGCAACTTTTGATGAAAAGTTGTCGGATTTTTGCATTAGAGCAAAAAAAAATCTGTGAAATTTTCAAGTAGAAGTATCCAAAAATTTTCCGGTTGTCGTGCAATTAGCATATTTATTAATTTTAATATTATTTGTGTATATAATGTTTTATTTAACATTTGAGTCTTTAGTTAAACTATATGATTTAGATGATCAAATTATGGAATCTTTTTGTACAATTTTACCTTTAGTTATCTTAGTTTTTTTTAGCTTTTCCCTCTATTTGAATTTTGTATCTAATGGACGAAATAAAAAATTCTATCTTAACATGTAACGTTTTGGGACATCGGTGATTTTGGAATTAAGAATATAGAGACTTAAACAGTTTTGGACAGTAACAGACAGTGGAAATTTGGCAACGTTAAAATGGAGTTAGGTCCTTTCGTGGGAGAAACGAAGAAATCAGAAGAGAGCAGCGGGTGAGCCACGGTCACACGCGTGAATCAGCATGGAATTCGTCCGTCGGTCGCGCTGCGAAAAGAATAAATGATCCAGTACACGATTCCCTATTAATAAACGATGACATGGGACGAAAGAGTCGAGTCGACCGCCCTCGAATGACATTCACCGAGGCAGAGCTGGTGCACATCATTGTAGTGCAAGGAAAGTACTCGTACGAGGCAAGGATCATGCTCAGTGCTGCCGAAATTCTGCCTTACTAAGGAAAAACGTCGTATGAGCCTTCAGGCGTTGCCATATATCCCTCTATAACAAACTGAGACAGTTCTGAATAATTTTCCTCCATTTTTCAGACAATTTTGCTCCCAATTTAGTCAAAATTAGCTGAAAATTTCAAGGAAAAATATGCATAACTTTCTTCAAATATGCATGCTTTATTCTGAGAAATTTGGCAACTCTTGAATGTTCATACGGCGTTCTTCCTTAGAACGGCAGAATTCGCGTGCGGGTCATTTCTATCTCGATGCGGTCACTGGTGGCGGATATTGGATTTTTCTATTTTTTCTTCTTTTTTTTAAAGCCCCTGTAGTCGATGCCACGATTATTCTAACGCAAGTTCGAAAAATCGCGCCAAACACAAATCGGCCGGCGTTAAACGCATGTTAGCGCCTGCAAGACTGTGTGGATACTTCACGCATCACGCCAAACAGTGCTTTCGGCTTGAGGTGTATTAGCGCCTACAAGACTGCACGAATACTTCTCGCATTGCGCCAAAAGCAGTGCAGTCGGTCAGTTGGCGTGAAACACATATTATTGCCTAGAAGACTTCGAGTTACGCCGGTGTAAACTTAGGGATTCTCTCAATTATTAAACAATGTAATCCTTTTTTTGTCACAGTTCGTTCTAATGATCTACACCGGACATTAATGTGATTGGGTCAAACACTTGAATTTTTTTCAGTTTAAGCATGCGCAATCAAGGTTCCTAAGAATGCCCAACGCAGAAACCATGTTACGGAACGCTTCAGTTGGCACTTGAGTCCCTTTATAGTGAGAGTTAAGACAACACGGCTGATGGATGTCTCAGACGGGAATACAGATTACACATATCGGACGTTTTTTGTAATTTTTGATAAACCCATTCCCGAATTTCTATCTCCGTTCCCTCTCTCATTCCATTTGTTTCTTGTCGTACCCCCAATTCCTCGGTCCATTCCAGTTTATAATAGTTGCAATTAATAGAAGTGTGATCTTTATTTCCGTTTGTGACACTGTGAAGGCCTAAAATACGGAAACCAATCAGAAATGGATTCGCATTGTCTTTACTCTCAGTATAAATGGACTCTAAATGGACCGCGTTTAACAGAAAGGAACCAAGCCACATCAGCTATTGCCAAATTTAACTGGGCAAGTCAATTTTTTACGAAGGAACGTTTATGCGGATTCCTTTGAAAATTTTAAGGAATTTGCTTCGTATTATGGAGAAAATTCACTGAAATTTGCACTAAAATTCGCCCAACCGTTTTCATGTAAAAAATTAATTCGCCCAATTAAATTTGGCAATAGCTGATGTGGCTTGGTTCCTTTCTGTTTAACGCGGTCCAAATGTTACCTCTTCTAAGAGCGTCTCATTGTGAACGAAACGGCAACACTAAGGGTGAGATTAATCCTGGACGCGGGTAGCGCACGGCCGTGGCGCTGGCTATAAAGATAATTAAGCAAACACGGGGGAACACGCGAAGGCATAAGGCCAAAGAATTTCGTATCTCCCGCTCTTTCTCACATTTCCCGGTCATGCTGCTCGACGCGCAACACTTGTAAAGTTCGCCAACCAGCAGCGCCCGGCTCCATCAATCTTTCCCCGAATCCGAGCTCGGCTCCGGGAGAGGAGGAATGTGGATTTTTCCTTTTCTTTTTATGGGATTTTTCATCCGCCTCCCCCCCCCCTGCCCCCCTTCTCGCCTTGGATCTAAAATAGTTGCGTTTCGATGCAGTCGAGCGTTTAATAGGCGCTCGGACATTGCGAAAACAGCGACTCCGGGATTCTTGGTGAGAGATCCGCCTTGCCGGATTTCGCATTTTTACGAATGAGGTGTCAATGTCCACTGGAAAAAGAACACATTGGATCTAGAGTCCAGACTCTTGAAGACATTGACAAGAAAAAATTCTCTTGATTCAATCGGATTTTTGCTTGAATCAAAACGAAATCCGCTTAAATTAAGAGGCTTGGTTCTTGATTTAAGCTAGATTCTGATTGAATCAAGAGTACTTTTTCTTGTCGATGTTTTTAAGAGTCTGGACTCTAGATCCGATGTGTTTTTTTTCTAGTGTCTCCGGGCCGATTTTTGAAATTGATAGAATAAGCTATAGACAAAGACGACAAAAAGGATATGGAGGGATCCTATTGGTGGAAGCGGGTGGTTATAATGGAAAAGAATAGACTGACTAACGGCAACCCGCACGAGAGACCCCATTTACGAGAGACCCAATCATCTACCCCCTTAGTTTATAAGAACCATCCATTTCAACCAATAGGCTTGCTCCATAAGTGTTTTACTTGGAATTCTGGTGAAGAATCATGTATCAGAATGCTTAATTTTGTACCTTGTTTAATGGTCCATTCGATCTGAATAAATGAACTTAGAGAACTTTTCCATCTTTTCTCGGGAAAAACGAGGCAACGTTGGAATGCTCATATGACGTCAAAACACAATATGGGTCTTTCAAGCCCAAGTAGTCGATGCCGCGATTATTCTAACGCGTGTTCGAAAAATCGCGCCAAACACAGTGCGGCCGGCGTTAAACGCATATTAGCGCCTGCAAGACTGTGGGAATACTTCACGCATCGCGCCAAACAGTGCGGTCGGCTCGAACCGCATATCAGCGCCTGAATGAATACTTGCATACCTGCATGAATACTTCGCGCATTGCGCTAAATGCAGTGCAGTCGGTCAGTTGGCGTAAAACGCATATTAGCGCCTACAAGACTTCGAGTTCTGTCGGTGTTACGCACGTTTGCACTGGTTGTTCAACGTGAAACTCGGATGAAAGCATGGAGGAAAAAACCCCGTAATATTCACTCAGTGCGTACTCGTAAAGCTATGTCAAGTTGTCTCTTAGTCAGATTTTGTGTACATATACCTGACGCACTACATAGTATGATGTAAATCCTAATAATACTTAAGAGATATCCAGTGATACAGAAATTATCAATTGATCGATCGACGATAAAATGGGTTGCATTTTGCAAAAAGGAACCAGGAGCATTGCAATGCTGCTAAATTTGTACAACTTCATATTTTGCAATAAATTTGCTGAAACCATGAAAAAATATGAAATTTATATGATATTTTTTGTCTTAAATTTACAGTTTTTAGCGAGTAAAGCAGAAACTGTGAATGGGTAACCAGGTTTTTCTTCCAAGACAAAAGAAGTCGCACAATTTCAGCAACATTGCAATGCTCCTGATTCCTTTTTGCAAAATGTAATCCAAATTGTCTCCTGAAAGCCTGAAGATTCACCTCGAATATCAGCTTTGAAAATCGAACAAAATGGTTTCAACGCGGCAACGCCGCGCAAGTAACACGCGGAGTCCCGGCGACCCGCGAGTACATCAAAATAGGCAAAACAGTCTTTTTTCCAGCGATAAAATACGGGCAGGAAACGTGCGATGCCGGCTAAAGGCCCAAGTTTCGGCCACGTTTCACGGACGGCTACACGTACGCGGACAATTAATCTTGTTTTAATGGTGTACCGAGACCAAGAGACGCTACAACGCGATCCCAGACGGCGCGGCGCGGCACGCGGGCCTCCTTACGAATTCTCCTCCGAAAATATTGAGGATCCCCCTCTGAGAGAGCCGATAAAACAGGTGCATATAAAGCTCGGTTCAGTCACACAATCGGTCAAAGTTCACCTCTGCTTTATCGACGACCGAGGCTTATTCCGTGCTGATGAAAAACGCCGTACATACATTCCAATGTTGCCAAATTCACTCTTAGAAAATACTTATTTTTGAGAAAAGATATAAATAATTTCCCTTGAAATTTTCAGACTTTTTAGAGCAAATTACGAACGAAATCCTCCGAAAAATGGAAAATAAATATCCTAAAATATTCTTAGAAATTCGTGATTTGTCTATGGAAATTTTGCAACGCCGGATAGCTCATACGGCGTTTTTCCTTAGCATGGTAGTATTAACTTCATCAATTTCGCCGAGCCGAAGGCACGAGCACATGATCAGGGCGAATAAATAACCAGAGGGAGGTCTTCTTACTCGCTCGTGGGAAAATTATGCACAAATCCGTGTCCGTGTCGCAGGCAATTGGTCAAATCATGCAGTTTGTCAAATCAAGAGTGGAGATTCAAAACCTGTGCAAGCGCCATCAGGGGTCGCTAAGATTGCGCATTGAGTTACTCAGTGTAAGAGAATGTAAATGCATTTGCTTCGTGCGCCTCTTGTTGAGCCATTTTCTCAAATCTTGGTCTATTTTTCTTTAATATGAGTTTTCTCTCCCAGCGGGCGGATTATTGAAATTGATAGACAAAGCTATATACAAAGAAAACATAGGGAGTATGGATCGAACCTATTCGTTGAAATTGGTGGTTCCTATAGACGAAGGAAGAAAATTATGGACTAGCTATAGGGTCTCTCGTGGGCTGCCGTTGGTCAGTCTATCCTTTTCCATTGCAACCACCCGCTTCCACCAATAGGATCCCTCCATTTCCCTTTTGTCTTATTTGTCTATAACTTTGTCTATCAACTTTAATAATCGGCCTGCAGGCGTTTGGTTTCCGTTAAAAAAGAGGCTCTGTCACGCAATCTTAGCAACATCTGATGGCAATATCACGTAATACATTTTGAGATTCCTCGGCAGATAGATTAATTAAATATATTCATCACGTTCTTGAAGAGAGATCTCAATTTTTCACTATTTTATGGACGAATTCATCGAAATCCAATTTTCCTCAACTTTTACCACTGTAAATAAAACTATTAATTTTTATCATTCAACTTCTGTTCTCTACTTTATGAAATACTGAACAGTCTTGAGTCAAATATACACTCAAGCGTTGAAATTTCGTCATGCTTGCATTAGAATTATGCAACCCTTTTAACTCCAAGGGAGCTCTTTCTCGTCAGGAGTGAATGTGATCATGCCTGTGGATTAGCCTTCATTTGACGAGGTAGGCAAAAACAGCTCCCACGAGGTGCAATAGTGGTATGTAGCACCGTGTCTGATATGCATCGTCAAAGTGCATTCACGGTTATTCCGCCCTGAAGGTTCCAACTTCAGCCTATTCTCTGATAAATGAAGTGGAATATGATCACTGCAGAAATGTATTAAATCACCGTATCACCGATTTTTAGTCAGCCAGTCAACTTTTAAATGATTATTTCTGATTTTTTCTATTGCTTCAGGCTTTATTTATTTATTTTAAATTTTGTTTAACTGTGGTAGGTAAAATTCATTTTCATCCACATCTTTGACACAAATTCTGACTGAAACATTGAATCTTCAAGACGCTTATCTTTTGCCAGTCTAAATAAACTACCGCGATTACTGAAGTTCACGAAGTACAACTTTCTAAACCTCTAAAACATGTTCTTGCATTGAATCAGTGTGAACGACACCAACTCGGTAACTCAAAAGTGCTCAATTTTCATTAAAGAGAGTCCGTTTTCATAAAGTTCATTGAAGTTAACGCATCTGTTCCAACTTGGACCTTCAAAGTGTCCTTAAGTGCTGTACTTGTCTTTTGGCACCAAAATTCTTTTTCTTAAACTAACTTCTTCACCTACCGTGCAGTTTTGAGTATGTCTCAACGATTTTCATTTTTCGAGTTGGTGTGTTTTCGTTCTCACTGATTCAATTTAGATTTTGAGAAGTTTTTTGAGTGCTTCAAACGCATATTAGTGCCTGCGAGACTGCGAGGATACTTCACGCATCGCTCCAAACAGTGCGGTCGGCTTGAACCGCATATTAGCGCCTACAAGACTGCATGAATACTTCTCGCATTGCGCCAAAAGCAGCGCAGTCGGTCAGTTGGCGTAAAACGCATATTAGCGCCTACAAGACTTCGAGTTCCGACGGTGTTACGCACGTTTACACTGGTTGTTCAACGTGAAACTCGGATGAAAGCATGGAAGAAGAAACCCCGTGATATTCACTCAGTGCGTACTCCCAAAGCTATGTTAAACGTACGTTAAACTACGTAGGTTAAACTATGTTAAACGTATACTATGTCAATTCATTTTATCCGTCTTCATACTTTCACACCAAAATCGAACGTCACTAATTTTTCACCCCTCTTCCTTCTTCGCTACCCGGAGGGTATATCACTGAGTCAAAGGGCGAAAACAAAGAAATCTCAATCTTCCCCCGCCACGGGTATTTTGACACGAACGACAAGTCATGTTCCGAAAACAAGTGACGAGGCAGCGAAGCAAAAACACCGATACCATGAAAGTCCAAAGCTAAGCTGCCCGCACTGCCATGCAAAGGAAAAAGCCGTAAGAACATTCGAGAGTTGCCAAATTTCCCTCCATAAAATGTCTATTTTTGCGGAAATGTATGCATATTTTTCCTTTAAATTTCCTTATGTTTTAGATTAAAGTGAGCGCAAAATTGCTTAAAAAATTGGAGGACTAATATTTAAAAATTTTCCCGTAAATTATTTTTTATTGAAGGCAATATGGCAACGCCTGAAGTCTCATACGGCGTTCTTCCTTAGCATGGCAGCGCACTCGTCGATTGTTATTTATTTGTCGTGATTCATGAAATTCAAGATGCTCATTAATCATAATCCAGACGGAGCGATGTCCAACGACCAACAATGCCCCACTTGCCAAGAATCGCGTAACACCGTTCGAAATAATCGAGGGGTTACGTGGTTTTTGCGCGGAACGAACGGGACTCCAGTTCAAACGGATACGCATTATTGCCCTTTCCGTAACCGAGACCCTCGCGGTTGCTATGAGCTATCATTATTTTTCGATTTGCTTGACCTTCGAACGGAACTGCACGGGGATCGGGGTTGACCTGAGAATGTCGTTGACAGGTCTTTTCATCCCCTTATTTCCTACTTGATCTCGCGAGTCAAAGGGAGGATAATTTTCGGGAGGGGCTCCTGGAAGGGTCTGCTTTATCGCTTTACTTCAGCCGAGAGAACATCGGTGATGGATAGACGTGAACTTTCGCATGGGACGAGAGTCGTCTAGTCTCAGGGAATCCCTGTTGCCGAAAGCCGAGGATCGGTTTTTTTTGTGAGCCTGAAATGATGAGGATAGATATGGAGAAGCGAAAGATAAAATTAAAAATGCGGTTATTCGAGAATGTTGTCAAAACTTCAACGGTGAATCTGATTAAACGCAAGGAGCTGTTGAAATTGCCGCACAGATGAAAATGCAAACATGCTATCTACATAATAAGGTTTAAAGAGGAGCAAATAATTGTTCTCCTCTTGACTTGAAGTCTAACCTTTAAATACCAGAAATAATTGTACATTTCGGCATTTAAAGGCACTCCAGGTGCAAAACTGACCTTCATCCAATACATCAAATGTCGTGAAAACCAAGGTGGATTGAACCCAAGGGTGTCACTACCGCGTAGGATGATGTCACAAACCGAATTTTTCAAATCACGATATCTCGTAATATTGAACATAGAGAGTTGCTGTTTGAACATATCTTATTAATTTAAGCTAATCTACAGAAATCAACCATCTAGACACGGTTCTGTGACCAGTGTAACAGGTCAATGATCAATTGGTCGATGGATTATCGAATCGTTCTCTAAAGTGCTAAAGAATCATCTTCGATCTTATCACTTGTTCTCCATGACGATGTAATTTTCATGAGAGTACCTTTATAGGGAGAGTATGGACAACTCAATTTCTGTAGCTTTTATGGCCCAAAAGGGCGACAATGTGAAAAACTCAAATGCATACGTTGACAGCGGCCTTTTTCTAGTGATTTTAAAGATTAATCAAAAGGGGCGAGGGCACTTTGTACACAGGCGTGTTGAAGGATTAGAAAATGTATGCGAAATCAAAATTGTATACATTTTTTTATAATTTTTGATCAGTGTACCAATTCTCGGAGTTTGAATTAGTACCACTGGATAATTCGAGTTCATAGGTTATGGCTGCTTTCTTGAGCCCTTAGAGCTGCATGGCCTGATCAAACCTAACCTCCAAATCTTCGAGTTGTCCATACTCTCCCTATAAAGGTACTCTAATTTTCACCCAAAGCAATTTCGCAACAGCGGAAAATGGGTTACAGATCCAGGCGGCCGATGAAGACGGGGAAAAGGGCCCTCCGAGTCCTGCGACCGAGAAAAAGAGAAGAAGTCGTCTCGAAGGCGGTTACAAGGGAAGGTAGGGGGCAAATTGTAATGAATTTTACTCTCACGACGACGGCTCGCATGATATCTGGAATTCGAACAAAAGCATCGCATTGACGTTGATTGATCAGACGACGCTACATTCATCATTGCTCTCGATGTTTGGTGACAGTTTGTTTTTTTGACGGAATTCGATTTCTGCCCGCCCCTC
>NW_017547132.1:739255-755745 GCF_001854935.1 Bemisia tabaci
GGTCCGGAAGTACTAAAAAAAGGCGGAAATTCCGCAAGACGGTCCGGAATTTTTCCCTTCATACCACGCGTGTTTTTTTTAATAAAGCCCGGAAAGTTTGCAATTCCCTGCGCGTTGATTCTTGGAGCAATGATTGCCTGCGAGATTGCGATTGTGCGGTCAGTTAATCTTCAAGCTACCAATGAACTTTTATGTCTGCGTCATGTTTGTTGCAATTCAAGCAAGAATTAGAACTTGTCGAATTTTTTTCGAATTTCGTCGAATGAAGGCACTGGAAAAGTACTGACTTTTTTGTTGAGGGGGCACTGAATGTCTTGGGAACGCACTGAAAAAGTACTGATTTTTGGCAAACCTGTTTTAGTAGACACTCTGTTCACTACCCAAAGAATTGTGACAACATAGCGCAGTATTTTGGATCCCCCGGTATGTACAGCGCGTTTATTAGGATAATAATGGAGGTAATAGAAAGAAAAAACTTGAACGAGTCTCAGGGGACAAGGTATGATTAAAGATCTCTACTCATCCCTCAGCCCCTCTCTATCGTATCTCCCCAGAGCAAATAATATTCTGCGCCTAAAAATTCACCGAGGGTTTGACTTGGAGTTTAACTGTAACACCGGCAAAAAATTTGCTATTCCTGCGAAGGATGCCCCGTGTATGGAGGCCCGTCATATGATGCATTACTCCTTAATTGTTCTCAAAATATTGAAATAATCTTTCTCTGCTCTCCACTAGAAGCGTTAACTGCATGTTTGCTACATTTCACCTCGTCTAGTTCCCTCTTATGCCTCATTTTCTTCACCCAAAATAAAGAGATAAAGCTCACAGAAATTTTGGATGAATTTTCTTTAAATCATGTAACATGATATCATAAAATTTTTAGAAGATATACATATTTTGTTTTCTCTTAAAAACTGAGAGGGAAAATGAACTGAATCGACTTCAAGGATTCATATATGGAAATAAACAGGGAAACAAAAGTTGCATAAAAATCTGCAGGTGGACTTTTTGACATCAATTACTTCGTAGCAAGAATTGTTTACGACACAAGACATAAATTCATCTTCGAAAAAATGACTTTTGCTGCTCGAAAAATGTTTTCTAGGGTACCTCGAAAATTGAAAGCGAAATATTAATGTGTGTAAATCGTATAAATTCCACTCCCTCTAAAGCCAATAATCGCCAGCGCTCGCCACAGGCCAGAGGCGGAAATTAAGAAGGGGGAGAATTTGAAAAAAATTTGTCGGTGCTGACCTTCTCCCTCTTCCGAAGCCATGGAAACTTTGAGATGGTTCTTTAGAATTTTGGAAAACGATTCCATGGTCGCTCGGTCAACGATAGGATATCTCTTCGGTGCATCCTGCCATGACATCATGCTGTAGTGTATGTGAGATATATGTATCCAAAATTTGAAAAATATGTACAGAAACAGCTTTGAAACTTTTCGCAATTTGAAGGGCAAAACGACTTCCAATATCCTTTCGGGACGTATACTTTTGGAGTTATTTTGAACTGTTTCTCTGTTATTTTAAAATGTGTGCACACAAAACTCTGAAAACCTAGAGCATGATATGAATGATTGGAAATTCTTAAGTAAAGTCCTAAAATCCAAAAATTATCTGTTGATCGACTCCATCGATGGATCGAATCGTCCTCCAAATTGCTGAGGAACTTTAAAATAATGTCTCGTGACTTTTAGCGCTTTTAGTCTTATTTGATGAATTTCTGTTAAAACTATTCGAAGTCAATGTACACTTGAATTCCTCCGCAAGGAAAACATTTCCTCAGGGAATGACCATGATAAGAACAGGATTTATAATTTTGATGCTTAGTCCTGTTGCCCCAGCTTTCTGTAAGTGATGTCATTAAGATTGTAAGAGGTCAGCGTCCGTTTTTACTTTTCCACAAACGTACACGGTTAGTTTTTACGCCGGGTCGAAGCCTAGATATCGAGGTCGGGAACTGCGATACCCAATATACGGCCGAACTTAATCGTGATGTCCTCAAACCCCACAGAAAACTACGTCGTTGCCAAATTGTCACCAATCAAAGTTAATTTCGTCCGCGAGAGATGGGCTTGCGCGAATGCCTGACGGAGGATTTGAAGACGCTTGCAATTTGTTCAATATCATTCATAAAAAAATGCTACTACGTAGAATGAGTACGAGAATACTTTAAATATTTGTTTTGAGAAAAAGCAAAGGAATCAAAATGCAACATAAATATTATCATACGACTGAAACACACGTTAGTTGAGGTAAAATCAATTCTAATGGATCGTATTCGATACATCAAACAGGTGAGATTGTAGATTTCGATTGGTTCAACATGTAGACGTAGCCTCACCTCAAAAGACAATTGAGTAATCTAAGGCAAAGTGTTTTTTGAGATAGATTTTTTATACTTATGAGTAATGGCAATGAAGAGTGAAATTGTTAGGAATTTGTCATTTTCAGCTTTTTGAACTTAAATCCGAAAAATTTTGTTTGAAGTTATGCTCTGTTTTTTTGTTTCAAACGATACATCGAACAATTATCGAATACGATCTATGCAACCCTATCTTGCGGTAAATTCTCCAACCGTCTGCAAGAAACCGTTTTTTTTTTTTTTTTTTTTTTTTTATTTTTAATTGTATTCTTAAGAAAAAAAGGGGAAAATGAGGGTAGTTTTGATGAAACTGGCAAACAGGTGACTGGTGAATCGTCGATGGTTCACCGATCTAGCACCGTTGACGGTAATGAATCGCTTCCGCGCGCCGACCATGTTGGTTCCTGTGCTAATGAGCTCTGTCCCAGAGCGTTCCTTTCCACGCAGTCGATCGCTTCATCTGTTCATCTCTCCTTCTATTCGTGCCCCTCCTCTCCGGTGGCGAAGCGTGAATGATCGATTATCGATATTTCTCCCATTTGAAGCTAGGCTAAAGAATCGATTATTAAGGTGTTCGTTGCGACACCCTGTTTATCGATCCTTTTCCGTAGGTTTAAATGACGGACCAATCGATATATCGCAAAGCACGCCACGCTACTGCTCTTCTCGGCCCCTCGGAAAAAAACGATCCCTGATTACCTGATTAAGCATGTTGGTATTTCTAATTAAAGTGTCCACGCCGGCTCCGTGGAAATATCGCAGCTCTATCAGCACTGATTTTATCTGGTCGGTCTTCGGTTCCGGCGAACTTTGACTCGGAGCATCCTCAAACTTTCAAATGCTTTTAAAATAAATAAATAAATGAGTAATGATAAAGAATAACAATAATTACCAATCTCGTATGTAATTTGATCCGTCACTGAAAAAAAAATCTCGGTGTATTTACTAAGAAAAGGATAAAATTACCAAGAATTCAAGGTTCTATTTGATCCCAGTTTTTTCTTGGTAAAATTACCATTTATGGAATTGGTAATTTTACCAAGAAATCTCGGTAAAATTATTGAACTTTCTCGGTAATTTTACTGGACCTTGGTAAAAACACCAATATTTTTTATCGACTGTGGTAGAATTACCGAGATAAAATGGCAAAGATACCGGTAATTGATTACCAATAAAAGTGGTATTCTTACCTGAAAAAAACAGTAAAAATACCGGTTTTTAGGTAAGCTTACCAGTCTGTCATGGTAAAATTACCAATAATTGGTAAAAAAGTGAGATGGTAAAGGTACCAACGGACCTTGGTAAAAACGCCGAGAATTTTTTTTCAGTATGATGTCCTCAATTCAGTTTAAAATCAAAATAATTCGTTTTCAGAGCTTTCCATTCGCCGTATGCTGTAGAAATACAGGAGATGAGCTTTTGCACTCGCAGCCAACGCTGTTGCACTGAAGAAAAACGCCGTATGAATCTTCAGGCGTTGCCAAATATCCTCTGGCAAATCACTAATTGTCAGGAAAATTTGTGAATGTGTTTCCGCTAATTTGTCAGATAATTTTGTTCGTAATTTGATCTAAAGTGTCTGAAAATTTCAAGGAAAAATACTCATAATTTTCCTCCAAAATAAGCATTTAATCGGAGGAAATTTGGCAACTCTCGAATGCTCATACGACGTTCCTCCTTAGCACGGTAGAACGACTAACAGGATTCTTCCGACCTATCTACAAAAGGAAACCCGCGTATCTGCAGGGACTTTCCTGGGGGGTTGCGTGGTTCTTACTCATAGCAGGGCAGTTTTCCCCACGATTATGACTCACTCTTCGGGAGGGGAAGGATTAAGGCGGCGGCGTCGCGTCGGCTTACGGGATTCGATAAGTTGGCCCAAATTGATATCGATTCTCCGGCCCAACTCACGCATAAAATAGACGCATTCGACTCCATTCCCCGCTTTGCAGAGCTTTGAAAGCTCCTCCAACTTCGTTAATTTATCACCGAGCAAGTTGATGTGCATGCAGAACGCGGGACGCTCTGCTTACCGCTGATTCCGACTGCGCCGCTCCTCGAATGAATCGGACGTATTTATATCAAACGGAACTATGTGCATTTAGACATGAGCCCTGCGATCCGTGAGAATATATGCATAACAGGGCTCACGTCATAATGCACATAGTTCTGTTCGGCAGAAATGCGTCCAATTGGGAGTCTCGGCAAGTACAATGAGAACGGGGAAAATAGCAATTAGCACCAAGTTTTTGAGTCGATGAGGCGTCGAGCGAAGTTTAGTGAACATAGGAGGAAAAGAGGAATAAGACCCAAAAAAAATTGGAAATCCGTATTCTGGCGGAAGGGCTCTCGGTCTCCGTGTTTTTAACACTTAAATACTTTAAATTGAATTATACACAATTATATCGATCAGTAAGCTTACTATAGACCGACGACACGATAAAGTTAAGCTTCTTACAGAAACAGAACAACATAGACTACATTCTAAAATTAGGAGCTGCTATACTGCCGCACTAAGGAAAAACACCGTAAAAACATTCGGGAGTTGCTTAACTTCCGCCAATAAAACATGTATGTTTGAGAGAATTTTTTCGTATCCTCCCTTGAAATTTTCGGATATTTTATTTTAAAATGCGAATGAAATTATCTGAAAAATTTTCCCAGTAAATTCGGTTTTTATTGAAAGGAATCTGGCCACGTCTGAAGGCTCGTACGGCGTTTTTCCTTAGCACGGCAGTAAAACTGGTTCATTTCAGGGGAAAATATACGTGACATTACTTCCCTTACGCAGAATCGCAGACAAGGGCTTTTACACAGAAGAAAAGATTGCGGTAGAATTTACCATTCCTTCACGCTGTATTTCACACAAAGTTAATTCAGAGTCAATTCTGCCAAAAAAAAGATAAACGTTACTATATACTGGTGCAGGTAACCATTCCTCTGGCAGAATCGACTTGAAGATCGGTAGAATTTACAATTTCTTCACGCAGTGTCAAATACAGTGTGAAGGAATGTTAAATTGTACCAATCTTTTTTTTTCAAAGTATAAATGAGCCAGAAATAGCAGTTCCTCTTTGAAAATGATAATCAAATTTAATGAAGGACTACGAGTGCGACCCCGAGTCCCTTCACGATTTTCACAGAATCAGCCTTCCAAATCGAAAATTCCCGGTGCGAGGTGTGGTGAGGTGAGCTCGGCTTAATTAAGACGACGGATTGCGTTTCATTTTTAATTTCATTACCATAAGCGCTCATACGTGTAACCTTCACCGAGAAAGTTCAAGATTGGGCGGGCCTCACCCGCGAACGAAAGGGACCCCCTGCACCCTGCTCCAGTCGGGGAACTTTATAATGAATGTAAAATCCGCACACCGGGATTGTGTTTCTGGGTTAGTGGTGGATAGAGATCTAATTATGCTCCGAAGGATCGCGTTCGCTCAGTGGGAATAAATCACCGGGGCCCTTGTTAATTATTCTCGAAATGAATAAAATGGGCTCCGAATCAGTGGCGAGGAAGAATCATCGATTCTCGATATTACCCTATCTGAAGTTGTGGCACAGAATCGATAATTGAGGGGGCACCCTGTTTATCGATATTTTTCCGTAGGTTTAAATGGCAGATCAATCGATATATCGCAAAGCACGCCACGCCACTGCGAGGGATAGTGCGCCGAGGCAGAGCGGGCTCCTTCCTGTGCATAAATAATTCGTCATAAGTGCCGGATCTGTCGAAAAAATCCCGGGATTCTCGTCCGAGTGGGGAGGAAGCTCGCACGGGGTGGCAATGGTCGGATGCATACGAAAACATCGATCCGAGGTTTATAGACCGAAAGTTGAACTTTGCGAGGGGCTGTGCTGTAGGGGTACCGCACCAGCGCAGGGAAAATTTTTCGCGCTAAAGAACGTAAATGTGCGGAAAATTATCGGGTTTTTCCCCGTAAAATAGTTGATTTGTTGCAACAGTCTGCTGTGACAATAGTCGTCAGTAAGGAACCTACTATATGAATCGCATTTGGCAAAAAGGAACCAGCGCGATTACAATGTTTTCAAAGTGGTGCAACTTCTCCTTCTCTTTTAAAAATACTTAATATTCGTACAGAATTAACATCCACGCGATTATTTTCTTTTAAAATTAACAACTTTTTGATGGGAAACCAAAACTATTTGCTTCCTGGGAGAATTTTTAGATAATTATGAAGAAGCAACATTTTTACAACACTGTAATCGCGCTGGTTCCTTTTTGCTAAATGCGATCCAAATCATACTCAGTAATGGATTACATTTTGCAATAAGGGACCACCATGTCTGGCTCTTTCTTAAAAGCACCTTTCTGCATAGGGAACCAATGACACATATGTCGTTTCTAAAGTGAGCCAGAAATAGTGGTTCCTTAGTGCACAATTTGATCCTAATATAAAGTCATTAGTGTAACGCATAAGTCTAAGGTGTGAAGCTTTTCAGCAGGGGATTCGAGTCGCGATACCCCCGGGGACCGTAGTCCCCTAGTTTATGATGAACTTGTATTTTATTCCACGTTTATAGGAGGACTTTAGGAGGTAGACTCAAAGGAGTCAGCGAGAGGCCGGTCTTGGGCCTTTAACTGAGAAAAAAACTTCGGCTATACAAACCGAATGTACAATGTTCAATATCGGGCGTGTAGTTTGGTTCATGTAACCGCTCTCCCGGTTCTGGAAACCATATCATCCGTTCATACAACCGAGCACTCAAACCGAACAAGACTAATAAAAAAGCTAACCGAGTAATGCGGCCGATATTTAACACCGTGCATTCGGTTCATATGGCCAAAGTCTTTTTCTCAGTGATAACATAACATCTATGATAATACTATTGACTTGGGGAATCACAAATATAATTTTCCAAAAAAAAAATGATAGCGCTACTTTTGAAATAATGGAACAACTTATCCTACCTACATCAAATTCACGCACATACGTTTTTTTCTAAATAGAGCCATAAGTAGTGGTACACTTTAGAAAAATGCTGGTCGAATTGGTATTGGAAGAAGCTGCCTCGTGACAGACATAGCCATGTTATCACGTTATTGCCTATTATTATTTCCCGTGGATCCTCTCACACATGACAACGTCTGATCCGGGGCCTGGGGGGTGAAGGGGGGGTTGATTGTCTTTAAGCGCCCCCTTAATACTGTCTGAGTGCGCTATGCTCAGCCGCGTCTCCATCGGTCGGCTAAGTAGGTGCTCACACCGCGGTGTTGTCTTTGAGCAAGAACCTCCTAACTCCAGTCGAATCCCAGTGTACATACGCGATTTCCTCCCGGGAGTGTGTACTGTGTAGAGTGGGCATCCGGCGCTATTGTTTCTTTCAGCGTGATATATTCTGGGGGCGGAGTTTCGGGGCCCACGACGAGATTAAAAAAGGCGGTGATTCGGAGGGTCTTCAGAAAACCCTTTAGTCCCACCATAGACCGCCGTTCATTTATGATGGAATATGAATGGAATTCTTGAGCTTTATTGTTGCGTGGAATGTTCGGCGCTATAGACGAGGATGCGCCGAGTCAATTTTCTACGAGCTCAAAAATCGTGATTAAAAGTCGTGATTTTCCAAATCTGAGTTTTGGGTGGAGATCTTTCAATTTGCCGGAGCGTTTGCCTATCGTTGTGGAATCGGTTAGCAGTTTTTAGAGCCGCATTCGTGTGATCGAACGGGGATTCAAAATGCGTAATCTTCGGAGTTTTTTGGCCATTGATGACTTATCTGTCAGTGCATATTTGAACTCTTGTTATTATCGGTCTGGCATGAGAACATTTTTAAAGCCCTGGATCTTAAAGATGCCTGCTGTCATTGATTTCGCATGCAACAAATGAACTACATTTTGCAATTAGGAACTAAAATTTCTAGCTAACCCATAATAAAATGGGGAAATAGGAAAACCAATGGTATACTTCGCGTTGTTTCTTGACTGAGCCAGAAAATGTAGTTCCGAATAGAAAAATGTAGTCCAAATGTCGGTGAAACTGCAGGAGTGCGTATCTTGGTTCCCTTAATTTTTAAATTAAAAAAACATCTGAAGTCATTTCTTGCGTACTTCTCTGATTCTTCCTTTCTCGCTTCCCTTGCGGGTAGAGGAAGTATTGTCATTCAAAAGAAAGAAAGAAAAAAAAAAAAAACTGAAATTTCATAATTTCTTGGCGTTTCAAGGTGCTTGGAATCAAAATAACCATACTTGTAAAAATGTGTGTTCGTTCGTCCAGCGTCCCGCGCAGCTCCCGAAATCCGTTTGTTTAATTTCATTCAAAATTTGCTCGGAAGACTATATCTATGTTTTCCATAGTTTCCCTGCGAGGAGAATGGCTAGGGCACCTACATTTCCTGGCTGGCGCCAAAATGAATCAGGAATAAGTTCACATTATCATACTATTTTCTCGTTGGCGCATGCGCATAAACGGCGCATAAACGGCGCATAACCATAAGATACACCGGCCAGAAAAGAGGTATAATCGAGTATGTAGTCCCGTTCCCATTGTTGAAATCACCATTACCGTGTGGCAATGGCCCCCACCTGTCGGTATCCGAGCGACTCCTGGACGTCTGATTAATGGCACTCATCAAACTATCGCCCACCTCCCCCATTTGCCCCATTATGATTTTCCAGTTACAGGGCGCTTTTCAACCCGTCCACGACAAATTACCCCAACGGAAGGCGCACCCCTAGGATTTATTTTTTAATCAAAATTTTAATGAGAATATTTGATTTCCGCCCTCGTTAATGTTCTGCTTTTACCCTTTGTTTCAGGTGAGAATCATGCAGTCTTTTTGTCGGTAGATTAGCTGTCCATGAATGAGTGTACGGTAAATATGTATACCTATCTACCTACATGCTTTTTAACGTAGGAGCCAAGTAAAAAATTGAATGTCTTACTTTTTTGTTCAAAATTCAAAGGAGTGTTGCGACTTCTATTCGGTCCGCAAAGGAAATTCGAGAGACGGTATATTTTTCAATTGATCACAAACCGAGATTTTATTTAAAATTTTAGATATAAGTTTGATAAGTATTGTGATGCGAATTTGATTATAATTTGATGACAATTTCATCAAAATTTTATGATGATTTGATCAAAATTAATTATAGCATTAATTACGGTAGGACAATTTTACATGCTGTCTCTCCTTTAATCTCACTCATTTGTACGTTCTTGTTTCTTTAAAAACTTAACCGATGATATTTACCTATACATCGTAATCATACCGAATAAGTATAAAAAATATACAATAGCAAAAATTTCATTTATATCAATGTTAAATCAGATGTTTGAGAGTTTTAAACGAATTGTCCTTCAAGCTCGGTCGTATTATTGTCACGTTTTATTCTTGAAAAATTGGAAAATAACGCGTACTGCCCACTTACCCTCGGCTCCTGAGATTCCAATCTCAAATTGCTAGTTATCGTCTGCAAGCAACAAGTAATCGGATGCGCCTTCATATGATCGTGTAGGCAAAAGGAGTTCCGGCAAGTTCGATTAGTGGTATCTTATTTTGAACCTGACGGGAAAGCGACTTGATTTCAAAGATAACGCATGGAAAAATGGATGAAAGTCAAGGTTAAATATTTTTAAAATCAGGAAAACTCTCAATGTAGATGGGTGTTCGACTCCAGATTAAGCAAAAATGCGTTACCTCAATTTATTTACGGAAAAAAATTATTTAAGCATCGTAAGTATACTTGTTTCCCGATAAGATTTGATAATTTGGACTAAATTACATATACTTACGAATGCAGGCATGCGGGATTGGGTCAGCGATCAAACCTGAGAAATGCTCCAACATCTAACATTTTAAGAAGCCAAAAATGTGATCAAACCCACCGGAATAACTTCCGACGCCTACTTTCTTGTCAAGCAAAATGTCGCCCGTTTCAAAAATCAATGTCCTTCCTTCTTTCTCCATCATGACAAGCTCCACTCTCAAGCTGCAACAAGAAATTTAGGAGAAAAAAATTTCCGAACGAATCCCAACTGATCACCTCACCACGCATAACTTATCTGACACTGTCAGTATGGTATGTTCATAACGTTTGGGTTCGATTGAGATATGTCTGCTTGTTCGGAGTCAAGCATGCTCTTAAATCAAATTGTAAAAAAAGAAGGCATGTAGAGAAACAACTTAATTTAATTAAATTACTGTGCATTTCCGGCGACGCTAACCGGTCTCCTCTCACTCACGAAAAGATACCCACGATTTATGTTAATTTGACAGACTTCAATCTGTTTTCTGACTTCAGTCACCAATCGATTCGGTGGTTCAAAAGTTCTCGACTACACACATCAGACCAAAGTTTCCAGACCAAAGTCGGACAGAATCTGGGTGGCCATAATCTTGTAAAAATTGAATTGCGCGAGTCAATTACGCACCCTTTGAACGGCGTAAAGTCCCTCCGTTTGAGCAGTTACACATCCGACAGAGTTAGCATGACTGCATTTCACCCGAATTCCCGTGCTAAATCTCACATGTGGGTCGTTTTTGTGTAAATTTTCTCTTATTTTTCATGTTTTGAAAACAGAGAACCGACCTACTTAGGTCCTCTGAGCTTTTTGCAAATTCACTTTAGAGTATGCAGAATACACTCATAATTAATGTCAAGTTTCAGTATTGCTTAGTTTCTGTTTAAACTAAATTAGATACGATTTGGCAACGTTTGATATGTAGTCAGGCTGATTTCGGTTGTATCCGTCCGATTGATGGATGCAAATCAGTTTCGATCAGATTCTCGGAGGGCGAAGCGGAGAAAAATTAGTGGGTCCGTGCGACGGATGGTAGGACAGTGGTTTCACCGGAGAGGGAGGGGAAAGGTAGTGGACGAGGCGTTGCGAACAGGAATTGACTCCCAAATCCAAATATTTACTTCTTATTATGAAGCTACTCTGTCACCCCCTCCCCCCTTCTGAGACGCGCCTGCCGACAAATATTGACTCTTGACGCGCGACGCGACGTCCAACGTCACGGTGACCGCGTCGCAGCGTTAGTTAACGTTGTCAACGTTAAGCGTGGGTGGGAGCGGGTGCAGGGATGAAGGATGTTGCCAAGTTTATTCGTCGAGGATACTCGTTTTTTCCAACAGGGATTCCTCGACGCACCGGAATCAAAAACCAATGATCAGTTTGACGTATTTCTACCAAACAGACCTATGTGGAGGTGAGAAATATGGGGTGTGCTCGTTAGTTCTCTGGCCGTAAGAGTGAATGGGAATAATAACGCGCCAGTGACGTCAGCGGCAATGAAGGAGCCGCAGCGCGGCGGAGAGATCGTTGGAGGGAGTCTTTAACTCATGAGCCCTGTCCACAACGCTCTCTTGCCATCCTCGCGGCTCATGAGATCCTCATTCAGTTGGCACATGGGTCTGTTTGATAGAATGCAATATCCCGCTTTTCCAATTCTTCAAAAGGAACCACGCCCACTTTTACATTGCTTCTTATGCAGCTTCCTAGAGCACACCCCATGTTTCTCACCTCCGCATAGGTCTGTTTGGTAGAAATACGTCCAGTTGAGTGTTACTAGAGTCTTTTGCTCCCCCTGATCATTACGTCGCACAGTGGATCGAGTCAATGGGGGAGGTCGGACAAAATTTGGAAACTTCAAACGCTTACAACTCCGTTTATACAAAACTTTGAGTCTTGTCAACAAAGCCTGGATGTGTTTAAAGTCTTATGTTCACCCTTTTTCAGTAATCATATTTAAGAAATGATCAGATTAATCAAAGCCCTGATTTTAAGTGGTACCTCTTGAATACCATTGAAGCAATACAATAGTAACACAGTTGATCAGAATCAAGATCATTACGAACTTGCATCTTTCATGTTTTTGTTGACATGATGCACAAATTAGCCACCTTTTCTAGTTCGGAGAGAGGACATTTAGCCCCCCCCCCCCCCCCCCACCCAAGAAAAAAATTATAGGAGTAGATCCAAAGAGAAGGAATCGCTGGGAGCCGTGAAACAAATGAAGTTGAGACAGGGGAAAGGAGGCAGAATGAAAATTAAATCTAGCAATGAAAAAAGAAATTAAAATCTAACCTCGGAGTACAATGAAGCAGATCGAAGCGTCCAGCACCGAAAATTAGTCATCCCAGACAGTGGCGAGGCGTGAATAATCGATTATCGACATTTTTCCATTTGAAGCTATGGTAAAGAATCGATAGTTAAAGTGTTCCTCGGGAACCTTGTTTCTCGATCCTTTTCCATAGGCTTAAATGGCAGATCAATCGATGCATCGCAAAGCACGCCACGCCACTGATCCCAGGCGCCCCGACTTTGGCCTCCCAATCTCCCTCACAATTATTACATCCCTCAATGTCATTTTTATTTAGGGTCTGGGTCTGGTTTTATAGGTCTCAAAAGTTCTCAATATTTTTCTTTGCTTTTTCTTTTTTTTTATTTTTCTCTCGTTGGTACGAACACATTAATGCCGGTATCGTCAATGGTATCAAGCCCCCTCCCCCCACTCCTCTCTTCCTCTGCCCACGGTAGAACCTGCGCCCCCACTCAAATATTGAACTGTACTGCCTTGCAGAAGAGAAACGTCGTATAAGCCATCAGACGTTGCCAAATTTCCTTCCAATGGCAACGACCTTTCAGAGAAATTTGCAAATATTCCTCCTCCGATTTTTCGGAGCATTTTGTTCGAAATTTGACCTAAAGAGTCTGAAAACTTCAGGGAAAAGTATTCATAACTTTCTTCAAAAATCGATATTTTCTGAGAGGAATTTTGGCAACATTCGAATGCTCATACGGCGTTTTTCCTCATCACGGCAGTGTGGGTTGGTGTAAATTTTAAACGATCCGGAGTTCAAAGAGTTTGCGGTCACAGTAGGACCAGTGAAATGGCAATTTTATCTTTGATCGATAATTTTGTACGCTTTTATTACCCTATATTTTCAGAAAAGTATAAATTTTCGGTCGGACACAGAAATGAGTTATTTCGTTGTCTACGCGGAACATTAAAAACCGAGAGTAAATGAACTGCTTAAAGGAGGCTTAATTCGAAATATTTTACAGGTGTCTCATTGAGTCGTAAAGATGGCATGAGAAGCCAGATGAGAAATGAACAAATCCTCTCGAGCATCTGCCTTGTTAAGAACACCTTACTGCTCAAGCCCGCAATTGCCGTAAATCGATTTTTTAACGTTTGCGCAAGTGTGATTTTCGAATGAGATGTTAACGCTCTTATTTAATCCGTGGAATGATGCGTTTAATAACGACAGGACAAGAACATTATTCATTTTTCATGGAGTTCTAATTTGCGCACACCTTAGGTGGACGATTGCTTCCTTCAAATTGAGAACAATAAATGATAATTTACGAATGACTTTCATGTATGCATTCTGCTTAGCTGCTCATCCGGAAGATACAGAGAAAATATGATTGAGTGGAAAATTAATTTAGGGCATTTCATTGCTTAGTTATACCGTAAAAGATCTCATTGATATTGTCTTTTTAAACAATTTTAAATTCGTCACGCACAATTTTTAATGTTACAAATTGTTGAAAATCTTGAAGTCACAAAATATTATTTTCTCTGTTAAAAAATGGCAAGCAAATATACTGATTAAAAGAACTTAAGCACCGTTCTAGGAAGAAAGGAGTGATTTTAAAACCGACTTGTCGCACATTTTCTCCTATCCAAGGTACATAATGTAAAAAGGTCAAATCCTCCGTAGCTCTGATTGCATTCATTTTTTAGTGTACTATTCCTCCACAAAAAAGAGCACTATCTCTGGGAATTTGTTGAGCCTATGTTCTATAAGTCTGCACTTAAGAAACTTAAGAAAACCTTTGGCGCGCAGGGCTTCGCTGTTTGGGCATGAAATTTGCAAAAGCGTTGTTTTGAGGGCACAAACTCTATAGCACACTACTCTGAAGCTCCATAAAAATGTGAAGAAAATGACTTGGCGCGTCGTTTCATATGCGTATAAAAATTATAAGCGAAATTTTAAAAAATGTAAAGGAACCCCTTCAGCGCAATTTATTTATGTGGAGAAGCAAATTCCGAAAAAGCGGCAATATGTGAAGGCACAATTTCTGCACCCCTATTGCTGTATTTTTGTTACTTTTTTACGGTAAAACAGTGTCAACACTCGGGTGGCTTAAAAATAAGCTCGGGTCAAATCGGCGAAGGTGAAAGCCCCCAAAAAAGAGGGTAGTCTCGGGAAGCGAGGGGTGAATCACCGCAGGGGTAAGTTCTTACAAAAAATCCACGCTTTCGGAATCGGGAACTTAGCGGAGGCGAAATACATTTGTCATTCGGCAGGAGTAGCTAATTTGCGTGTACAGTTTCGACTGTTAGTTCTCCTGTGCCCCCTCTGTCCTTCGCCCCTTTTTCCCTTCCCGAACAACTTAGACCCTCGGAGGAAGTCAAAGCGTATAAATCACCCAAGTTTTACACACTCGGGCAAGCGTGCTGCGGGCTGCGGCGGCAGCGGGAAACAAAATATACCTACTCGGACGAAAAAAGGGAGACGCACCTTGTGTGGTCCGCTCTTTCGCTAACCCCTAAGTTTCCACCGGGGTGAAACCAGGACCTGTTGGAGATAAGCTATCTCTTCATATTTATTCCCGGCCGTTAAACAACCCATCAAAATTAATTCCCAGATCTGTTTTAAGCAGTCGAGGTGCGACTTGTTTTATTTGGACAGCGCGGAGGGAAAATTCTTCTTTTCACATCGGCGCACAGTGGAACGAATCAATTGAAGAAATCGGACAAAATGTGGTGACTACACATGCATACAACTCCGTTAATCCAACGTGTTGATAATTCAAAAGTGGTTTCATTGGTTTTTTTTGTAAAATATTCCCTATATATTACCCCTTGGAATTTTAAATTTGACGAAAGAAACATTAAAATTTACAATTTGTGTCAAAAATTTCATGTCCGACTCCTTCCAAAGACTCGTCCCACTGTGCGGCGTGATCCCCAAGACTGATGACAAAACATGGTCACCGCGGCTCATACCGGGATATGAATGGTCTCCTCCTTGTAAACACTTGAGGTTAATATTTGCCCGAACAGACATTGTTAATCTGAAAATTGATGGGAGGGTGGGGGAGGAGGTGTCTTCTTTTATTTATTTTACCGGCGTTGACACCTGCTCGGCGACAGGTTTTCACGCAACCTCTCTGTAAACGAGATTTCTTCTCTTTCGATTGAGGTGGCCCAGCCTCATATTCATCATTTTAAACATTTCAATTCCTGAAAGTATAAATGTATTCCTATGTAACTGACCTTCAGTTTTTTTTTCTATCCTGTGGATGGAAATGATTACGACGCCATTGACTCTCTTGCAGTCAATATGTCGAATTGTGCGTATTGTGTAATTTTGAACATTTATCAGACCAAATTTCTAAAGAATCCCTGAGTTTGTGATTGGCTTTTTTTATTCATGGAAGATTTGCTAGGAATACTTTGGAGGAAAGCAAACGCAGTTAAGAAGACGATTAAATATTGAAAAATTTTGAAGTTTCACTGCGAAATACGAGAAAATGGCGCCCTTGCTTCACTGAGGGATGCTACAAGGACTGAAAGCTCGAAAAATCGTTTCCAGCTACGACCTATTTACGAATAGACTCGGTCGACCTCAGACAAATCCGAGCGTGACAATTTAGATACGACAGTAATTCTAATCCCTAATAGTGAGCAGGAAGCGGGCTTAATGTTTAATTTTAACTCGCGTTCGAGGAAGAAGATTTACGCTGATTCCAGAAATGTAACAGCGAAACAACGAGTCTTTAGTGTTCCTTGATCTAAAAATGTACTATCTTACGGCGTCATCCAGAGTGACTGCAACAATGAGGTAGGTCAAAATCGAATTGAATGAACTGATAAAGTCAATTCAGCTTTCACTAAAGCCAGGCTACGAATTTCCCGGGAGAGTTGAAATGACTACATTTTGCAATGGAGAATTTGCACGCAATTTTTTTATTGCTTCATCTGAATGTGCCTAATGAGCTGAGTTCGCAACATTTTTCATAATTTTTTTCTGACATGGGAAATTGGAGAAAAATTGATTTAAAAGTGAGAAAATGCGCCGCCTTGTGACGTCATCTGGCGGCATTTCCCATTTAAACGCATGTATTTTAGCAGAATCGGTTATT
>NW_017547132.1:755770-771145 GCF_001854935.1 Bemisia tabaci
AATTATGAATATTTTTCCTTGAAATTTTCAGAAGTTTTAGATCAAATTACAAACAAAATTATCTAAGAAATTCGTAAGCAAATATTCAAAAATTGTCTTGAAAACTAGTGATTTGCCAGGAGACATTTGGCAACAACTGAAGGTTCATACGGCGTTCTTCCTTAGCACGACAGAGCAGTGCTTCCCGAAAATGAGGAGAAAACATCTCTGTAAGATCGCAACTTAGCATGAGAGGTCTCATCATTTCAAAGTCGTCGTTATGACAACGTTTGGCGGAGAATGAAGCAGTAAGTTAGCGATGCTATCGTCAGGGAGGGATAGAGGCGGAGCTACACTAGCGACATTCTGCTGCTTGATTAGCCGCGAAATGTTTTACATCGATGCTCGGAGATTGCAGGTCACTTAATATTGCTAACTCTCGCGCATAAAAGGCAATGACAGAGATGATTCATACGTTCATGACGTAATTTTTCCCTTCAACTCGCTCTCACCCATCCTCTGGCCTTTTGACGTCACAATTCTCACCGGTAAAATATTTATGCGTTTTGCGTGTTTATGACACTGTCGTTCGTGAATATTGCTGTGTAAAAAGTGACCATTCCTTAACTTACAAGTTGAAGCGGTGAGATACTACAGTTAATCTTACAGTTAATGATTTCTCTTTGATTTTTCTGTTTTCTAGTAGTGCTCAGCTGCTAGCAAGCGTTTTTGCATTCAAATAATTTCTAAAATTCTAGAATCAATTGAAAAGAGAATATGCCAAAATGAATTGTTTATTTTTACGTACTTGTATGCATCTCGGGAATGTGTTCCATCATCAACAAGATTTACACAGGCACAACCATATATTGGGGTTTTAGAATATATTCTCGTAATGCACACAAGTGCGTAATAAATTATTACATAAACAAGGCGTGTTTTGGCATATTTTTTTCATTTCATTAATAACAACACGCTAGATACGTTTTTCTAGTTAATTCTAGAAGAGTCAAGTGAAGATCCGCAGGAGTTAAAAGAAGAAACAGTCATATTCGAGATGGTGGAAAATTGAGAAGAAGTTAAATTAGCAGACAATATCTTTGTTAATATATTTACTGTCAATTCCAATTAAGAATAAATAAAATTTCCAAAATTCACCCTCCCCCTTCCGAAAATAATGAATATACAAATAGACAATAGAACGCATTTAAATAGAAGGAACTAAACCTGTTGTGAGATGAGCCGTATCCTGCACGTAATTTTATGGATCCCAGGACTCATGTCGGGATGGATAAAGTTCATTCTGTTATATATGTGTCCAAATAGATTACATACTTAGCTGTCCACGAAAAATTTTTACGTGGCAAATTTTAATTTATCTCTAGCGGTTTGAGACCTTGGTCCAGTTTTCAAGGGACACTGTATAATCAAGGTTCGATCGGGTGTCAAAAGTTCCCCTTCTGGTTTTTCCCGAAAGTGGGAAAAAGGAGAGGCTCCCTTTCCTGTTAAAACATCGAGCTTTCAAGTGCATTTTTTCTTTTTAGGCAAATACAAACCAAATGTTATCTTGACAACAGCGTGCGGGACCTCTAGATATAGCTCTTTGACAAAGTTTTTCTCAATGGTTCAACTTTTTACTTTACCCTCTGCTCCTGCATCTGCGTCAATTTTATTAAAAATTAACCTTATTTACAGACTTTTTAGACCGAACTTCTTGTGTCAAGAAGCTTTATTTCTCTTCGTTTCTCGCGCTCGCTCGAACTCTAAATTGATAAAATACATATTTTCCACGAGGAGAGGGGTTAAAAATAAGTTTAAAATGCACACTCGGCGAAAAGTGCTTTTGCAAGCGCGTTCGGAGCGCGAGAGCTTTTCCAAAGAGGAGCAAAAATGGGGAAATTAAATACAGTTATTGATAAAACGAGGAGGGAGAGTTCCTTCACGGAAAAAGAAAGTGTTTGCCAAGTTGCTAACCGAGAGAAAACCGAATTAACATCGTTTGCGGGTGTTAATAATTGATAAAGGGTGATTTTACTCTGAAAAAGAGGTGTTTCTCGGGAAAATGTTGCTCGAGGAAGGAAAATATTTTCCTTGATTGGAAGTAGTTCATGAAATTATTGGCAATTACACGTAAACTTATTAGAATGTTTATTAGAATTTTACCCACTCTTTCTAAACATGCGCCGTTCTCTCGACTTGTGGTTTCTTTTTCACCTCTCACGTGGAGGAATAAAGAGCCATATTTGGACGTATTTCTGCCAAACGGTACTATGTCCATTAAGACATGACGACGGTGAAACTACCAAACCACGTATCTCGTTTGCGGTGTTTAAAAATCTACGCTCACATTTTATTTTTTTGAAGTAGACCAAATAAATATCATTCCTTGAAATTTTCACGGAATTTTCTCCGCACAAAGAGGAAAAATCACAGAAATTTTCAAGACTGGATGTTAAGTAGTTTTTCATTCAAAAAATAAAGTATGACAGGAAGTCTGCGACGTCGCAAACCGAGATACGTGGTTTGGTAGTTTCACCGTCGATGAGCCTTGAGACCCATAAGGATATATACATAATATGACTCACAATCTTACATCATAATGCACATAGTTCCGTCTGGCAGAAATACGTCCATTTTTCGTTCACTTTATGTATATGATTCACGTACCCTTCTTTAAATCCCACAACATCCAGAAAATACACCAAGGATGAAAATAAAATAAAACATTTACAAAAATCAGTACATTTAATAACCCACCTCTAACTCTGAACTCTGAACACTCTGCTCTCACTCAGTGGCAAAATCCAGCAATTTTTTTAAGTGGAAGACTGACTACGGTCAAACATTTCTCGCAGAGAGGGGTGCCCAAAGGTAAACATATTCTGATAAACCCAAAAAATAACTTTTTTGGGAAAATTTTCCAGTCGTTAAGGGGGACAGAAATGTCCAAACCACATGCTCACACACACGTGCGCGCACCCTTACAGTTATTACACACATTTTTAAAAGGTACGATGAACAGGCTTGTTCTTATCCCTTTGGACTACATTTTGCAATTAGGAATTAAAATTTCTAGCTTAGTTTAGAAACAACGTAAGTACCATTAGTCTCCCTATACAAATAAGTATTTTTACAGATGAGTCAGAAATTGTAGTTCCTAATGGAGAATTTGCAAGGGTCTGAAATTTGATGAATTTCCTGTTTAAGTGGAATCCTCTGAGTGAACTGAACACGAAGATACCCTTGATTCATAAATTGAGCAATTATTAGAGGAGATATGACAAGTTCCTTGATCTAAAAATGTACTATCTTGCGGCGTCATCCAGAGTGACTGCAACAATGAGGTAGGTCAAAATCGAATTGAATGAACTGATAAAGTCAATTCAGCTTTCACTAAAGCCAGGCTACGAATTTCCCGGGAGAGTTAAAATGACTACATTTTGCAATTAGGAACTACAATTTCTGACTCATCTGTAAAAATACTTATTTGTACAGGGAGACTAATGGTACTTACGTTGTTTCTAAACTAAGCTAGAAATTTTAATTCCTAATTGCAAAATGTAGTCCAAAGGGATAAGAACAAGCCTGTTCATCGTACCTTTTAAAAATGTGTGTAATAACTGTAAGGGTGCGCGCACGTGTGTGTGAGCATGTGGTTTGGACATTTCTGTCCCCCTTAACGACTGGAAAATTTTCCCAAAAAAGTTATTTTTTGGGTTTATCAGAATATGTTTACCTTTGGGCACCCCTCTCTGCGAGAAATGTTTGACCGTAGTCAGTCTTCCACTTAAAAAAATTGCTGGATTTTGCCACTGAGTGAGAGCAGAGTGTTCAGAGTTCAGAGTTAGAGGTGGGTTATTAAATGTACTGATTTTTGTAAATGTTTTATTTTATTTTCATCCTTGGTGTATTTTCTGGATGTTGTGGGATTTAAAGAAGGGTACGTGAATCATATACATAAAGTGAACGAAAAATGGACGTATTTCTGCCAGACGGAACTATGTGCATTATGATGTAAGATTGTGAGTCATATTATGTATATATCCTTATGGGTCTCAAGGCTCATCGACGGTGAAACTACCAAACCACGTATCTCGGTTTGCGACGTCGCAGACTTCCTGTCATACTTTATTTTTTGAATGAAAAACTACTTAACATCCAGTCTTGAAAATTTCTGTGATTTTTCCTCTTTGTGCGGAGAAAATTCCGTGAAAATTTCAAGGAATGATATTTATTTGGTCTACTTCAAAAAAATAAAATGTGAGCGTAGATTTTTAAACACCGCAAACGAGATACGTGGTTTGGTAGTTTCACCGTCGTCATGTCTTAATGGACATAGTACCGTTTGGCAGAAATACGTCCAAATATGGCTCTTTATTCCTCCACGTGAGAGGTGAAAAAGAAACCACAAGTCGAGAGAACGGCGCATGTTTAGAAAGAGTGGGTAAAATTCTAATAAACATTCTAATAAGTTTACGTGTAATTGCCAATAATTTCATGAACTACTTCCAATCAAGGAAAATATTTTCCTTCCTCGAGCAACATTTTCCCGAGAAACACCTCTTTTTCAGAGTAAAATCACCCTTTATCAATTATTAACACCCGCAAACGATGTTAATTCGGTTTTCTCTCGGTTAGCAACTTGGCAAACACTTTCTTTTTCCGTGAAGGAACTCTCCCTCCTCGTTTTATCAATAACTGTATTTAATTTCCCCATTTTTGCTCCTCTTTGGAAAAGCTCTCGCGCTCCGAACGCGCTTGCAAAAGCACTTTTCGCCGAGTGTGCATTTTAAACTTATTTTTAACCCCTCTCCTCGTGGAAAATATGTATTTTATCAATTTAGAGTTCGAGCGAGCGCGAGAAACGAAGAGAAATAAAGCTTCTTGACACAAGAAGTTCGGTCTAAAAAGTCTGTAAATAAGGTTAATTTTTAATAAAATTGACGCAGATGCAGGAGCAGAGGGTAAAGTAAAAAGTTGAACCATTGAGAAAAACTTTGTCAAAGAGCTATATCTAGAGGTCCCGCACGCTGTTGTCAAGATAACATTTGGTTTGTATTTGCCTAAAAAGAAAAAATGCACTTGAAAGCTCGATGTTTTAACAGGAAAGGGAGCCTCTCCTTTTTCCCACTTTCGGGAAAAACCAGAAGGGGAACTTTTGACACCCGATCGAACCTTGATTATACAGTGTCCCTTGAAAACTGGACCAAGGTCTCAAACCGCTAGAGATAAATTAAAATTTGCCACGTAAAAATTTTTCGTGGACAGCTAAGTATGTAATCTATTTGGACACATATATAACAGAATGAACTTTATCCATCCCGACATGAGTCCTGGGATCCATAAAATTACGTGCAGGATACGGCTCATCTCACAACAGGTTTAGTTCCTTCTATTTAAATGCGTTCTATTGTCTATTTGTATATTCATTATTTTCGGAAGGGGGAGGGTGAATTTTGGAAATTTTATTTATTCTTAATTGGAATTGACAGTAAATATATTAACAAAGATATTGTCTGCTAATTTAACTTCTTCTCAATTTTCCACCATCTCGAATATGACTGTTTCTTCTTTTAACTCCTGCGGATCTTCACTTGACTCTTCTAGAATTAACTAGAAAAACGTATCTAGCGTGTTGTTATTAATGAAATGAAAAAAATATGCCAAAACACGCCTTGTTTATGTAATAATTTATTACGCACTTGTGTGCATTACGAGAATATATTCTAAAACCCCAATATATGGTTGTGCCTGTGTAAATCTTGTTGATGATGGAACACATTCCCGAGATGCATACAAGTACGTAAAAATAAACAATTCATTTTGGCATATTCTCTTTTCAATTGATTCTAGAATTTTAGAAATTATTTGAATGCAAAAACGCTTGCTAGCAGCTGAGCACTACTAGAAAACAGAAAAATCAAAGAGAAATCATTAACTGTAAGATTAACTGTAGTATCTCACCGCTTCAACTTGTAAGTTAAGGAATGGTCACTTTTTACACAGCAATATTCACGAACGACAGTGTCATAAACACGCAAAACGCATAAATATTTTACCGGTGAGAATTGTGACGTCAAAAGGCCAGAGGATGGGTGAGAGCGAGTTGAAGGGAAAAATTACGTCATGAACGTATGAATCATCTCTGTCATTGCCTTTTATGCGCGAGAGTTAGCAATATTAAGTGACCTGCAATCTCCGAGCATCGATGTAAAACATTTCGCGGCTAATCAAGCAGCAGAATGTCGCTAGTGTAGCTCCGCCTCTATCCCTCCCTGACGATAGCATCGCTAACTTACTGCTTCATTCTCCGCCAAACGTTGTCATAACGACGACTTTGAAATGATGAGACCTCTCATGCTAAGTTGCGATCTTACAGAGATGTTTTCTCCTCATTTTCGGGAAGCACTGCTCTGTCGTGCTAAGGAAGAACGCCGTATGAACCTTCAGTTGTTGCCAAATGTCTCCTGGCAAATCACTAGTTTTCAAGACAATTTTTGAATATTTGCTTACGAATTTCTTAGATAATTTTGTTTGTAATTTGATCTAAAACTTCTGAAAATTTCAAGGAAAAATATTCATAATTTTCCTCAAAAATAAACATTTTATCGAAGGAAATTTGGCAACTATCGAATGCTCATACGGCGTTTTTCCTTAGCACGGCAGTGCTCCCTGAAAAATATTTCGGATTGAATTATTATTACAATGCGTGGTTCTCAAAATAATTTGATTTCGGTTTAAAACTTAACAGACGGTACGCAACCAGATCTGTTAGGTTTCAGAGGACTAAGTTGAATGAATGGGGAGGGAGCAGGGCCGGATTCACCTACTTGCCGCCCATGGGCCGCCTATATTTTGCCGCCCCCTTCTCATTCGTTTTGAAACTCGATAAAAACCATCAAAAGAACGTGGCAGCGGGGGAGGGGTGCATAAGATGCATTTACTCGTGTTGAACACATTTTTTGGGAAAGCCCTGTCAACACTACTAGCAAAAGTTCACGGAACTTTGCGCGAAAGTTAAGTTCCGTAAACCTATCGCTGCGTGGATAAGGCCCTCCATTCATAAGAAATGAACGAAAAAATTATGAAACAACAAACATGAATGTGGTTTAATGATTTTAACTTCCGCCGCCGCGCCGCGCAGACCGCACCGTGTTTGGCGCAATGCGTGAAGTATTCACGCAGTCTTGTGGGCGCTATGCGTTTCACGCCGACCGCTGCAGAACGCACTATGTTGGACGCAATGCGTGAAGTATTCACGCAGTCTTGTAGGCGCTATGCGTTTCACGCTGACCGTACTGTGTTTGGCGCAATGCGTGAAGTATTCATGCATTCTTGTAGGAGCTATCCGTTTCAAGTTGACTGCAATGACCGCCCTGTGTTTGATGCAACGGGTAAAGTATTCGTGCAGTCTTGTAGGCGCTAATATGTGTTACATGCCGATCGCCGCGCCGAAGGCCTCTCCTTTTCATCTCAAGTCCTCGTTATCATTTCTCTCTAAGTCGCGCCGTTCCAAGCCAAATTGCGTGTTTGGTCTCTCTCTTAACTGGACTTATTGAAGGTGCTGTCTCTTGCATCACTAAGAGACAACAAAATTAGAAATTACTATGCTCTCAGGAAATGAGAGATTTTGTCGCCTTTTCTCGTTTGTAATTTTGTTTTTATAAATCCGATTTTTTTTATACCTACACTTTAAAAAATTGCAAATTCTTGCCGTCCCTTAGATTTACCGCCATGGGCCGCGGCCCATGTGGCCACCCTCTTAATCCGGCCCTGGCAGGGGGAGGGTGAAAAAGAAAATAATAATGACAATGAAAATTTTAATTAAAAGCTATTATATTACCAAATTGTAGAGATGTAGGGACTATAGTAGAATAACATAGTAGTTATTCCATAATCAGCAGGCTAAAGATTGACCCCTCCTCCCCCCTGCCCGATGTCCTTCCGCTCAACAAGATTTGTACATAACACGCTAGGAACTACCCTGTAGATCAGTCGCAAATCATAAGATTTTTCAGAACGTCCGACTGAAACGTCGCAAAACAATGGAGAATTTGGACGTATTTCTGCGAAACGGAACTACCTGCATTAATGCATGAGAACTGAGATTCATAAGACTATATGCATAACAAGACTCACGTCATAATCCACATAGTTCCGTCTGGCAGAAATACATCAATTTGTCCTTAGAATAAAACAAGAGATTAATACATTGTACCAATTCAAACAAATTGAGTAACTGCAACAAAGTAAGTCAACACGATTTCACGGCATCTTCTTTAAGCCCCAAGCTTTTTGAGCGATAGGAATCGTAAAATTTCCGATACAAAATCCTGGAAAATGACGCAAAGTAATAAAATGACCACACGACGTGGGGAATTTTTCCGTCCGGATCTTTTTAAAAGCTTTTAACAACATTCTATGAGGATGAGTCGGTATATCCTGCGCTGCGCGGGGTAGTTGGTTTTATGCTGGCAACAAGCCGACAGCTAGATCGCTGAGAAAGTTGAATAACAGACTATAAACTTTGTAGGCTTCCATAGGCGTCTCGGAACGACCATGAATAAAGAAAGAAAAATCATCCAATTCGTTTTAGTAAATAGAGTACAGAGCATCACGATTCCCCGTGCACAATGCATTCTTCGCAAAGGTTTCGAAATTTATTATTAAAAATCACAAATTACAAGCAGAAGAATTCAAGTCAGGAAATTTCAGTAGTTGAAACGCCAGGTCAAAGGAAGAGTTTCTACTTTGTATTTTTCTAATTATTCCTCCTGTCGGTCCAGAGTGGCAAAATTTCATGAAAAATGAAATCTTGTAATTTCACGTAAAATATTTCATGAAATGACAGAAATATTTGAAAGATATTGAAAAATACTGGTTCCTTTTCATGATTCGCAAAATGTAAAAATTGTGACTTTCTCCTACTTCTGTGTGTTTGATTGCGGGTTGCATACTCTAGCCCCTCAAAAATATGAAACATTTCACAGCTTCGATAGAATTTCGTAAATTAGTTCACTGAAAATTCCAATTTCTCATTTCTTCCTTACGTTTCATGCCACCTTGTGTCGGTCGATTGAAATATGAAAGCCTAGCTTTATTGCCAGATGATCGTAAAAATTGGATAGACATAGCCATAGACAAAGAAGATAACAGGGATATGAAGGGATCCTATTAGTGGAAGCGGGTTGTTGCAATGGACCAAGGCGGCAGATAATAGACTAACTAACGGCAACCCACGAGAGACCCGATGGTTAGTCAATCATTTTCTCCTTTAGTCTACTGGAACCACCCACACTGGAAAAAAAGAACTTATTGGATCTAGAGTCCAGACTCTTGAAAACATTAACAAGAAAAAATAATTTTGATTCAATCAGATTTAAGCTTAAATCAAAAGGAAATCCGCTCAAATTAAGAGGTTTGGTTCTTGATTTAAGCTTCAATCTGATTGAATCAAGAGTATTTTTTTCTTGTCGATATTTTTAAGAGTATGGACTCTAGATCCAATGTGTTTTTTTTCCAGTGCATTTCAACCAATAGGATCGCCCCATACTCCCTATGTCTCCTCTGTCTATCGCTCTGTCTCTCAATTTTAACGATCAGGCGCCGGTATCTTACCGACATCCGGGACTCATCTTTTAGTGTAGTTAAGCTGTTATTGCAGCGGAACGGGTCGAAAAGCATTTCCAAGCGCGAACAAGCTTGCCAACACGCCATTCCTTGTCGCGCACATACAACCGAACATGCAATTTTACATACTCCGCCGGGCACCTTTGCGAAACGCCGCGCCACCCGAGCCGCACCGTGCTTGGAACTAATGGCATGACTCAACCAGAGACCTTATGTTTCAGCGACAAATAAAAAATTCCCCCGGACGTTCCCAGGATCTCGAAAATGACGTCACAGGGATCAAAATATTCGACCTGTAGGTAAAAATTTAAACGTTCACGGAAAACGGGGCTTTGATGTCAGAAACTGGAGGTTAAATATTTTTACTATTGCTTGGATAAGTTTCTTACTAAATTAAAGTAATGAATTTAGAAATATTAATAAATTTCCTCAAAAATTAAAATTTTATAGAGGGGGATTCGTCGGCCTCCTGTGGTGTAGTGGTTTTATGCCTTTTGGTCTATGGTCGGGAGGTCCCGAGTTCGATTCCCGGATAAGTGGTCCGAGTTTGATGGTCTGAAACTTGCAGCTGGCTTCATTAGGTACTGAGGGGTATGGAACGTCAGGGACTATAAGCGTGAGATTATCCCCCAGGGATATTTGAAGTAAAAAGGGAAAAAACTAAGAAATGTAAAAAATATGAAAATAAAAAATAATATTCGCGAACAGCGTTTTTCCATAGCACGTCATAGCAACCTATGCTATTCAATTCCTAATATAATGCAGTCTGAATCATACTTTCCTATTTACCTCCCCTTTTACACTCACTCATTCGAGAGTAAATTCATTTTTCCGTTAAAAAATTATAATTTCGGTCCCCTCGAGGGAGCCCTGATTCCCGGATACGAAACTGCTAATGATCATCACTGAAGAGGAGACCGAACAACGGATATTAGTCTCATATGTGTCGAAACAAAAGCTCCACTTGAATGGAGACGCACATCGAAAAAGAATCGAAAAGGGGGAAACCAATAGACCCATCTCCATTGAATCATATGACAAAGTATCAAACTTTGCGAAGGGTAAGCATTGCAAACTCGGGGTAATTCCAGGGAGCAGATGTGGGGTAGCGAATGCAAAGCCGTTGCAAAACGCGGTTTCGGATTTCACCAACCAACGGTGGAAGATGCTTCATTATCCTCCATCAAAAAAGACCGACGGCATGATTACCTGTTAAAACGCACCTCTAGCAGGCCACCAGCGCGTAACAAACATCGACGAACGGGCAGTATCTGAAAGGGAACGAACTCATCCCTCGGATGAGCCCTGGCATTCCAGTATTTTTAAGCGATTCGCGGCTCACCCTAAGCCAGGTTTAGCCCCTTGCAGTCGAGGGTTGTACAGCTATTCGAGATCCATTATTTTAGAACCCCTGTCGGTCAGCTCACCGGAGCGTGTAACGTAAATAAGATAGAGCTGAGCTAATATAATAGTGCACGAGGGTAAAGTATGAAAATATTTTTTCAATCTCCCTTTGCAACCTGCTTCTCTGAATAGCAATGAATTAATTATTTATCAAGAAGCAATTTGCTCATCGAAGGCACCTACCCTGTACCCTGCTTGTCAGATGTTTGCTTACTTTCAAAACATAACCTTGCGAACTAGACTCAATCTCACCTGAATTCTGTGCGCTGCTCTATTCATTCAATTTTTGACGTTTTTCGAAGTTTCATTTTTTTTCCTCTCATAAGAGCTTCGACATAGTGTCTTGAACATTTTCTAGTCAGCAAATGTAATTGCTAATGTCTTTTCTTACGTTTTTTTAAGGAAAATATATACTATACAGCTCGCGATCGGGGAAAAAGAGACAAAGTTTTCTTATATTTGAAAACTTGTGACCATTTTTTCGCAATACAAGGAGTAAAGAATAAGCATTTCATAATTTTTGAAACGCAGACCGAAGAGCATCTGTTTTATTCTCTTTGAGATTCCGTCAATACCAGGCTCCGAAAATCTTCCCTCTCATTGCATTGGCGAAGTGTTTAACAGATTTTATAATTTTTTAGGAATATCTTTTTATAAGTAAAAACATCCATGATTACTAATTTGCAGCACTATATCCTTTTGGGTGATATCAACTCATGATATAATTTCAAGCTCTTTTTATAGAATGACTTTTTTTCCATAAATTACACCATTTCCAAGAAAATCGATGATAAAAGTCGCTGTGACGACCTACGTCCATCAGAAAAATTTCAAGATGCCCGAAATGCAAACACCTCTTTTTTTTCTCTATGCGATGGCAGAGACTCTCGACTGTATATGAGAATGAGGGTAAGTCTGGCAGCGTTGCCGGGAACCCCCGCTCAAAAGCCGATCGCCGCGCCGGCCCAAATACCAATTCGGGGCGGATAATCCGGGAATAAATAAGACCTCGCTAAAACCAAACGAGTTTATACATACACGCCGGTCGCGGCGCCGGGAAATTTGAATACCAAGGCACCTGCAAATTGGTTCTAAGGAAAGCCGCTTTTCGTCTCGGTCGCCGCACCGCGGAAAAGCTCCACAGCTGCCAAATCGATGCAAATATTTCCTGACTTCCTTGCCGACTAGACCACCCGATTTGTCTGAAAGATTACACCAACGGTGAGAAAAAGATTAGTGTTATTGCGTTGTTTTTGGCGTATGTAAGAAGAGAACTACGAAGCAACCGTAATTTTGTGTTGATTTGGATATAATTTGCTGTATATTCAGCGCGGAAAAACAAGGAATAAACCCGGGAACACAAGAGGAAAAAATCTCCCGGTTCTAGAGAAAAAAATGACAAGAATAAATGGATTGCATTTCGCAAAAAGGAACCAGCGCGAATGCAGTGTTATAAAAATGTTGCTTCTTCATAGGTACTTTTTTCAAAAAATCTCTCAGAAAAACGAATGGTTTTGGCTTCCCACCAAGAAATTGTCAATTTTAAAGAAAAATAATGGAGGATTTGAATGCAAATGTTTAATTGCTTCATCTGAAAGTGCTTAAACAGCTGATTTCACGGTATTTTTTTGTAATTTTTTCTGATAAGGAAAATAGTATAAAAATAGATTTAAAAGTGAGAAAATGCACCGCCTAGTGACGTCATCTGTCGGCATTTCCCATTTAAACACACGTATTTAACGTAACACACGTAACAGATTCGATCATTTTGTCATACCTTCTCCAATAATCGTTCAATTCATGAACCAAGAGTATCCTCGTGTTCAGTTCACTCAGTAGTTTCCACTTAAACACAAAATTCATCAAATTTCAGACACAAGCAAATTCTCTATCGCGCAATTTTTAATACTGTGCATATATTAAGTATTTTTAAAAGTAAAGAAGAAGTTACACGATTTTGAAAACACTGTAACCGCGCTGGTTCCATTTTGCTGAATGCGATCCATATAGTCTCTGTTTCTGACCATCTGGCAGCATTGGAGTTTTGCATGAAATCAATAACGAAAGCCCGTGTGGGTGTGCTTGTGAGAGTCCCGAGACTGGCCGTGTGTGCGTAAGGTATGCCGAATGGCCTCTAGGCACTCGCCGAGGACCCTTCACGCGGTGGAAATCTACATCTTAAAGAATTCGAGCGATATACACTCCGATTATCCCCGCGCCCTCTCATTTTTTCCCTTCTCGCTTTCCTCGCTTTTCAAGGGTTTCACCCATGCGTGTGTGGATATGCAAATTCCACTTTACAAAATATTTCCAGTTATTTTACCCAACGCTATTCGCCGGCGGAAAAGGTAAGGATACGGCCAAGTTTTCTTCTCGACGCTGGGGCGAACTGGTCGTCTAGTTGAGATACAAGTGTATGGAGCTACGCCAAAAAGTCATATCTACATCGCGAGTTTTTACATAAAGATCTGTGTGTAATCTGCCGCGCTAAGGGAAAACGCCGTATGAACAATCAGATGTTACCAAATTTCCTTCAATAAAATACGAAATGCCCTTGGACTCATGAATATTTCCCTATTTTCTGGAAAATTTTTATTACTTGAGAAAAGCATATGTTTCCTATTTCCTTTCGTATAAAAGGATATGAAGGTGTTGGAAGCTGCGAAAAGTAATGGAAATCAGTTAAAGGGGTACAATTTGTAGTTGTTGTTGTTGTTGTTGTTGTTGTTGTTGTTGTTACTGATTTATTACTTTAATGCTAAAAATGTTGACTGCAAAATATAAAGCCCATAGCTTCACTAATGAGGGTTTACAGATTTCTATTTTTCAATTTTCCAGGATTTTATACAAATTTAGAAATTTAATGTAGAGGTGGGCGTCAAAAATTTAAGGTATGTCATCAAGAAAAGTATTCTCGTGTATCTTGAGGAACGTTTTGGGCACTTTAAGTACTTTTTTCAACAGAACGGTAACATTCTTATCAGCAGATTTTTTTTGAAGCATTTGTGAAGTCGGAAATATTTCTCAAAGACCCGCGTGGAATAGTTAATTATCATAATTGCTTTGACAAGTAATTAAAAGGTATTAACAGTCAGGTACATCTGAATGAAGAGAAAATAAAAATTATATTTGATTCATGATCCTGTAGTTGCACTAAAATTCTACGAAAAATTATTTTGACAAAATTAAATTAGGGAATATGCTCGACGGGTTTACAGGAAAAATCGAGACAGTGGAAGAGTAATTTAATAATACGAACGTGATATAATTTTCTCTTTTGACGTCATCTATTACCTACCTACTGCACCATGCCTCTATCTCTGTCCCATTTTTTAAAAAAGTGGGCGAACATTCAGCGCTGCCACGTTTGAACAGTTTGCGACAAAAAATGAGATTGCATCGTGAACTGGCAGATTTACCTTTTGTATCCTGCTTTTTAAGAAGGGAAGGATCAAACTGAATCGTTTTGTTATGAGCTCTACATGTACAAAGAGAAAAAAAATACACGAAAATAGAGACATATTCGAAATTTGAATCAACTAGATCTCCTCGAAAAGTATTTTTCAAATGGATTTCTGTTTGCAAAACTGCCGTGCAACGAAAGAACGCCGTAAACGCATTTTTAATTTTCAATGTAGCATAACAGGAAAAATTGTGTACCTTGAGACAATGTTTTTACAGGATTCTTTTGCAAATACTTTCAAGAACTTAACTTTAAAATTTAAGGTGCATGGGTAAAACAGTTTTTACTTCGTGAAGTGTTAAGTTCCCAAAAACACGGAAAAATATCGATGGATTTACGGCGTTCTTGCTTAGCACAGCAGTATATACATAACAAGACTCACGTCATAACGCACATAGTTCAGTTTGGCAGAAATACATCCATCCGTCCTTTGAATAAAACAAGAAATTAATACTTTGCACTAATTCAAACGAATTGGGCAACTGCAACAAAGTAAGTCAACACGATTTCACGGCGTAGTATTTAAGCCCGAAGCTTTTTGAGCAATAGGAATCGTAAAATTTCCGATACAAAATCCTGGAAAATGACGCAAAAGTAATAAAATGACATTCTCTGAGGGTGTTTTTATTTCGTGAAGTTTTATCCAAAAAACGCAAGAAAATCTCGATCACGGCGTTCTTGCTCAGCACGGCGGAAAAGGTGCCATGAACCCTGAACGTCGGTCTGACGTCAGGAGTGGCGGGAAATCTGGCGCGGGGGGCATTTGAATTTCGTAGCGGAGAGATTTAATTTCCGGGTTTATTCACACTGCATTTCCACCTCTGCAGTGACGTGCCACGATCCCGGAGCGAGTCCCCGGGGTCCATGCACGTCCCCCGCTCCCCCCACCCCCACCCCCC
>NW_017547132.1:778031-1060066 GCF_001854935.1 Bemisia tabaci
CCCCCCCCCCCCCCTATAACGCACCGTAACGCTTGCTCAACCCCCCTCCCCCCGTAGTGCGTGATGTGGTACTTAAGCGGCCCCTGACAGAAAATTTATGAATCAATACGTGGGTTTAGGATGAAATTGAAGTAAATGGTAGAGTCCATTTATAGAGAGAGTTGAGACAAAGTGGCCTCCGGATGTCACAAACGGGAATAAAGATTACACAAATCGGGCCTTTTTTGTAATTTTTGATCAACCTATTCCCGAATTCCTGTCTCCGTTCCCTCTCTCATGCCATGTGTTCCTTTCCGTGCCCCCAATGCCTCGGTCTAATCCAGTTTATAATCTTTGCAATTGGTGAAAATGTAATCTTTATTCCCGTTTGTGACACTGTTAAGGCCAATACACCGAAAAAAAAGAGAAGTTGATTCAACATTCTGAATGTAAAAAATGTTCGAGAACTCAGGAAGTGCTGAATTGACTACTACGGCAGTCAGTTTTACATCTTGACATTGCTGAAGTAACTGCTGTAGCAGTTGATTCACCATTTGTAAGTTCTCGCACACTTTCTCACATCCAGAATGTTAAATCAACTTCACTTTTTTTTCAGTGTAAAATACAGAAACCAATCAGGAATGGATTCGCACTGTCTTCACTCCCGGAATAAAGGGACTCTAGTAAATGGGCGAGAATGAAAGTTGAAAGAGTGGTACAGGTTAGAAAAAGCGCGTGAGGTGGGGACGCGGCGCGGGAGCTGTGGGCCGAGCTGGGCGATGTAATTGCCGGGGGTGACGCATAATTTCAGTGGCCCCTAATTGGCGCCTGCTTCTATTATACTTTTAATGATAAACAATTGAAACGGAGAGTTGCCAATGACGCGTCTCGCCGCGTCGCAGAGGTGCATTCTATGCAAATAGCATGCGAAATAATTCATGCCCTCGCATTCGTTAGCCGCGCGGTGCGATGCCCGTCTTGGCGCTGGCTCCCCGACACGGCCCGACGCGACGCCCGACGCTCGGGTGGTAATCGCTTCCCAATGACCTCCGTCGCTGCCAAGCCTCCGTGGATCTCCCTCCAGTCCATTTGGACCGAGTTTAAGAAAGGAACCAATTTTCGAAAAAATTGAGTTAAGAATGTTTTTGAGTTTCACTGGCCGTTGATTTTCTTCTGTCAAAAAATTTTGTTGTGAAAAGAGCAGGGGTGAAAGTTTATTTTTTACATCAAGCCTAATGCAGGAATAAAACTTCAAACCTTTCCTTTCAGTTTCAACTGAACACTAGAAAAAAAAACACATTGTATCTAGAGTCCAGACTCTTGAAAACATTGACAAGAAAAAGGACTCTGGTTTCAATCAGATTTCAGCTTAAATCAAAAGGAAATCCGCTCAAATTAAGAGGCTTGGTTCTTGATTTAAGCTTAAATCTGATTGAATCAAGAGTATTTTTTCTTGTCTATTTTTAAGAGTCTGGCTCAGATCCAATGTGTTTTTCTCCAGTGAATGTGGGTAATTGGTTTCTATCTGATGAACTCGATCCATTTTTCCCTGTATCCACAGACACTTTAAGACCCTACACGTAGGCGGATCCAGACACTTCGAAGGAGTCTGGGCTCCCCCGGAAATTTTTTGAAATTTTAAAGCATCCAACATGCAGTTTAAATCAAATATAAGCGTCTTTCCGTCTCTTTCCCTCCGTTCCTTCCTTCATTCTCCCTTCCCTTTTTATTCTCATTTTTCTCAATTGAGGGGGGAGGGGGGATACGCCCCCTTCACCCCCATGGATCCACCTATGACCCTGCACTGCCATGCTTCTCCATAGTGTGAAAGCTACTTTCGGTGAGGTCAATTAACACTCAGGTGACTCATGACATGACCAAAGAATTGAGCAACTGTTTTGGCAATATTTGCTAAGTCTCTTCCAGCATTGTGCTTTTCTCGAAATTCATCATTCATCATCAGACATATTTGATTTTTCGCTCGTATAAAATAGCGTCCATCTCCAAATGTAAATTTTGCCTCACCCGCTGGCGTTGCTTAGATTTTGCCCTTCATGTCATCAGTCTTACACTCCTGCGTTTATGGCTCTCTCAAATATTGAACTACCCAGCACTGATCAACTTAAATACGTTAAATTTTGCTAGAAATGATCTTCCAACCGAAATCTTTTTCAAAATAGCATTCATGGTATTCGGATCTCCACTGGAAAAAAAAACACATTGGATCTAGAGTCCAGACTCTTAAAAACATCGACAAGAAAAAATACTCTTGATTCAATCAGATTTAAGCTTAAATCAAGAACCAAGCCTCTTAATTTGAGCGGATTTCCTTTTGATTTAAGCTTAAATCTGATTGAATCAAGAGTCCATTTTCTTGTCAATGTTTCCAAGTGTCTGGACTCTAGATCCAATGTGTTTTTTTTCCAGTGTCCAGTAAATCTGACAACAGAGCAGAGGCGGTTGTCGTCAGTGACTTATGCCCGTCTTGCGCCCGGAGAGGATCCACTTTGAATATTATCGATATTCCCGATAACCATCGAGTTCCATCGAGAAATACGTGTGCTCCTCGGAGCCCCTCGGTCCATCTCCCCGACTGCAGTACTGCGTCGATGACGTCACAGGAAAGCGCTCCTGATTGGTGGAGCCTCTCATTGGCAGATCCGCGTAAAGATGGTGCCTGGATAATGATCGTCCGATTCGCGGAGGGCTCAATGGTCCACATATGGTTGCAAATCTCCTTGAAAATCTTTCGATTTTGAGCTATTCGAAAACGAGGGATGCTCCGTGTCTGAGATACAGTTAAAAATTATGCTTGTCGGGAATTCCGCACCCCTAAGGTCCGAGAGGAAGTCTGGAACTATGGGTTAGGGGCCATTCAAGCATGATGTAACGCACTTTTTCCAATTTTTTGACCCCCCCTCCTTTCTCCTTTCTCTCTTGTAACGCATCCGTTATGCATCCCTACACCCTTCTTTTGGATCACTGGAAAAAAAAACACATTGGATCTAGAGTCCAGACTCTTGAAAACATTGACAAGAAAAAGGACTCTTGATTCAATGAGATTTAAGCTTAAATCAAAAGGAAATCCGCTCAAATTAAGAGGCTTGGTTCTTGATTTAAGCTTAAATCTGATTGAATCAAAAGTATTTTTTCTTGTGGATGTTTTTAAGAGTCTAGACTCTAGATCCAATGTGTCTTTTTTCCCAGTGATTACATATCATTGCTACGAGGATGGACTAATATTGTTCGTGTTTTCGCTGAACAGCTTGCTCATCAACCGCCTTAAGACGAATCATAGCGTTGACCTCCGAACTGATCTCTTTCCTCGCCCTAATACATTGCTTAGTATGTTAACCCTTTATGGCAGAGCGCTACGAATTCGTAACAACATATTTTTTGAGTTTTTAAAAATTAAATCTTTTCTTTGTGGCATGATTTTACAAATTTTCATGAATTTTTTTCGTTTCCGGAATAACTGATTCTCAAAAATTTTAAATTTTGAAAATAAATTTGGTACTCCATGTTCTTTATGCAGCCTGCAAATGGATTAGTGTCCCCCAGAATTCGAGATTCAAAATTACTTTATGAAATAGAGGGTTCATGCGAAGTCTGTTGATAATTTTCTCTCTGCACGGTCAGTTTCAATTTCTACGCGTCTGCAAATGGCGAGGCAAACGCGGCAACGCGGGTTTTAATGAAGCGCTTGGGCGCAACAATAAAACATCAATAACCATTGAATTTCGAAATGCGGCCGGATCAAAGGCTCCGCGAGCCCGCGGCTACCGAGACGCGCGCTCAAGCCCCCCCCCCCCCCCCCCCCCCCCNCGCGCGCACGAGAATCGCGACACGGCGAGTACGGTGTGGTGTGCAGTGGTGTGGTGTGGTGTGAACAGGTTGGGGTTTTTTGCCCCTCAACGTGCCACACACTTCTCGCACACGGCGCGTTGGTCCGAGATCCGCGCCAGCCTCTGTTGTCACGTGTCATAAAGGCTACAAAGGCAGGGTTAAATGGATTGCATTTTGCGTTAAGGAACCAGGAGCATCGCAATGTTGCTAAGATTGTGCAACTTCATTCATTGCAATATAACTGTCGAAATCCTAAAAAAATATGAATTTACATGGTAATTTTGTTCCTAAATTCATAGTTTGTATCGAGTAAAAAGAACCTGTTAATGGATTATCAGGTTTTTCTTCCAAGACAAAAGAGACTGCACAATCATAGCAACATTGCAATGCTCCTGGTTCGTTTTTGCAAAATGCAATCCAAATGTAAATCGGTGGGCGATTATAAGCGTGTTTTAAATTTCGCTCATGAGGTACCTCAAACTTACAGAATTCAAAGAACAAGGGCGGCGTGGACGCATAAGTGAACAAGCACAAGGTAGTGAGCGTGTGGATTACATTTTGCAATGAGGAACCACTATTTCTGACTTTTCCATTAAATCACTTTTCTGCAGACGGAAACCTACGGCATATATTATGTTGTTTCTAAAATGAGCTAGGAATAGTGGTTCCTCATTGCAAAATGTGGTCCATGTAATCCTAGCCACGGTGACGTCAGTACACTGCATTACGCAGTGCATTCTCACTATTGTATATTGTCTTTTCATGTGAGTATAATTTTCTCTTGGAGTCGTTTGGCGCAACATAAGTTGCATCCACCGTTCAGTGTAAAGATGTCACCTTCATGGCTAGGATCATATGATTACATTTAGCAATAAGGACCTACCACATCTGAATCAGCTATTACAGAAAGGGCACAATCGACATTTTTTTCGAAATTGAGTTTTTTGCGGTTTTCGCATTAGCGTATGTAGACACATCCTGTAGTGCAGACAGGGCACTATATTCGCATTTTTTATGTGTTTTTGACATGGGTTAAGTTCCTCACGTAGAGCAGAAAGGGCACTGTTGCAGCAATATAGTGCCGTTTCTGCAGTACGTGTCCACTGGGTGCGCGAGCATTGGCAGCGGCAACTCGTCGTTTGTTTTGTTTTGATACGATTGAGAGGTTAGTTTTGCGTTTTGAAACGACAGTGATCACGCTACACGCTTCACTCACGCTGAAAATGAAAGGAGTGAGAATTGAACCTTGAGTGCAGGAAGTGAGAGGAGCCCTTAACATGTTGGATGAGGAAGTAGGTAATTGACCTGAAATTTTGAATCCAAAGATTACTATGATTGAACTTCAATAAGGATACTTTTTTTTTCTTTTTTTTTTAATTTCTTGACTTGAAATAAGCCAGAAATATTTTTAAAATTTACATGGCTCTGGGCAAACCACATGGCGAAAGTTCGAAATCGCATACCATCAATTGCGACATTGCCAATTTTATTTCGTCTTCTTTTTTTTGTTCTTAAGTATTCTCTATTAAAATTTTGTGTAAATTTTCTTCACGCCATCAAGATTGTTTTCTGAAAATTTCATGGGAAAATCTCTATTAGTTCTCTTTAAAAAAATAAAATAAAAAGAGAGCAGAAATTTTGAAACGTTGCAATGGAGATATACAATTTCCAACTTTCGCTATAAACATGCATCATTCCCATACATTTGAGATGAAAAACAAGGGCTGAAATAATTTTCTGGCTTCATTCTATCACTCTTTATGGCTCCTTCCCCCACGTATTACAGAAAGGGCACTATTGCTCTTCCTTCAAGTGTCATTTACAACCCAGAAAGAGTATCATGTAAAAATTGTTTATGAAAATTGTCAGTCTACTTGGGGGACAAAAGAAAACCTCGAAAATTTTTTTTCCAAAAGCTTATAGTTTACTCAAATCAGTTTTTTGCATTTTCTGAACAATTAACATTTCTGCAATAGTGCCCTTTCTGCAATATGTGATTCATCTGGCTCTTCCATAAAAGCACGTATCTGCATAGGGCAACCAATGGTATATATTTTGTTCCTAAAATTGGGTCAGAAATAGTGGTTCCTTATTGCAAAATGTAATCCATATGATCACTACATTGTGTTTACCGAATTCAGGTAGATTTTTTCAGGCAAATTTATAGACAAAGCTATACACAAATAAATAAGGAGTATGGAGCGATCCTATTGGTTGAAATGGGTGGTTCATGTAGACTATGGGGGTAAATGATGGACCAACAATCGGGTCTCTCGTGAGTTGCCGCTAGTTAGTCTATTACCTACGTCCTTTGTCCATTGCAAAACCACCCGCTTCCACCAATAGGATCCCTCCATAGCCTTTTTGTCTACTCTGTCTATCGCTTTATCTATCAATCTCAATAATTGGCCCGCAGGTCGGCACAACCCGACACGACAAGGGGCATGCTGCACACATCGTAATAAACGTGGCAGTAGCGCCGAGCATTTTCTCTCTTTCCTTCTTCTTCTCACGACGTGTTATCTGGAATATCGGCGCTGGATAGTTGGCACACTGCGCGCTGCGCGGCGCTTGGGGTTCGCCCTTCGGCCCGTTCGGAAACGGGGAAAGGGCGAGGATGAAAAAGTGAAGTTCCCGGAATGTCCCATTGTTTCCAGATGGAATTTTCCCTATTATATATTAATGGTTGAATTCAATCGTGGGTGTAATCAAAGCCTCCCTTCAATTTTATCCTTACCGCCCCCCCCCCGCGCTCCCCGACGTGCGCTCGTTGCACTGCTCGAGTTTCCTTCAATTTCCTCGCTATGGACCATTCCTGGGAGCTTTCACTCCCTCACTCCTTCCCCTGCTATCGCCATCGCCGTAAAAAGAGATTTTTACAGGTGCTCTCGTATGACCGATCCTAATGGTTATTACCCAATCCTGTGCAGAATGCAATGTCGTTCTGTAGAGGACACAGCGAAAACTACTTCGATCTCTCTACTAGCAGTTCAGCTCATATGAAGCACCATCAGGCTTAATCGGTGGTCGGCGCTGAATCCCTCTATTCCTAAAATTTCGATTTTCTTTCATCAATTAGAATACTTTTTGAAATTGGGAACTACAATTCCGGCCCACCTGTGAAAACACCTAAATGTATACGGAAGTTAATGGTACAAACGTTGTTTCGAAACATAGTAATTGATTAAAAAATCTAGCCACAAGCCAAAATAAACATGAAATATTTCAAACTACATCTAGGTGAGAAATAATATAAAACTTACAAGAAATTATTACATATTATTTCTCATCTACATGTAGTTTGAAATATTACTTGTTTACTTCGGCTTTTAGCTCGATTTTTTAATCGATTACCATGTTCTATACAGCTTAGCCAGCCGGTAATAAAATGTTGCTTCTAAACTAAGTCAGAATGCGTAGTTCCTAATTTTAAAATATTTTCCAATTTATCTCTAGTGTTTGATACATAACTGACGAGCCTTCTTCTCTATTGGACTAGTCTTCAAAGATACGCATGTAATATCCTCGATTACTATACCACGCGTAGTTGGGTGTCCATCGGTGATCGATTTTTAGAATTGAATGATTCGGTTCTGATACTACAACAAACAATATTGAAATTTTAAAACGAAATGAATCATCAGTTCATTCCTTCTAGAATTAAATTTCTTGTAGAATTATTTTAAGAAAGTATAAAGATAACAATAGCGTTTGATCCTGAGATAAAATCAAATAAGGATATATCCGTTTTCACTCCGTGTTTTCATGACAGAACTTTTATCGTATATCGTGACTCAAAATCCTATAAGTATTCTATTTTACTTGCAAGACAAAATACTATCCAGCAGATGATTTTATCTTTCCTTTCTTTTCAGCGTAAAAGTTATCCTTGATTCATTTATGAAAAATGTACACATGTATAAAGGTCAATATGCATGTGAAGTCAGTTTGTTTTCCTAACCGTGCGTTGAAGTCTCTCGAGCTTTATTCTTCCTCCTCGTGTATTACTCGTAATTTTAAACTCGCTAGTTGTACCTTTTTGAGTGACTCAGTAAGAGTAGACATTCATGAGAGAAAAGAGAAGAAAAAAAATGAAAAAACCTAAAAATGAATCCGATCAATGGAAAATCTTTGTATGTCCAAAAAGTATTTTAATATGCACCATAGGTTTTACGAGACTTTAATTTTACTCCTCTGAATATTGTTTCGATGTACAACTCATGGCGTATATCTTCTTTTATTCTTTCTTTTTTTTAAAAAATCCTTCTAATGTCATATCATCAACTTTACGAATATAGGCCGAAGTCCGTTACGCTTTTAATGCTTTTATAATCAGATGATAGGATTTCATCACACGATTTTTGTGTCTTGCAACTCGTCTATGTTTTTCACCGATCAGGCATGATGATTTTTCTCATGTACCTTTCAGTAATTTTTGAGGAGAATTCAATAACTGCTACTAAAAAGTGTCATTACCAATCCATTCATTAATTTTATTTGAACCTTATATTGAATTGCGAAAAAAAAATCAGGCGGTTCTGGTCCTGGGTTCACTGTTTTTCCCTCTCTCTATCCTCCGTAAGGTGTGTATTCTCCTCCTCCTTAAAAACAGTGGCATCATTCCCAATTACCTTCCAGAATGCGCTACCGCCGCATAATACGTGGAAATATCGCGAAATCAGCAGCTAGGTGCGAAACAGCCGACAAACACGAGTTATCTTGGAGTGTTATTTACGCGTTTTATTCCACTTCATTTTGGTGCTTAGACGCCTATTAATGAGCTGAACCAGTGGCTTGCTTTGCGATATATCTATTGAGCTGCCCTTTAAACCTATGGAAAAGAATCGATAAACAGGGTCTTCACAACGACCATCTCAATAATCGATTCTTTACCATAGCTTCAAATGGGGAAATATCGATATCGAATAATCGATCATTTTACGCCTCGCCGCTGAGCTGGACCGCGGAAAGGGAAAGGGTGTTAGAAGAGGTGCCACAATATGTACGCAGGGATGCCAGCGCAATCACAACCGTGGCACACTTCCGCAATGTTGCCATATCTATCACTTTATTTATATTCAAGAGGGATTTAGGACGTTTTGCCAATAAAGTTCCCAAAATTTCCATTAAAGCTAACTCTAATTGAAAATTTTGGAGCTGTGTGGACCCAGCACCATTTCACCACCTTGTTTCATACAACTCGGGCCATTTCTTAGTGTTTTTTTTTCTCACTTTAATTTAGTCAGAGGCAGCATTTTATCTCTGCAAGCCCATCGAAATTTAGCAGTTTCACCGAACATCATTCGAACCAAGTTCCACAAAAAGGGCCGTATTATTAGGACCATTATTTTTTTACCCATATCTGTAACGACTTGAGGGTCATTGATTCTCCTCTACCGATAGGTACTTTTACTAATATGTCTTAGCACCTGCTCTCTTCTGCTGAACTTGACTCTCTCCTCTCCTTAATACAAAATATTGCGTAAATCTCGAAGAACAGCAACACCGCACGTAAGCACCTACCTCAATCTACAGCATGTATCTATCGCTTGTTTTTGTTTATTCATTTATTTATCCGTTTCTTTATTGATCGTCCTTTTTCGAGTAGGCTCTCTTGCTCGCCAGAATCCTATCGGATTTCGATTTACTGGCCGCGGAACCTCGTAAATGCTGGGTCAAAAATCGCACCTAAACGAATAAATGGCGAAGCAACGAATCAATTGTGAATCATCGACTATCGATATAATCTCATTTGAATTTAGGTAAAGAATCGATTATTATTCGAAGAACTATCGATTATCATCTTTCTCTGGGAAGCGCTCATTCTCAAATTCCGCCTGAATGTCTCATTGTCCCATACGGATTGTTGTCAGCAGGTGGGATGTTGTTTTATCCAAACAATTTTGTGTAATATATCTAGCCAAGGGTGCAAAGGATCTACTATCGGCAGATTTTTAGGCATGATTTTTCGCAAAATAGTCGAAAATGTAAGTTTAATACTCTTGCCTCTATGTTGCAGCTTCCTACTAGATTTTTTCCACCTCCTGATAGAATTTTAAGCAGTTTTAGCATACAAATTGTGCATTACTTGAAAATTGACAATTTATTGACGAATAATACCTCTTTTAGAGAAATTTTATTTTGGTATACGGCCTATTTATTTCTATAGAGCGATCTCTGGTACAGTAAACTTGGTTAAATAGTTCTGAAGTTCTGTCTTGACACCATTTCAGTAAATTTTCAGGCCTGGTGGTAGGGGGAGGGGGGGGGGGCTTGGATCCGCCACCGAACGCTGTCGGTTGATTTTCACAGTTAATAACTCATAGGCCCGATGCGCGATGATGAGCGGCATTTCCCGGTTACCCTCCTGATAAACAGAGGATCCCGTGATCCCGTGCTTGGGGCCGGCGGTCCTGGTCCCTGTCGCTATAAATCCCTGCGCGCTCCTCGCTTCCAGACATCCTCGAGCCGAGTCGCTTGTTCCAGTGCGAAGCTGCCCGCGGGACTCTCAACTTGCCAGTTATCAATTACCTCGTCAGCTCGTCGTGCCTTAGTTTCAACATCTCCACAAAAATAGGTTCTTTACGCTGCGTTAACACACCAACCGGTCCACAGGAAATAAAGATGCTGCAGTAGCAGCGTAGGCTGTAAAATGGACCGAGTTTATTAGGGAGGAACCAACCCACATGTTCGAAAAAACCGAGTTAAGAACCGACACAGAATTTTTCAATTCCTAACATTTGAATATATGAAGAGCATTTCAAGCGGAAGTTCTTGAATTTGATGAGTCACTTTTTCCGAGATATTGGCACTCGTGAGCCTTTTGTTTTAAATTAACAAAATTTCGTAAAGTATCATAATTTGACTATCTGCCCAGGCATTTGATAAAATGCTCGATTTAACCAATTGCCAGCCAAATTTTCATGCTCAAGAAGTAAAATTGGACATGTGGTAAGCATCATTGCAGAAGATGGTGTGCATGTATCTGAGGATGATACCTCCATTAGTATTCCACCGTCGAAATTTGAAATTTGGATGAATCCGATGTAATTTTAAAGTATTAACCGTCCCTGAAATTTTTTTTCTTGAGATATTGTATTGACTTAAAGCGTTGTTTCTTATCAACAAAATTTGGTTTTTGAGTTAAATCCGTGCAGATATAACTTAAAGTCAGTTTTTTTCAGTAAAAGACATGTTGTTTTGCTATCATTAAGTATAAGTCAAGAAAACGATAGCAAAAAAAAACTGCCCCCCCCCCTCCCCCCAAAAAAAAAATTGTCAAGAAACGACGCTTTAAGTCAAAATAATATCTCAAAAAAAATTTTTTTCAGTGATATCCTAAATTATTCAGACGACACTCGCTTTGCTCATCCCGGTGGATCCGCAGGGGGGCTTCAGGCGTGAGTTGTCGGCGCGGCAACAGGGCGCGCACCGCGCAATCGCATGTAACTCGGAATTAACATTCATTACACCTACTAATTTATAACGAGCAACACCGTTTTGACGCGCTCAAGTGATTTGTTTACTATCTCGCTCGATCATGCCCGTATATTTTATTGAAATTGTCACCGTTTATATCCCAGCCTCTTTTTCCGCTCCTTCGTCTTCCTTTTTCTCGAGCCCCGAACGCATCCCCCCCCTCCCCATTTGCGCATTTCGATGTCTTTTTCGACTCCTTGCGCCTCACATATCCACCTTGTTTACACGTTTTCGGGATATTCCCCGTGTGCGTGAGCAGCGAAATTACACTTCTGTCGAGACAACGTTGACGGATTGTCTTCGATTTAAAGGCATACTAACCCATGACATTGAATCCCATTGAATTTCCATTGAAATGGTTCTTGAACCGTCAAATTTTTGTAAAATACAAGTTTAGTTAGAAAAATCCTGCCAATATATTCGAAACTTACAATCCTTCAAAAAAATCCTAATAAGGGAGCTGTTTGCAATTTGCTCATAGAATCGAAGTTTTCGGTATAATAGGGACGGAATTTCAAACTGCGAAATCAAAGTTTGGTTTCTGTGGACGAGAACTAAAAACTCTTTGAACCGGAAGAGTTTAGTGTTCAAGGAGTTTAGAGTTTAGGAGGTTTAGTGTTAAGTTCTCGTCCACAAAAACCAAACATGGATTCCACTGTTTGAAATTCCGTTCTTAGTATACCGAAAACCTCGGTTCTATGAGCAAAGTGCAAAGACCTCTTCATGGGTTTTTTGAGTATTTTAGGTTTCGACAAGCTTGAGAGAATTCCTCTGAGACAAATTTGGATTTTATAAAAATTCGACGGTTCAAGAAAGGTGGCCCTTTGTTTGCGTTTTTTTCGTTGTCGTCAAGTATTTATCTTCTAATATATTCGAGGTGCCATGTTCAAAACTTAATAACCTATTCGTAGACTACTCTCAAAACTTCCGCGTAAGGATGCTGGAGTAATGGCTCTTTTACGAATTTTCCTCAAGTCTTCTTAGATTCTGTTTCTAACTTTAAATTTCAAAATTTTCTGCAGCCCTGTATCTAAAGAAGAACTCTGCATACAAACAACTTCAAGGAAGGTCACTGTGCACTGTACAACTCCTTCCAAAATTCCAAATCGAAAACTCGAGAGGAGTGTACTAGAAAAAAAGTCTCTTGGATCCAGAGTCTAAACTCTTAAAAAATTTGACAGCAAAAGATACTCTTGATTCAATCAAAATTCTACTTGAATCGAGAGTCAAGCATCTTAATTAAGCAGATTTCCTTTTGATTCATGCAAAAGTACGCTCGTTTTGAGCGCAATTTTTTCTTGTCAAAAGATTTAATGAGTCAAGACTTTAGATTCAAGAGACTTTATTTTTCTAGTGTACCTTTTTGCTTGTATCTCCAGAATTAACGCAGATGATGTCCCTATTTCTAATGATTTTAACGATCTTTTCCCTAAGTTCCAGCAAAATCTGTTCTGAGGGGGTCCTTTTCAGTTTCAAGATGTTGGCCAGTTTCGTTCCGACTCCCCCAGATGTGGCAGCACCGCAATGCATCCCGGCTTCGAATATTACAAGTGCTAGTGACTTCATTAATGTTTATTATCTTGTCACACCTTGTCACCTGTTCCGTTGGCGCGGCGCAGGATCTATTTTATGTATCAATGAGCCAATTTAACTCTCATCATTAAACTAATCTCACGCGTAGAGCGGGAGGGGGCTGGAGGGTGCCGCGATCATATCTACATTGTAGTCGCGAGTGCTCGCCGTCAAAATTGCCAAATGATCCGCGAAAATCCGACGTTCACAAGCGAAAAATAGCGGAAAATCGGCGAATTGGCAACGGCGGAGCGTTGGTAATTATTCCGCGCCGCGTAGGTCGCTATTTATTTAATGTCTTTTCGCTATTCAATGTCTTTTCTCCATTTTTTACTGCCCGGAGATTCGATCGTGATTAACAGACTGTTCCGTTTGCCGCGGAAACAAAAGCCGCTAGGGCAGACCGTTTTTGAACCGCCCCCCCCCCGCCCCCTCCCCTCTTCATTTAAGAGGACGAAACACTCAATGCGAGTTATAAAGAAATGTGCGTCAAAACTTTCTCGACTGGGTGGTAACAATGAAGTGAAAGTTTCGCGTCAAAATTGGGGCCTGGATTTTGATGGATTTAGTCGTTGCAAGGTATGCAGGATGGCCACAGTCAGGAGAAAAGTGAAGAGACGAAAGGAGATAGTGGCCATAATTGAGGCAGGAACACAGGAAAAGTCAGACGGAAAGTATGAAATGAGTCAAAATTCAAGAAAAGTTGTGTTCAAGAAAGTGGCGAAATGATGCGTCATTCAAGTCTCAGCTTGATTGTGTCTCGGCGGAATCTAAAATGGACCAATAGACAAGGTTGTAGACAGTATTTATAAATGTTTATATTTTCTATTGAACACTCATAAATTACAAATCGTCGGCTATTGCTAATAGCTTGCGATGTACATAAATAATGAAGCTCTTATATTGAGATGATAGAACGAATTTGAAATTTAAAATTTTTGCCCATATCAGTCGGGTACACGGACTTTATGTCCACAATTTTTACGTCCACAGTTCTAAAGCTCACACTATTGTTAAGTCCATTACTTAAAACGTCCACAAAGTTAAGTCCACAAAATATGTAAAGTCCACTAAAATCAAATTCAAGCGTCATATTTTATTCCATGTGTAAAATTATATTGACAATATCGAAATGAGAAAATTAAGAGAGAATGAGGTGTTGTTATCGTAACTCATATTTTAAATGGAATGTTAATTTCTTCTTTTGATTCATCTTTTCAAATTGTCTTTGGTAAATACTTGGTTTCATTTCTATCCTTGAAATTTCCGATATAAAATATGCCTTAAATGTACATTCTTCTTTTTTTTAATGAAATGGATCACTTCATTTTAAAAAAAATTACATTTATAAAACGTGGTAAATATTTGTAAAACCTTTTCCAAGCAATGACATCGATATGAATCTCAATGAGCCGTAGTTGTGATGAAAGAAACTATACAAAAATTAATAAAAGAGGAAAAGAACTAAGAAGCACGCAATTTTTTGTTTTTAACTTATTTGTACATCGACCTCCTTGAGTCAAATACGTCCAATTTTGAGCGTTTAGTTACGCTTACACCACGCTGCAGCACAGTAAAAGCCCAAAACATAAAAGCATGAATTTGAATGCTTTGGAAATCATTAAATTTGACACGGGACCAGGACCACTATTAAATTTACAAAAAACACATTATATTTCCAGTGGTACATATTTCTTTTTCATCAGTTTAAAAGGGAATCATCATTGCAGAGAGTGCAAACATTTCAAAATCAGGAGTTGAAAAACGCTGACTCCGCGAGTTTAAATATTAGAGCCTAACACAGAGCGGAGCGGCGTGTTAGCAGCGCAGAACGCGCACTGGCGCCTACAAACCTTACGGGATACTTCACGCATTGCGCAACGGGTGAAGTATCGCGTTAGGTTTGTAGGCGCCTATGCGCGTGTCAGGCTGGTTGCCTGCGGCACCGCAACGCTTTAAGCAACTATTTCGCGTCAGAGGCGTTGCACAGTATCCTACAAGATTGAAGGCGCACGCAATAACTAGTTAAAGAGAACTTTCAATTTTGACTGAATCTATTACTGAAAAATGTTTAATTTGGCATTCGAGCGTTTCCTAGGCTCCCGCTTTGGTTTTCATCTTATCATATCCGTACAGTGTACCCATGAACATATGTTTTTGCACAATGCACATATGCACAAGTGAAAAAGTAGATATTTTGTAAGCTTGACCACACACCCAATTAAAGCCGCTGCAAAATTGGACCAATAGGACACCTGTCTGACAGCGAGACTTGTAAAAAACATGACACAACTGAACATTTTTTCTATCGGTTGCCTCAGCAAGTGAGGGGCTTTATCCGTAACCGTGGAATTTTAAGCCAAAATAATCTCTCGTTCGTGCAAAAACTTCGAGGGCCGCCAAAAGAGATTTTCGCCTGTCAATCACCCTGTCAAGTTTTGTCCATGGTTGTCAATATTTGCGACTGACATATTATCAGTGTTTTCAAATTTTGATCAAATCTATCGCCTCTATAGTAAAAAACAACTTAAGTGCATATATCTCTCAGGCTAATATCGGTGCGAATAAGTGTAACAACAGTATTTCAAAATACTTACAATAGTTTTGCGTTTGGTTATTCTAAGTAATGAGATCATTCTCATGCCCATAAAAAGTGTTAATCGTGTCTAATCTGTAGTAGTGAGTTATTTTTATTTTTTTGAGCCAACACAATAAAATGCATAGGCACAGTAATTTGCAAGTTTTGAGACTAAATCGTATTTCACTGGTGTCAAAGGCAGCAACTTTTTTTTCACGCAAAGGAGCTCCCTGTTATGAGTCACTACGTAAATTTTACTCACTAAACCGAAGTTCATTAAAGTTGTGTTCAAAATAAAAAATGTCAATCATAAGATGGTGCACTGGAAAAAAAAACACATTGGATCTAGAATCCAGACTCTTGAAAACATTGACAAGAAAAAATACTCTTGATTCAATCGGATTTTTGCTTGAATCAAAACGAAATCCGCTTAAATTAAGAGGCTTAGTTCTTGATTTAAGCTAGATTCTGATTGAATCAAGAGTACTTATTCCTGTCGATGTTTTTAAGAGTCTGGACTCTAGATCCAATGTGTTTTTCCCAGTGTGAAAGCAGCATTCCTCATCAAAAACCTATCTTTATCAGTCTCCTAAAACCATGTTTTCCCAATCGAATTAGTTCGGTAACGATCTGAATGGTATCGGATGCAATTTTAAGTTTCTCAGCACCGGAGCGAGCTGAAACATCCAAGCAAGCACTGAAATTTCATAATGGCGGAATACCTACGGAAACCTAAAGAATTTTGGATCCTGACAATGTTTAAAGTAGAATTTCAGAATTTGGGCTATCCTTTATTTAGTTTAATTCTGCCCATTCTATCTGCGTGTGTGTACAGAGACAATACAGGAAATTTTGAATTCGAAAAAGACTATGCACACTTCTGCATTTGAGATTCTAAAACAGTAAACTTTGCAACTAGGCCCATTTATCATAATCGAACCGTGCATTAATGAATCAAAAATAAGACGGAATGCGATAGGACACGTCGCGATTATGTAAAATCCGAAAACAATCCGAAGAATCTAGCGATGGCATTTAATTAGAATTATCTCCTCTCTTCAAGTTGGATCGATTTGAAACTGCCTGAAAAGCATTCGATACATCTCGAGACTGCGCAGTGCTCCTATAAAGAGTATCGCAATGTGACATCCATCCGAAGGAAGACCTTATCCAAAACCTTTACTTCGACCGCTTTTGCAAGAATCCACCGTTGATCCGCTATCGCCACATTCCTTTATAATTGTTATATGGGATTCGAATTCTTCGCTTCCTAAACGGGGGCCTAATTTGAATGATAATTTATTGCCTTTCTGCAGAATGATCCTCGTCAATTTGCAATATATTTCGTGTGGTATTTCTGACGCAAGACGGTGACAATCACCTCTTGAACGAATAATCAATCCTACCCGATTTTGTGAAGCCAAAAAGAGCAAGTTCGATCGACTGATGGTGGAGCCTAAGGTTAGCTTGCTCGCCAGTTTTAACCCTCACACAACCGCTCTTGGGCTCCCATGTCTGGCATATACATTCTCATGAGAAATAAACCTCTGAAATTTCACGTTTAGAGACGTATGACATTTAGTGTAGTTTATGGAATACTTTCAGAAACTGACAACCTTCACTAGTCACAACCATAGACTAGTTAAAAGTGATATGTGTTGAAATTCTCATAAAATCCCTGATTTGTGTATTAAACTTCAGCTCCTCTTACTACTTTTCCGGTCAATCATGCACTTTAAGTTGACTTCCTAATCCACCTTCATATTTTGAGTTTTTTGTACCCTAATGCTCACAAAATGCTAAAAGTGTTATATCTTCCGCTCATTGCACAAAAAACCATCTATGGATCAATAGAAACTACTGATGAATACGCCGTATACAGCAATTCTTCGAAATGATCAAGCTTGTGATTTTTCAAAAGGATTTTGACCTTTGGAGCTAGAATTTAGTTTTCTTCAAAGAAAGCTAGCATGATGCCTACAATAACTGCTACGCACGATGTTTCTTATAGTTTTCCACCGTCGTTTACAGAATATGGCAAAACTTAAATGGCTTGATTTTCTGAAATACTCGTATATGTTTTCACCGAAGCTTAAAAAAACGAATGCCCTAAAAAATATTCAAAGGAAATGTTTTATGGAATGAAATACACTAATAAAAAGGAAGTTTAAATTTGCCGCCAAGAAGTATTTTTTCTTGAATCAAGAATTTTGCTGCTTAATATGAACTACTTTTTTGCTAAACTCGAGCAGTTTCTTCTTATATCAAGAAAAATTCGGCTTAAATCATGATAAAAAAAAATTCTTGGCGGCAAATTGAAGAATCATCATGCTTCAGCTAAACGCATTTTTCTCAGCGATAGTCAATAAGCTGCCTTACATGACTCTAATTTACAGATATTTTTGTCACACGCTCAAGAAAGAAAGAAGAAAAAACTTGTTATTCGCCCCCTCCCCCTGAACCACCCTGACGGGAGACAGATTGACGCACTCGCGAGATGAATGTTGAAATCTCCCATTTTCCCTCCCTCCACGCACGCCTCCTATCGAACATCATTATTCGCCGTCGCAATCCTGCCAACTTATCGAAAAATCCCTGTCAGCATCGAGAAAGTTAAAAGAGAGGGCTTTTTGGGGTAGGAAAGGCAACTCGCCCGAAGGCATTCTTTCCCGAGCTGCGAGGGCGAGCGCCCACATTTTTTAAGCGAGGAAAAATAACATTGTAAAAATTCTATGATCCTCTCAAGTGTTCCTTTGAAGATAAGACCCGCGATGCAGGCCCAACTCACCCCTGAGCCTTGGGCCTCCGCTTGAGGGCCGAGTTCTCTGCCCTCCTAAATAAAAACCGCATATCTGCAATGCAATAAGGGCGCAGACTCGTCGTTTTTACGTGTTGGGATTCTCGCTTCAGGTTCATTTAGTTTTGACTCAATATTTCAATCCCCTCGGCCTCAGAAATTGTTTTCCAGGCCGGGGATGACTTTTATTTTATTTTTATTCCATTTTATTGTGCTGTACCTATTCATTCTTATTCTCGTTTTCTCCGTCAACGCGAAAGGAGGAAAATTATAATTATTTTCCTTTGAGAACGCTCGACCTGTTTCCTCTGGCTTTTCCTTCGCTTTCTCTTCTGATTTTGTTTATCACGAATTGGTATTTTTATAGTCGAGAAAAGCAAACTCTCATTATTGCTGCGATACATCAGTGTGCGATGAATAAAAATAAATCCCTCTACCATATTTTTCCTTCGTCTAAATTTTAATTTTAATGAACTTTGGCTCTCAATGGATCGTAACCTAGTTGCATAACGTTTGTAATAAAGGAGCTAACTTTTTGGCCACTTCTCTTTTCTTTTTACTTGCTTACACTTACACTCATACTACACTCAGATATTTTGAAAAAGCACAGCAGGCGGATTCAGACACTTCGAGCAGGAGGGGGCGTCAGGGGGTCCGGAGACTTCCCAGAAAATTATGGAATTTTTCAAGCATCTTATATGCAATTTGAGTCAATTTCGTCATGAATAATTGCCAAATGTAAGCGTCCCTCCTTCTTGTTTCCTCCGTTCTTCCCTTTTTTCCTCCTTCCCTTCTTTTCCCTCCTCTTCTTCGGACGAGCCAGGATCCACCTATATAAAGTGCGTCAAGTAATTTGAAACAATGAGAATGAAGCATACCAACTCGGAAAACTGAATATGATCGAGGGACACAAAAAAATGCGCAGTAGTTATGGAGAAGTTGGTACAAGAAAAAAGTTTTTTGGTGCCCAGGACAATTGCATTGCATTTTGCACAAAGGAACCAAGAATATTCCAATGTCGCTAAAATTGCATGACCTTTTTCACCCTTGCAAATATAAACTGACTGTCTAAACAAGTTTCATCTTTGCTCCCAATAAACTTAAATTTCAAGACGAAAATTACCTTCGTAAATTTAATATTTTGTGATATTTCAGTAATTTTATTGCAAAAAATGTAGGCAGCACAATCCTAGCAACATTGGATTGCTCTTGGTTTCTTTTTGCAAGATGCAATCCAATTACTTTTGGACATTTCAAAGGCCGAAGTTGACATAGATGCGCAATTTTCAAAAGCTTCTATGACAATTTCGCATCTTTAATGGAATCTGAGCACTTTTAAGAAACCGAGTTTGTGTGTTTTTCCTCTCCCAGATTCACCCATGAGCTTGAGAGCTCATAAACGGGTGAATTGGACCGCGTTATGCAAAAAGGAACCAAGCCACATCAGCTATTGCCGAATTTAATTGGGCATCGTATTTTTACATGAAAATGGCTCTGGGGATTTTTGTGCAAATTTCAGTTCATTTTATGCATAGTACGAAGCAAATTCCTCAACATTTCCAAAGGAATCCGCACAAACGTTCTCTCGTAAAAAATTAAATTGCCCAGTTAAATTTGGCCGTACCTCGTGTGTTCCTTTTTGCTAAACACGGTTCAAATAGTACAGTTTTCACTGCTTTTTTGGCACTTTCGATACTGTCACTTGTGTCTTTTTTGAGAATGAGGGATTCGAACTCGTGCAATGAGCGTCTCGATGGTGGCGCCGACACGTTGCGTCAGCGGTGCCGAAGCGCGGTGGCGCGGTCGGAGCGACCCGCTCTCACCTGGAGCCAATCGCGGTTTCCCGGGTCCCCGCTCGGGGCCGCTCGGACCAGCTCGGCCGGGCTCCGGGCTGTCATTAAAATTACCGTAGCGTGTATTACAAGTTCGCCGATGTATCTTGCATTACTCGCGGGGCCATCCGGTGTCGGCGGCGAAGGCGCAGGGGCTTAAAACATGATCGGAATTACTTGGCGACAGCACGGAGTAATAGATTCATATATATGCTATAAATGGCCGCGTCTTAGCGGGGACTGCTCGCCCGCGACCCGCGCTCTGAATCATAATCCGCCGGGGCTCCCCGTTCGAGTCCCGGATCCCGCGTTGCCTAAGGTCCGCGGAGTTGTTAGTCTTACTCGCTGAGTTTTGTAATTATCGGATTTGGATTTGTTGCCATGACTGGGTGGCGACTGCTAGAGTGAACCTGGGAAATCGGGAAAAGTCAGAGGGACAATTGGACGTATTTATGGTGAAGGAACTACGTGCACGGAGAAAAAAACTTCGTGCGTGGGACCTGAAGTTTAGGTCATATGGATTTCTGAAGTTTCCGGATTGAGCATCTGAACACTTTAGGGCCAGCTGCTGAGGTTTGGATCACACATGTGAAACTTCAGTTCTTACATCTGAGGTACTTCGGTTTTCACATCCGAACAACTTCGGTTCTCACATCCGAAAAACTTCGGTTCTCACATCTAAAGTACTTCAGATGTAAGAACTGGAGTTTCAGATGTGTGATCCGAACCTCGACAGCTAGGCCTAAAGTGTTCAGATGCTCAATCCGAAAACTTCAGAGATCCATATGAAACTTCGGGTCCCACGCACGAGGTTTTTTTCTCCGTGTGCCAGTGGAAAGATGGGCTGTGCTCGTGGTGAGCTGGATAAAAAACAATGTAAAAGTGGATATAGTTCCTTTTGAGAAAATGGAATAGCGGGATTTTACATTGAATCAAAGGGAACTGAGCGCCAACTCGTGAGACGTAAACATGTGACAAGAGCGTTGTGAACAGGGCTCATGAGTTAATGCTCGGCGATTCTTAAACTACCCTGGGTCAGACTGATTCAGGCTGATGTCAGAATCGGTCAGATGAATGGGAATTTTGAAGCGCCGGCGCTTTAAAAGTCCCATTGATTCTTATGGGACTTAGCTAACAAGCACACCCCATCTTACCACTTGCACATACATAGTTCCATTTAGCGTATCTTTGATCAACCTATTCCCGAATTCCAATCTCCGTTCCCTCTCTCATTCCATTTCTTCCTTGCCGTAACACCGATTCCCCGGCCCATTCCAGTTTATAATCTTTGCAATTGGTGCAAATGTAAACTTCATTCCTGTTTGTGACACTGTGAAGGCTTAAGACACGGGAACCAATCGGAAATAGATTTGCATTGTCTTCTCTCTCAGTATAAAGGGACTTAACTTTTTTTTCAGTGTGAGCGTCACTCAAACTCCACAGAAAATTTGACAACGTGGCCTGGAGTGGATACCGGTGCCGGTGACAGACCGGTGCTGTGCTCCGAGATCCTCGTTATCGGTGAACCTCGAGTTCGATAGTATCGGGACCGGGACTCGGGTGGAAAAGAATACGCTGTGCGGCAAAGATTATATTATTTGCCGGGAACCATTCTTGTCTGCCGGCGATAAAATTAACCTGAGTTTATGGTGACAGTGACCAGGGCATCGGGAGCCGTGGCATTCGTTGATTTTATATAAAAGGAGGATTTTAATAAGTCGCTCCGGCTCACAGTGTATCCAGTCAGCAGGAGAGCTCGGACAAATTTTGGAAACTTCACTGAAAAAAAATTCTCGACGTTTTTACCAAGGTCCGTTGGTACCTTTACATCTCACTTAATTTTACCAAGACAGACTGGTAAGCTTACCTAAAAACCGGAATTTTTACTGTTTTTCTCAGGTAAGAATACCACTTTTATTGGTAATCAATTCCCGGTGACTTTGCCATTTTATCTCGGTAATTCTACCACAGTCGATAAAAAATATTGGCGTTTTTACCGGGGTCCAGTAAAATTACCGAGAAAGTCAATAATTTTACCGAGATTTCTCGGTAAAATTACCAATTCCATAAATGGTAATATTACCAAGAAAAAACTGGGATCAAATAGAACCCTGAATTCTTGGTAATTTTACCCTTTTCTTAGTAAATGCACCGAGATTTTTTTTCAGTGTTTAAACACTTATAACTACGTCTATACAAAACTTTGATGTTCTAAAAGTGGTTTCATTGGTTTCCTCGTGAAATTTTCTACATGTGGCACCGGTTGAACTTTTAAATGTGACGGAACTAACATCAAGATTTGCAGTTTTTGTCGAAAATTTCATGTTCGACCTCTCTAATTGACTCGATCCACTGTGCGGCTCCGGGACAGCAACATGCTCCCGCATCCTCAACTAGTCAAGTGGCCACCGCTCCGCTTTTCCGCCTTCATCGCCAACATTTCTTCTGTCATCTTACTCCCAAGACGGGAGCCGATTTCCTCCCCGCTATCGGGATTCTTTCGTTTTGTTTCCCGCAAAATTATTGCTGTACGCTATTGAACCCTCCGCTGATTTATAATCTCGGGTCTTCGACCTTAAAGAGTGCATTCGAACGTCATAGAAATCTCAAAATCGGTCAGTTGCGTCAGTCACACTCGCAGGATCATGTTTTGATGATCTTAGGGGCCGTTCATTTATTACGTAACGCACTTAGGAGGGGGGGGGGGTTTGGAGCAGACATGACGGTGCGTTAAAAGGGGGAGGGGAAGGAGTTTAAGCCCAGCGTTACGTAACAAATTTACGGGATTTTACAAATTAACAATTACGCATTGAATTTATCCAAGATTTCCGAAAGTCACGAAACCCAGCAATGTTTGTGACGGTTTACGGCGGAAACTCCGTTAAAAAAAGGACTGTAGGTGTACAAAAAAAAAATATAGAAAAATTTAGTGTGAATTAATGAAATTGCAGTTGATAGTTTTGGTACCGAAAAATGCATGTCTCGGAGACAAGTCGGGCCTGGTTTAAAGGACATAACACCATTTTCCGGCAGTTCCTGATTGCGCTATTAATTGCGTCAAAAGGACGATTAAAAATTCCGCATTGGAAAAAAAAAACACATTGGATCTAGAGTCCAGACTCTTAAAAACATCGACAAGAAAAAATACTCTTGATTCAATCAGATTTAAACTTAAATCAAGAACCAAGCCTCTTAATTTGAGCGGATTTCCTTTTGATTTAAGCTTAAATCTGATTGAACCAAGAGTCCATTTTCTTGTCAAAATTTTCAAGAGTCTGGACTCGAGATCCAATGTGTTTTTTTTTCCAGTGTAGCTGCCTCAACTTAACGCTTCCTATAGTGCTCTCGCAAATGACATGACCTACAATTTCTCTTCCGTCGGAATTAACCCCTGGGTACCCATCATTTCGGAAAGCACTTGGAAGCCCTTAAGCATATCCATATTTCCTAAGCCCCGGTCGGTTTAGGAGTGCATTAGCGGGCGAACGAGCCCTCTGATAAGGAGCACCCAGCACTTCTGCTCAATTCGAATTAGATTACGTTACGTGAGGTCAGGGCAGGACGTTCAATTTGAGCAATAAAGGCGTTGCGGCTTATCTCGAGGCACATTCACGAAGAAGACTGGAACTTAAAAGGGATATCAGGCGGGAACATATACGGGACGATAATCGGAAGGGCCCAGGCCGAGGGACCCTCTCCAGGAGTTGGAGAAATAATAACGACCGTGCATAATGCACCGATGTAATGCAAGTAATGTTTTGAATATCTAAGGCTGTCAAGTCAAAAGACCTGTTATTACATTGCCAATGTGACCGCCCACTTCTTTTGAGGTTGCAAATGAATGGGATGGAGGACCCTTTCCGCGGGATCCTTCCTTGGCCGGCCCTCCGAGCTAACAACCCGTGTCCCGCGTTGTCAGAAGTTCGCCCAAAACACCCTTTTTCGCAAAATCATTTTTACTCGGAGGTATACACTAAAAAAAGTTTGGTAGCATTTACCATTCCTTCACGCTGTATTTCAGACAGCGTTAATTCAGAGTCAATTCTGCCAGAAGAAAGGTAAACGTTACTATATCCTGGTACAGGTAAACGTTACTATATCCTGGTACAGGTAACCATTCCTCTGGCAGAATTGACTTGAATATAGGTAGAATTTACCATTCCTTCACGCTGTGTGAAATACAACGTGAAGGAATGTTACATGCTACCAATCTTTTTTTTCAGTGATACGTTGGGAAGGAAGTTTACACTAGGAAGTTTACATTTTTAGTATATTATGGAAAAAAGATGGACCGTATTCGATAATGGTTCAATGTATCGTTTGCTTCAATACAATTGAACACAAACGAAAATTTTAGGATTTCAGTTGGGAAAGCCAAGATTGATCAAATTCCTAACAATTTCGCGCTTTTCATTGTCATTTATCAAATTATTTACGTAGCCAAACATACTACGCGCCTCTCACCTACAAATAGTTTCTGACTATGTTCACCATAATTTTTGGAAAGCGACGGCCGTTATCATTGAATGTGAAAACTTGGCATCTACCTCTTGCTTCTTCAAACAAACTAAACTATCGAGACACGATTCCGTCACTCGAGCCTCAAGCAAACCGCGAATATTCTCAATTAAAATAAGTTGCAGTAACTGTTTGTGGAAGTCATGTGAAAAGTGTTTCGATTACGAACTCTGAAATTGTACAAATTTGGCAATAGCGTCGTTTTCGAACCACTGTGAGCCGGAAACAAGCAAACCGGAAATGGTGAAAGGGGAGATAAGGGTAAATTATGAGGCCTCGTTTGAAAAGCAACAGCTTAAGAAGCGCTCGTCATTACCAACTTTTCTTACTTCGGGAACGTACCTGGTTTTTTAGGCATTCGAATTTTTTTGTCTTTGCTTCGATCATCGTGCGCATAATATATTCAGTTATTAAGTTTTTTTTGCATACTTTTTCTTGTGCTGAAGAAATGGTGCTCTAGTTTAACACGCTCAGCATAAGAAACTGCTCAAATAAAGAAAATTATCTTTTTCCCAAAGAACACGTCTAAACAAAACAAACGATTCTATTTCAATCGATCAATCTGTAAAAAAAAAATTCATCACAAAATAAGCTCTGGAATGATTATATGAAATGGATTGCATATTGCAAAAAAGAACCAAGAGTATTCCAAAGTCGCTAAAATTGTGCGACTGGCGACTCCTTATACCGTGCAATTATAAACTGATTATTTAAAAAAAAAGTTTTATCTCTACTCCCATAAACTATAAAGTTAAACAAAAAATTACCTTTGTAAAATTTATATGTACTTTTTGCATGATTCCTGTAATTTATAGCAAATAATGTAAGTTGCACCATCTTACCAACATTGGAATGCTCTTCGTTCCTTTTTGCAAAATGCAATCCTAATATGCATCGGGCACAGGAAACAGAATCATACTCTTAAAGTAACAAATGGGAGGTGATAATAAAAAGCCAATAAATACACAACCAACTATTTCAAATCTTCTGTTTCTATTGTCCCTGTGCAAACTCCGAATGCGATACCGTGCATGCCAATCCGCATATTTATAAAAGGAGAAGAATGCTTGATTCCTCGTTCTTTACACATGTCAGTGTACTTGCGTCCCGGTTCAACTTTGGGCATGTAACGTGAGTGCATCTCCGGCGAGATGAGAGATAACTAAGAAAAATAATGACTGGAACCACAGTTTGTTTTCTATTTATAAATAGAAGTGCAAACCTGGTTTTTCCTCCCCCCCCCTACCCCTCCTCCACCCCAGGCAGGACCGCCTGCTGGGCGTACACACTCGGCCGAGCGGGAATTCGCGAGACAAATTTGTCAAAGAGACAAATGAGGACGAAGCGACGAAATGTCAGATGAGATGCGGAACGCCTCGACTCCGAATTCCCGGTAAGAAAATCAAATGGTTGCCATGCTCGGAACTTATGGCAATATCGTGTCTTGGAGAGAAATTTTCATGTTAATGACGAGGAATGTCTGAACAATAGAGTTCTCTTCAGGATATCCCAATAGGAATTCCGGAGAGGGCAGCTTGAATTGGACTAGGTTTTGCGATACGGAACTAATATTTCAGGCTTATTTAAGAAATAACGTACGTGCTTTTAATCTTCGTGCGTCGACAGGTGCTTTTTACAACGAGGTGGAGAAATGGTGCTGGGTCCACATACCATTTCGTGGGGAAAACAAAGTCAGGAACTTCCCGAAATTTTTCAATTAGAGTTAATTAGAAGAAAAAAATGTTTAATCAAAGAATTGAATGACAGTAGACTCTGGATTATCCGGATTAATTGGTGCCGGGCCCGATCCGGATTGAAAAAAAATCCGGATAATAATAGTAAACACAAACACTACCAACCAACACCACGGTATTCTTATTATGTATACATCATGTATACGAGTATACCAACACGAATTTTAAAGGTTAACGCCAAATTGAACGACTCAATGGTGATTGTAAATGGTAGCCGACAACGATAAATTACAATACAACGATTGAAGCGCGCAATGCGTGATGTATTCATACAGTCTTGTAGCCGCTAATGTGCTTTTTAGGTTAACTAACCGACTGCACTGCGTTTGGCGTAATGCGAGAAGTATTTATGCAATCTAGTAGGCGCTAATGCGTTCCACCCCGATCTCACTGTTTGGCGCAATGCGTGAAGTATTCCATCAGCCTTGCAGGCGCCAATATGCCTTGCGACCGCTTCTCCGCGGATCCGCTCACTTATCGGAATGCGTACGTAGTTTCATGGATGCAAAATCGATCCAGATAATCCAGAATCCGGATAATACGAAGCCGGATAATCCAGAGTCTACTGTGGAGAATTTTTTAGTGTTTTTTTTTCGCTTCTTTTTACTATTCATCTTCCTCTTCAACCCCTCTATCCGCTTTCTCATGCTTTACATCTTTCTCTTCGTCGTTATTGTTCTTCCTCTACATTCCCTTAATTTTACTCCTCTTCCTCATTTTCCGACTTATTGAACTCAAAACTAAAGCCAAGTAACTCGTTTCAAAAAAAGACTTGTTACGTTTCTAATAAATATATATTTTCAAGCTCAGTCACCGCCGTTTCAAGTTCTGCCGCTGCGCCTGATTGTGAGATATGAACCCGGGTTCGCGGATAGACTATCCAGCCACGCTGACTATCACTGCCTTGCTAAGGGAAAACACCGTATGAACATTCGAGACTTGCCAAATTTCCTTCGATAAAATGTTCATTTTTTAGGTAAGTTATGCATATTTTCTCCTGAAACTTTTGGATGTTTTAGATTAAATTGTGAACAAAATTGCCCGAAAAAGCGGAGGAAAAGTGACCAGAATTTATCCAGTAAATTCGTTAGGTATTGAATGAAATATGGCAACATCTGAAGGTTCATACGGCGTTCTTTCCGAGCACGGCAGATCAGCTCGCGGAAGGTCACGTTTCCCAACCCTTCCTCTCCTAAAATTCGGCAACTGGGGCCGGGGAACGCAGTGCTCATTAGGGCGTAAATGCCTCCCCCCCTCTCCCACCCGGCCAATGATGCAACCCTTGAAATCGTAAGTTGCATTGGACGTTTTTCTGGCGCAGTGCAGTGCTGCGCATCGAGGTGCGACGTGCGAATCCGCGAATGTGTGCGAGGGGGCCGCGGTTGTGTGAGTGCGAAATGGTGTGAGGTCCCGTCGGAAGCGACTGCGTCGGGTGTCCCTGTGCCCGCCCCGCCCCCTCATTTAGGCCGTGTTTCGGAGAAGAATCGTAAGTACATTCTGAGATGAGCCATGAGGCACGTAACAACACGTGCTAGTCGTAGCTCATACAGAAATGTCATTGCGGCTCTCTTCCGTAACACCGCACCGTGGCCCGGGCGGAGGGGGCAGGGGGAGGGCGTAATACAGATGTCTTTCGCATGTGGAATCACGTCGCCAATATTTCCGTGCTGTGGAAGAACGTCGTATGAACCTTGAGATGCTGTCGGATTTCGTTCGTCAAAATAGGAATTTTATGTAAAACTTGTGATTATTTCCCCTCCGAATTTTCAGAGAATTCGATTATCAATGTGATCTAAAGTATCTGAAAATTTTGGGGGAAAATGTTCATGAATGGTTGCAAAAATGCGATGGAAATTTTGCAACATTCGATCGCTCATCTGGCGTTTTTTTTTAAATCTCAGAATACTAGAAAGTCTCCACGTGGGGAATGACGACCGCCAACGCACGACTCGAATCACTGCCAAGTTTGGGACACGTGCATAAAAATTGTCTCTATAGAGAGTTTACGTTGATATACGGATGGTTAAATCAAGGGAAATGCGTATTCTCATTACAACTTTCAAAAGTATCCGAAAGTATTTTTCTCTTTGTAAAAAAATACAAAACCTCATCATGTCAGTCCAACTGGACGCATTTCTGCCAAACGGAACTATGTGCATTATGACGTGAGCTCTGATGTGCATATGTTCTCATGGGTCTCATGTCTTAATGCACATAGTTCTGTTTGGCAGAAATGCGTCCAACGAATCAGCTTGTAGGCAATAATTTTACTAAACATTTTCTGAATAGACCACATCCAAAATTTTGAGGACTCGGCGGTTTTTCAATTTTGATCTTCCTAAAGGATTTTTTAGGCTGCGCACAATGCGTCGCTCCTCTGGCGTTAGAGCGCATCTTAATTTCCACTTGAGCCGCGATCTTCGTATAACGCCATGCTCTCCAGGGGTCATGTGGAAATTGAGATGTGCTCTTACGTTTGGGGTGTTTGAAAATCTCCGCCTCTATGTGATTTTTTTAGAGGAGAACAAATTGAAATCATTCTTTCAAGTTTATGCAGAATTTTCTTCGCACAGAGAAGAAAAATCACGTCAGTATTAAAGAATTACCGTTGAGTAGTTTTCCGTTTAAAAAATAGAGTATGACACGAAGTCTGCAACGTCGCAAACCGATTTAGGTGTTTACCGACTTACACTGTCGATATGCAAATTTTAAGGCGCGATGGCGTGTGTCGCGAGGCATGATCTCGCAATGCTCTGCTCTATGCTGCTAGTGAGATTCGGGAGAAGAGTTAAAAATTGGGGCCGGATTAATTCTTTTCTATCTTCAGACGTGTTGCTCACGTAGCCTTGAAGCACCACTCCAAATACAAATGTGTAAAACGGAAACAAATACAGTATAGAAATAGAGCGAGGAAAGGGAGGCGCGTCGATGACGGCGCAGGGATACAACTATTCGTACACAATGGATGCCCGTGTTGCGTCGCCGAAATTGAAGGCGCGATGGCGTGAGACGTGGACTCGCAATGCTCCGCTCTATGCTGCCAATGAGTTGTTGTTTGGAGTCGGAAGAAAAGTTGAAAAACGAGGCCCAATTACATTTCTCCTATCTCGGTTGCGTTGATCACACAGCCCTCGAAGAAGCACCACAACTAATAAGACAAACGAATCCAACACAACATGGAAAAAGAGCGAGAGAAGACATGCGCATTGATGACGGCGCAGAGATACAACCATTCGTGCTTGATGGATGTCCGTGTTGCGTCGCCAAAATTGAAGGCGCGATACCACATGGCGTGAACTCGCAAGGCTCCGCTCTATACTACCAATGAGATTTCGCTCAGATTCAGAGGAAATTTCAAAAACGTGGCCCGAATACATTTCTCCTATCTTTAGCTGTGTTGAAATTTGAATTTTTTTCAATTTGATGTCTGACTCTTTTTTCAGGATGTGTTTGTAAATCCATACCAAGAGCTCGTATGTATTGTCACATACGATAACTTTTCCAGAGAAGATAATAGGGTCAATTGACCCAGCTTGAGATTTCGAGGGGTGGTGCGTTTGTGGACATACACCGTCAATATGCAAAATTTAAGGTGCGATGGCGTGAGTCGCGAGGTACGTCATTGGAACGACAAATAGAGCGAGTGAATGATAGATGTTGGACATGGTCATAAAACTTTAAGAACTTTTATTTTTGTCAATTTGGAACGTAGAAAGTCAAGAACAGCTTCATTGGTAATTCCGTGAAAACTGCAAGGAACATCCCTTCAAGTTTAAAGTGTAACGAAATACACATCAATTTGCGCAGTTTCAGTCGCAATTTTCATTTCTGACCTTTCTCAATGGCTCTTCCCATTCTGCGGTGCAGCGGCGCACACTGGATCGAGTCAATTAGAGAGGTTGGACATTAGATTTTTGACCAAAAACTGCACATTTTGCTGCTTATTTCGTCACATTTTAAATTTCAATGGGTGCTGGGGCTAGAAAATTTCACGAGAAAACCAATGGAACCACTTTTAGAACCTCATAGTTTTGTACAAACGGAGTGCGTTTAAAGTTTCCGAATTTTGTCTGGCCTCTCCTATTGACTCGACCCACTGTGTAACGTTGTGATTTTTAATTGGGCCTTTTGGTGTATGTACAATCAAGTTGGGAACTTCAAACCTTTTTCCAGATCAATAGTTTCTTCAGGCCATTAAATATGGCAGCGGGCCCCCAAAAAAATTAACTAATTTTTTCGGAATTAGAATACAAATTTTATACTTTTTTCAATTCGGATTCTTCACTTTAAATTTTGAGCCACTAGTACTGACGGGTTGACGACATCCATGAGTGTGAAATCACTCATACTTCGAACTTATTTTCATTCGAATTGCGTCCGTGGTTCATAATTCGTGCCAACTGCAAAGCAATTCCATTATCAGAAGTAACTTCGACTAGCGGTAAATCCCACCTCACTTACTCATGAATATCTGAATCATGAGACCCTATGATTGGAATGTCAAGTCTTCGATCGATGATTCATATAGTAGTTGCGGGGTTTTATGACATTGTTTCTTCGAACACTGGTACATCTGAGGTGCATCTCATTTGGATTACGTGAATTTGCATGTTCTGAGGAGACATTTCTCTCATCTTTACAATTTTATTTCGATAAAATTTTCGGTAGAGACAGCTTCAAATACGTCAAAATTTCAAAATAATTTTCGACAAAACAAATAATTTTCGGTAGCTATGTCATTTCTGAAATAGGCGAAATATGGTACGTTTTTACCAAACTCGGTCCAACGGACCTTTTATTTTAAGTGCGCAGTTTAATGGGCGTGCACACGAGTATCTACGTAATGAGAAACAATAAATTTTTAAAAAAATTAAATTAAATAAAATGAATAAATAAATGATGAAGTAATAGTAGGCAGTGCACGGAAGATGCTATGTTATTTCTGAAATAAACGAAAAATGGTTCGTTTTCACCAAACTCGGTCCAATTGACCTTTTATTTTAAGTGCTCAGTTGACTGGGCATGCACTCGATCATCTACGTAAAAAGAATCAATAAATTTTAAAAAAATTAAATTAAATAAAATAAATAAATAAATGATGAAGTAAGAAGGCAACGTACGAAAGATGCTATGCCATTTCTGAAACAAACGAAAAATGGTTCGTTTTTACCAAACTCGGTCCAATTGACCTTTTATTTCGAGTGTTCGGTTCTATGGGCGTGCACTCGAGTATCCGCGTAATGAGAATAAATAAATTTAAAAAAAAAAATTAAAATAAATAAATAAATGGTGATGTAATAGTAGGCAACGTACGAAAGATGCTATGTCATTTCTGAAATAAACGAAAAACGGTTCGTTTTTACCAAACTCGGTCCAATTGACCTTTTATTTCGAGTGTTCAGTTCTACGGGCGTGCACTCGAGTATCCGCGTAATGAGAATTAATCCAGGAAGACACTCAAGAAGCGGCTGCTATGATATAGCGGCTGCCAGGAGAGACTGCCAGCCAATTCAAGTTCATAAGTTGCTGCTTTATTTATTTAAGTTAAGAGTTCACATCTCGCGGGGGTGGAAGGGGCGCGGTGGGGGGCGGAAGGGGTGGCGGGAGTCGCGCCGCTTCACCGTCTTACTTTTTCGCTTTTCTTTTAATCCGCAGACATCACTCATTCGCCCCCCGACCCCGAAGGACTCCTTTATCAAACCTCATCCTTCGCGCCATCTCAGTTTTGTTTATCTCGATGAGCCCCCCGCTCGCCCACCCCTAGGGAGAACTAACCCTTGCGGGCTAATGATAGGAGGGAAAAAAATTAGGATTTTCTGCCGGAGACAACGGGATGGGGGCTCGCTTGCTTGCTCGAGACAAGCAATTTTTCTACGGCTCATCACATCTTTATAAATTTGGGGGAGGCGCCCGCCCCTCACCACCCGTTCCCCCCCTGCCCGCCGTTCCCGTCTTCTTTTTCCTCGCCGACAAGTTTTGACGGTAATCTTGATATAGAGATCCGTTGCCAGTTTTTCCTTGAGCAAAATGGACCACGTTAAGCAGAAAGGAACCAAGCTACAACAACTTTTGCCAAATTCAATTCGGAAGATTTGATTTTTCATAGGAACATCTCTGCGGATTCATTTGCAAAATTTTAAGGACTTTGCTTCGTATTATGCAGAAAATTCACTAAAATTTTCACAGAAATCTGCACTACCGTTTTCATGTAAAAAATTAATTTGCCCAATTAAATTTGGCAAGAGCTGATGTGGCTCGGTTTCTTATTTCTAATGAACGCAGTCCAAATTGACTTAATTTTGCAATTCGGAACTATAACTTCCGACCCATCTGTAAAACCACTTATCTGGATAGAGAAACTAATTTTACATACGACAGTTTTAAACTGAGGCACAATTTATAGTTCCTAATTGCAAGATGTAGTCAAAATATGCTTATGGTGAGTACTCGACGTAATGACTCCTAACTTGGCTGAGAATTACTGTCCATTAAGAACCAGAAAAGACTCACTGAGTGTATATAAGCCCTGTGGAAAAAACCTTACACCCTGCAGCTAACCAAAACTTTGAAGTCAAAACTAGTCCTAAAGATTCCTTGGTTTAATCGGACCTTTGCTACTTATAAACGGAGTGCTTTCGCCCAATCGGTTTGTGAAAGTCGGCGTTTTTCGTGAGTTTGTCTCTCGGTACCAGACATTATTTCTCTTATTCTCGGTTCGGGTGACTGTGTCCTCTGTGAAAGTTCGACTGCACAGAGTGGAAGTTTGATTCTTGTACTTAAACTTTTAATATTTTTTAATTTTTTATAAATACTTTTGCTCTTTGAAATTTTAATCGAGAATTTGACAACGTCAAATCACTTCATTTTTTACCCGTTTGATATTTTCAAGTCCACCTGGTATATTTTATAAGTTCAGAAGATGTATACATACAACATTTGGAGTTCGCTATTATTAGCTGTTCACACATCATTCACATGCACTACACACCAGAGTAGGAGATGATTTTTAAATGAATTTTCGGTTGGGGGATTGAAAACATTTTGGTCAGGCCTATTTACATCCTAGCTCCAACGTAACATTTTAAGTTGCAAGTAGACTACTAATCAGTACCGGTATATTGGTAAAAGGAGCAGTTCTAATAAGTAATTAAGAAATAATATTCGGGAATAATGGCGACGTTGCATGCCATTCAAAACACTGCATGAAGTAAGTTCATTAATGGTTCTACTAAACGATGCTTACTGCTCTTTGAAAGGATGGAATCAACTCTCAAAATATTTCAAATTAATATGTAAATTGGGTATTTTAGTGAGACACGCAATGGGAAGGGCTTCGTCAGGGGGAGATACAAAAATATGCGAAACCTGTCGCTTCTTTCATTTTTAATAATTATCTATTGCGTCGTCCCGGAAGACAGTCATTAGTCGCCATTTTCATTCTTCCACCATTTTTAGACATCGGGGAGGAGTGATAGACATTTTTCACTCATCATCCCGCATTATCTTTGCCAATTTTAAGACTAGTTCCTGAGGACAACAAGGCAACATGCCCAACCCTTATTTTTAACACTATACGATTTTTATGTCATCAACTCATTGCTAGGAAAGTACCTGAAATATAAATACAAACTATATTCCCTTGCTCACATGTATATGTATGTTCACATGATTTGTAAATGCGACTATTCGTATCCAAAAATTCCTACATTTTAAACTGTGTGAATATCACCAATTTGCGGGACAACATTTCTGTTTCCTTGAAGTATGTACTAATTTTAAACTCGTATTTTCTTGTTATTCAATTTATCTAAATTTGAATATTTTGTCTGTTGCAGGTAAGGATATCTCGTTAAATTGCCAGTCCTGGAGGCTATTTTACTCTCGACAGTAATAAACCAAAAACCACTGAGTACGTCCATAAATTAGTGAGTGAACATCTATCTTACATTGATCGATTCCTTCATTCGAAAACTTTCATTTTGAAGCGTGAAATAATCTTAAATCACTTGCCACGTCACTATAACATATGTTTCTGGCGGCTTTAAGATAAGACTATGTCAGAGTGCTATCTTCATACAAATCGTAAACTAATAAGAACATGCTGTATCCTATATTATTAACTTTAATTTGTAGTTTAATGTGATGTAAGTTGTGATTTGCAGTAGCTCTGCGTTGGAAATGGAGAGTATGTACAATACCGGTACCCTAGCTTGGCTTTACTCACAATAACTTCTGTAAAAATGTGCTCCGAGTAAGTCAAAATACGAGTACTAAAGGCTGAAATTTCACGATCATTACAACGTCATATGACTTCCGTGAATGATGTTGGATCCGGTCACGAAGCATGCCCCCCCCCCTCCCCAGGGGGGAGCGGTCCCCTACTGCATCCTTCCACTTACAGCTTTTGCAGCAAATCATATGAAATGCTCTTTTGCGACCTAAAAACTTTGGTGCATTCCAGTGCTCAGTTTTTTATGTGATTTATTTTGATCGTTGTTTTATTCTCCGGGAAACTTTACTGGGTCATTTTTACGGTAAAGACATTTGGAACAGTCTCCAAAGAAAGAACCTTGGTGCAGAAAATGGTAGCATTACGTTATCCCCATCGTATAGGAAATGTTGTTCCGCCAACATTATGACTCTAACAACTCTCAAGTCCAGTGAATTACCCAGACATTCGATCTTGAAGATTTGCTTACAGAAGATTTGGATTGCATTTTTCAATAAGGAACCACTATCTCTGGTTGTTCCATTAGAGCACCTTTTTGTATAGGGAAACCAGTGGAATTCCATGCAGTTTCTTCATACTTTGCCTTAGAAACAAAACCCGTTTCCATTTGAGAATCAAAAAATGCTAATGAGGAATTTACTTTGTGGTTTTTATTCATGCCTATACGTTGCTTTTAGAAACTTACGGTAACGCAGAAGTTGTAAAATTTTAGCAACGCGGCAGCACTATTGATTTATTTTTGCAAAATTTATCCCAATTGGATTGCATTTTGCAAAAAGGAACCAAAAGGATTCCAATGTTGCTACAGGATTGGGCGGCTTGCTTTTTTTTTCAGTGAAATTACCGAAATCAAGCAACAAATTAAATTTAAAATGTAGTTTTTATCTTGGACATATAGTTTATTGGGAGTAAAGATAAAATTGGTCTCGAGGGCCAGTCTATATTTGCAAGGTACAGTAGACTCTGGATTATCCGGATTAATTGGTGCCGGGCCCGATCCGGATGAAAAAGAAATCCGGATAATAATAGTAAACACAAACACCACCAACCAACACCACAGTATTCTTATTTGGTATACATCGTGTACATACCAACACGAATTGAAAAGGTTAACGCCAAACTGAATCACTCAATAGTGATTGTGAATAGTAGCCGACATCGATCAATTACAATACAACGATTGAAGCGCGCAATGCGTGAAGTATCTTGTAGCCGCTAATGCTCGTTTGGCGTAATGCGAGAAGTATTTATGCAATCTAGTAGGCGCTAATGCGTTCCACGCCGACCTCACTGTTTGGCGCAATGCGTGAAGTATTCCTTCAGCCTTGCAGGCGCCAATATGCCTGCGACCGCTTCTCCGCGGATCCGCTCACTTATCGGAATGCGTACGTAGTTACGTGGTTGCAAAATCGATCCGGATAATCCAGAGTCCGGATAATACGAAGCCAGATAATCCGGAGTCTATTGTAAGACAGTTTCACGATCTCAGCGACATTTGAATGCTCTTGGTTCTATTTTGTAAAATGAAATCCAATTTGTCGTACAATTCGAAATATCTCGTAGAAAATCACAAGTCATTTGAATTTCTGTTCTTTGAGAGCGAAATAAAAAGCACGCAAAATTTTGACAATACCTGATATAAGGCCCTTCTTCCTCCTACATACAACTCAGTTCGTCCCAAGAGCCACTTCTGCGGTGAAACCGAAAGACGGAATCGCAACCTCACTATCGCGTTAATGATCGATTATCGATATTTCCCCATTTGAGCTGTGGCAAAGAATCGATTATCAGGGTGTTCGCTGCAAACACCCTAATAATCGATCATTTTCCATAGGTTTAAATGGTAGATCAATCGATAAATCGCAAAGCACGCCACGCCACTGTTACTCGCACTTTTTGCGTCCCGCACACGATCGATTACATCGGAAAAGACGCGTCGCGTAGCATCTTCCCGGCTGACGATGATGGATGCACAATTAACGAGCCCAAAAAAGAGACGGCAGCAAGACGGCGCCTAAAATATAAGACATGCAATATGCAGTGCATACGTGAATAAGAAGTAGTCTTGACGCTCCCGGCAGTGTATAAATTATCGTCTACATCGAGTCCCGTTGTCACGCTGGGCTAGAAATTCCATTTTTTCGCTCGTCTGATGGGCAAACTAAGGACTCTTCGTAAAGAGAGTTGAGGCACCTGAAATTCATTTCTGATTGGATTCTGTTTCTCTGACCCTGATTGCCTTTTATGGTGTTTTAAAAGGCTTTAATTCTGTATGTTGCAAAGATTATGAACCATGAAATTGAAGGCGTGACAGAATAAACGTGATAAGAGAGGGAATTGGTGAAAGAGTTTCGGGGTTGGGTTGATTAAAGATTACCAAAAACATCGAGGATTGAGACCGTTTATTTCAAACACCCCTTCATAAGTATTAACTGCCCCTATGAAAGGACTTTAGGGCACTTCACGAGGAATCAATCGAGAGTCTTTGTCTGAATAACTTAAGTTTGAACTGTGAGACAACATTCGGCCAAGTATGCGCCAGTTGAATTTTTTTTTTTAAAAAAATGGATTTTTGAGAGAGGGAGGACTGATGTATTACCGATTCTTCCCATGCTGGTGTTGTTTTATAATTCAGTTTCTTTAACTTGGAGATGTGCTGATTGTTAAAGTAGTAATGAAACATTTTCTGACGATGGGAACATAAAGTTGATTTCTGAATTCACTGTTACAGGATACGTTTTCCACATACAAGTGCGAGGAAGAACTGCGACATTATGTGGTGCTATATTTTAAACTTTAACTACACTGAAAAAAAAAATCTCCGGCCATGGAAGCCGTACTTACGGGCTACATAGAAATGCCGTCCGTGTTCCAGGCTCAGAGGCCGAAAATTCCGGACATAGCCCCCGGAGAAATCGAAGCTGCGGCTTCAGCACCCGGAATATTCGGCCTCTGAGCCCGGAATGGACGGTATGCCTATTTGGCCCGTAACTTTTTTTTTAGTGTAAAGATCCATCGTTATCTAAAAACTAAATTTTCTAGGAAAATCAGTGTAAACTTACCAAACTATGCCGAGGCAGGCTATTGCTTCTTTTTCCGGAGGTTTGTTACTTTTGCCTGGGCAAATTAGGCGATTCGCTTGCAGCCGCGCACACTTCACTTCGATTTGACAACGACGATGTGAAAATCGACAGCTGCACGCATTATTATTCCGTCCGATACTGTCTCAAATCGTAACTAACCTTATCCCGTCCCGTATTTTTTATCCGATAGTCGTCTCTGTTGTGCTGGTTCCTCAAATGCTTGCCATTTTCCGTCGCGGGATGCAAAGTGTCTTCCGGGTTTTCTTTTTCGGCATCCTTCCGAACGGGATTCGAAAACTAGAGGATTTCTTTGAAAAATTCATCGAGTGAGGAAAAAAAAACGCTCGGGAACATTGAGTAAATGTACAGGGTACCAAAATATACCTAAATCAAGTTCCATGAAATATATTGCGCAAAGTAACACTTTGAAAAGTACTTGAACATATTTGATTTTTTTCGAATATTTAAGTCTTTTTGAATTTCAAGATTGCTCGAATTTATTTACAAAAAATTTGAAAATCGCTAGGTTATTTTGTCTCGTCAGAAAATTGGTCGTTTAATCTTAATCTTTGCTATGAGGATTTCCGAATGTAATAAAAATGTCGTTCTTATGTCACACATATGTATCTTTACTTACTGGTAGCAGAGACTCAAAGAATTTAGACTAGGGTACTAATATTTTGTGGATCTTTGCACATCCTTAGAAGGCATTTCGCGTGTTTACTGCACGTTAATAGCTCAAAGTGTCATCCGTCATCAATATCCCGTGTAAAAATTCCTCACCGAAAAAAGGGCTACATACCTCGTAAAATATTGATTGAATTACCGATTTCACCTGTGAAAATACCTCGCTTAAACTTCATATTCTAACCCGATAGCTGCAATTGCAACGTACGGTGCATTTTTTTTTCTTGCTTTCTTTTTTTTTATTCCGCCCAGGGTCTCATTTCTTTTTTCATAACGTAGTTGTGATTGAATTTACCTCCTGGTTTGTCGTTAAAAGACGACTCAGAGAGGATATTTCAATTTTCTCGGTAGACATCGAGGGAAAAAATCCGGCTTCCCTCGTTCCGATTAATGGTTCAATTATCCTTTCTGTCCGTCCTAAGACAAGAGGGGCTTGCGACGGGGAGACTAAAAATTTTCCAGAGTGGCTGAGCAACGACGGAGGAGGGGGCGGTAAGCCGAGTTCTGTCCTCAAATATCAATAAGAAGATTTCTTATCGGATTAAAACGACCGATCTCGGTGCAGGGCTGCGGCTGCTTCCCCTGCGCCGGGGCGAGCGGCAACCCGCCTTGCACCGCCGCCGCTGCCGCCGAGCGGGACAAGTCTCATTAATTCACCTACAAGTTGACTCGCACTTTAATTTCATGCTCCGCTAAGCTTCTTTATCATGGGAGCCGCTGCTGCGCTGCGCGGGCCCGCTCAAAACTGAAAGGCCCCATTCAAAATTTTGATACATAAATATGATTAATTCGTATGTTTACCGCCGGAACACTTACGGGCGGCGCCAAGGTTGCCGTTACTCGAAGGCTCGCGAATTCGCCAGATCGTCATCTTCCGGCCGAGGTATCGCATGCGCCATGCGACGTTTCAAAATTTTCACCGTCATTTTATTGTTTTACAGAGAAATTGTTGGTTGACTGTTTGAAAATTGCACTGGATTTTATCGGCAGCACAAAGATAATTGGATAATTCAGTGAAATTTTCGGACAGCTTCGTCGAACGATTTCTCTGTAAAGAAAATAATAAAATGACGGCGGAAATTTTAAAATGTCGCATGGCGCTTGTGCACTGAAAAAAAATCTCGGTGAATTTACTAAGAAAAGGGTAAAATTACCAAGAATTCAGGGTTCTCTTTGATCCCAATTTTTTCTTGGTAAAATAACCATTTATGGAATTGGTAAGAGAAATCTCGGTAATATTATTGAACTTTCTCGGTAATTTTGCTGGACCTTGGTAAAAACGCCAATATTTTTTATCGACTGTGGTAGAATTACCGAGATAAAATGGCAAAGTTACCGGGAATTGATTACCAATAAAAGTGATATTCTTACCTGAAAAAAACAGTAAAAATACCGGGTTTTCGGTAAGCTTACCAGTCTGTCTTGGTAAAATTATCAATAATTGGTAAAAAAAAGTGAGATGGTACAGGTACCAACGGACCTCGGTAAAAACGCCGAGAATTTTTTTTTCAATGTGATACTTTGGCCGGAAGGGGATGAGATGTGGAATGGAGATTGGGAGTCCATCAGTCCAATTCAAATATCCAGATCAATGGTTTCAGGACAGGCATCGCGTCATATTTTGGGAAGAAAATAGAGTTAGAGATAGTTTAGCGGTTGAGTAGCTCCACCCGATCTCTTGCCAAAAATATAAAATTGGAAAAATATATTTGCGACCGGATCTATGTACCCCATCTTCCTTGAGAAACGTTCCCTCGACTGTTTTTCAAGGCCTCAAATCACGTGCTCCTAAAACCTAATAATTCTGCCTCGGAACTTCTGGCCTTATGTCTGCTTCGATTTTTCATCCGTCAGGGCTAAACTTGCGCAAATTCAGTGCGACGTAAAACCTTAAGTTTTACTGAAGCAATACCAACAATTGAAACGAAAATACCTGTAAATCTGCAGGTCATGCTGAAGCAGTATAAAAAGTTGAAACAATACAATCCTTTCATAAGATAAATTGGATTACATTTTGCAATAAGGAACCACTATCTCAGGCTCTTCCATAAAAGCACCTTTCTGCAGAGGGAAACCAATGGCATATATGTTGTTTCTGAAAATGAACCAGAAATAGTGGTTCCCTCATTGCAAAATGTGGTCCAGTTAAGGGTACTCACTAGATAACACCTGTCCTATTATTCAACTTTTTTTCGGGAAATATCTTTCTAAGGTGGATTGCATTTTGCAAAAAGGAACCAGGAACATTCCAATGTTGCTAAGATTATGCAACTTTATTTACCTTGCAAACATACACTGATAATCCAAACAAGTTTTATCTTTACTCTCAATAAACTATAAATTCATGAAAAAAATTACTTTTGTGAATTTAATTTTTGGCATGATTTCAGTAATGGTATTACCAAAAATGTAAGTTGCACAATCATAGCAGCATTGGAATGCTTTTGGTTCCTTTTTGCAAAATGCAATCCAAATCATAATTTGATTATTTTAAAATTGTTTTCTTTCCTTTTCTCTTCAGACTTAACCCATCTCAAGTCCGCTTCTCGCACATTCCGACAACAACCCAAGAGCCCAGAAAAAGCATTCCGACGCGGCAAGAAATAGCACCGGCAGCTTTGCCGCTTCGCCCGAAAAGCCTCCCCGTTTCAAAGTTCATCCCCCTCGGAACATCCCCTCGCCGGCAACGCCGACTTTCTTATCGCGATGCCACCCTCCAAAGCGCAGCTACTCCATCGCAATGATAAGTTATTTCGCGCCACTCCACCGCGATTGACGTTGCCGGGTGCGCGGTAAAATTAGCATATTTCCCGTGCATCGAATCCCGGTTTTCCGGCACGATTTGTCAATCGTGACCACGATGATGAGTTACTTGGCGCGCTGATTGCTATCGCGCCACCCTGCGTTTTTCCGCCTTGCAAGTGTGGCTTTCAATCGTCTTAATGTTCCGCCAAGTCCTTTTATATGCGCCAAAGGAGCCGCACCTTCCCCTTTTCGGGGGTGGCGGGGGGGGGGGGGGTGTCGGGTGGCCCCTCTCCGATCGGGGCGCTGATACTCTGAAGGAATTAAGGAGATAACTTTCAAAGGATCCTATTCAGGAAATCCAGACGGCAAAAGCTGAGGTATTAGGTGCCTGGAGATTACCGAAAATTGGTGACAGGGAAGTGGATTGTCCGTCCGCCTCTCATCCTCCAGAAGTTTTTTAGTCGATGAATAGATTAGAGGAGAAACCCATTCTTTGTGTCACGTAGAAGATTCCGAAGTTATGACGGGAAAGGTTAGACGTTCTGAAGTGCCGGGAAAGCCTGGAAAAGTCTTTTATCGTGCGAAGAAAAAATAATCGTCGTTCTTCTAATGATTGACATAAAATTTTAATAGCACTAGCATTAAGTCTAAGGCTTAAGTCTAGTTATAATCATATTGTAAATATTTCAATCGCTGTATTAGTAGGTGAATAATTTTAAAATAAAATAAATAAAAAAAAAAAAAGATTGACATAGATTGCAGGTCCAGCTTTCTTCCTAGTCGTTATTACAATGAGGTGACGATGCTTTCGGTTCCGGTAGAAATGCTTCTTTGTTATCGAAAAAGTAACAACATGACTATGCGATTGGAAAAAAAGGTGGGGCGTACAATTTAGTGTGCACATCATAAGGGCAACGATTCTTTTTTTCCATATGAGTGGAATCCTAAATACAGTAATAAGTGGTGGATCTTACAATGCATGGAAATTTGAGGATACTGTCGCAACGGTTGGACTTTTTTTCATCTTCTTCTTCTTTTTCTTCTTGAAATCGAATCGGAAATTATTCACTACCAACGCAAAGAAAATGAACTTGACACAATACTCATTTTTTTCTAATACTATGTGCCGAATGTATTTTTTGTTATTAGCTAAAAGTAGAGGCAGATCCAGCAATTTGGCAACACCGGATTCCCTCCATTTAAACCTATGTTAAATAATCGATTCTTGTCGGAGCATCGGGCTCGTCTAAGAATCGATACCTTTCCAAACGGAGCAAAGACAATGTTGCCAATTTGCCGGATCCGCCAATGGCGAGATGGAGCACCGCGGATAAAACCTATATTATATTGAAATGATGTTAGGTTAGGTTACTTGCGTAGGGAATACAGGAGCAGAAAAATTTGATCGGTCAAGTTCGTATTTGCAACAATCAGCCAGAAATGGCAAGAGGGCGATCCCTAGATTTTAAGCCTACACCGTCAAAAACATTAAACTTCATGCAGCTATCAATGCCAGAATTTGTATTGTAATTGTTACCGTTTCATATTCCCGCGCATTGTCCCTTCGGAAAACTGGGTGAGAGGATTTTTTTTTTTGCACCGCATCAGAAAGTGACATTTCCCAGCTGAATTGTCACGCGACAAAAAAACCAAGCAAAATAAGAATGAAAAGTCATATTTCATCGAGTCAAACGGGGAGCGGTGAAAAAACCTGGTTACGTGATATGACGTTGGTTTTGTTATTTTTTTGGCCGGAAAAAATTGGAGCGTAAATAAAATAGCTCTATTCGCCGTTATATTGTTTCGCACGATAATATTTTAGCTCGACGCTATGAAAGCTACGAAAAATCCGTTCTCGTGTTGAATGTTTTTACTGATTTGTGATGTCTCCCTTATGATACTTGTGTTGCACTATTTATTCAGTCAGACTTCTTAAATCTGATCAAGCTTTCCATGACTTTTTTCTAGAGAACTAAAGAAGTGTTTCAAATGGAAAGCGTCAGGCAGAAAGGAACCAAGCCACATTATCTGTTGCCAAATTCAATCAGGCAATTTAATAATTTACATGAAAATGGGCTATTTTTGTGCAAATTTCAGTAAATTTTCTACATATTACGAAGCAAATTCCTTAATATGTTCCAAAGAATCGCCACAAACGTTCTATCGTAAAAAAAAATAAATCGCCCAGTAAATTTGGCAATAGCTGATGTAGCTTGGTTCCTTTCTGCCGAACGCGATCCAATTATGAATAACTCAGTTCACCAACAAATAATATGGTATGCCCGATAAAAAAAAAGAGGAATATCTGAAATCGGTTAGATTTTTCCCAATGTCCATTCTATACCCTCTTATGGCATTTCCAAACTTACATATTGGATATCACTTGAAAAAGCTAGAACCTATTGTTTTTAGATCTCTGAAAGACTGAAAAGTCGCTTACATCGAAAATGACTAATATTTGAAGTATTTCATGTAATACGAGGATAGAGTCTATTTTCTCACACGAGCGCAATGAATGTACGTATATGTAGTAAAGGATGCAACTTGATACGACTCCATGCATTCTGAATTGAATTGGTGGCGATACTTCTCGGTTCAGATTGAGGCTTGCTTTAAGTCTGGAAGCCCTATAAAAGAGGCATGAATTCCGCGCGGCTTGTGTCAAACTGCAAAGATATAACACACACGACGGTGCCCCTGATTCATGTAAATCATGATGGCTCATAATGTCGGGGTGAGTACTTTGACAGCCGAGTTTTTGCAAATCAATTTGGGATTTGTGAATCAATTTTTCAACTCTTAGATCATCCTAATCATCATTTCGTCGCCCCTCTGACGTAAGGGCGTAACTCGATTTTCACTTGAACCCTGTTGTCCATATAACTCTATGCTTTCCAGGGCTCATGTTAAAATCAAGATACGCCCTTACGTCAGAGAAGCGACGATTTGGCGAATCTGAGCGTCGACTGCCGTTAGTAACCTTTATTCTGTAGAGAATTTAGTAATGGAGACTTTATGCGAAAATATTTTATTGCTGCAACTGAGAGTGCTTAATGAGCTGTGTTTAGAGTAGGTACTTTTCTTAATTTTTTCTCTAATTTTGGAAATTGTAGAAAAATAGATTTGAGGTTTAAAACATCGGCCACTTTTTGACGTCAACAGGAGACATTCTCAATTGAAACATATGTATTTTAGCAGAATACGTCATTTTGTCATATGTCCTCTAATATTTGCAGTTCACTCAAGAAACCAAGGATATTCTCCTCCTCAGTTTACCTAGTAGTTTCTTCTTATGAACATAAAGTATACAACATTTTTGACACCTGCTTTCGGGGTTTCTAAAAGTATCGTCTCTATGACAGAGGACATGGAAAAAACAACTCAGCGATGAGCCCTAACACTTTAGGTAAAATAGCGCCAAAGACAGTAATGGTGAGCCGCACAGCTTCAGGTTCCAGCCCTACAGCCTTAGGGTCCAGCCTGATGGCTTTGGGGTCCAGCCCTACAGACTGTAAAGCTCGGCCCTACTGCCTTTAACAGGCGCTATTTTACCTAAAATGTTAGGGCTCAGCGCCAAGTTTTTTTCCGTGGATAAGAAAATAAACCCTAACGAAAAAGGGATAGCAATTAGACAGGGAAACGTTTCCCTTTTTCCAATACGAGCGAGCGAAGCGCGTGAGGTTGAGGAGCCTCGTTTTACACGAGTACATATTTGATTGGATTAGTTTGAGAGTAATGGTTTTTTATGAGGTGCTACACCGAACACAGGGCGAATTCGAGTGCCATGCGGCACGCACCGCGGATCCGGCGCCGCCGAACTCGCCCGAAAAAGGGCGAGTTTCCGCGCATGGTGGGGGCGGGGAGCGGGGTCCCACTCTGCCGTGCTAAGGAAAAACGCCGTATGAACCTTCAGGCGTTGCCAAATTTCCTATTGCAAATCACTAATTTTCAGGAATTTTTTTAATATTTTCCCGCCAATTTCTCAAATAATTTCGTTCGTAACTTGATCTAAAGTGTCTGATAATTTCAAGGAAAAATATTCATAATTTTTCTCAAAAATTAACATTTAATTGAAAGAAATTTGGCAACTCTCGAATGTTCATACGGCGTTCTTTCTTAGCAAGGCAGCACTCAGGGAAGCCTCGATTTCCCGACTCGCTCCGGCAGCCTTCCCGGTTTTCTGCTTCCGGCAATCTCCTCGGCGTCGAGCCCCCATTTCAAAACTGTCAGAATTCGCGTGCTCCGAACTAACACGCCCCGCCCCCGCCCACCTCAACCCTGACGATCGGGCAGGTGGGCTACAGGCTACAGCCCCGATTTGCATGAATGTCAAAAGTGAACTCATTGGAACATTGCAAGTAATGAAACAAGAATCGATGACCGAAGTGCGAAACTACGTAACTACATAGATCGTATTCGATAGTGGTTCGATGTATCGTTTGATTCTAAACAATAGAACATAACTTCAAATAAAGCTCGTAGAATTTAAGTTGGAAAAGCTGAAAATTAGAAAATTCCTAATAATTTAACTTTTCATGACCTTTTTATACTCATGAGAATTGAAAACCTAGAAACCCGCTCCCTCAGATTACTCAATTGGCTTTTGAGGTCATGTTTACATGTTGAACTAATCGATATCGATACAATCTTACGTATTTGATGTATCGAATACGATCTATTGCTTTGTTTTAAAGTGTCTGCTCCGATTTCGTTACATTCCCAGTATTATATTTCCCCGTTACAGTATCGCAAGCGCCATGCGACGTTTCGCAATTCCCTTCCCCCCCCCCCCCCATGCGACGTTTCAAAATTCCCCGCTCCATTTTATTTTTTACAGAGAAATTGTTTAACGAAGCTGTCCGAAATTTATCTGAATTTCCTTTGCGCTGCCGATAAAATCCAGTGAAATTTTCAAACAGATTTAACCACTGAATTCTCTATAGAAGAATAAAATGGCGGCGGGAATTTTTAAACGTCACCTGGCGCTTGTGATACTTTGGCAGGAATGTGACGATTTAATCTCTTCGAAGGAAAACAAGACCAAGTTACAACTCTAAATCCGTACAGAATATTCCACTGACAGAGAGGAAAAATCAAGGAAGTTTTCGAGAAATTAAGTTGACAATTTTTCCAGTGGAAAAATAAAGTATGGCAGGAAACCTGCAACGTCGCTAACGATACGTTTTTTGCACTTCGGTTATTTTAGAGACCCCGCTATACTATATCGCCCTTAGTATTAAAGTTACCTACCGATGTCAACACTCAGATTCGCTTAATGATGACTTACGTGATGAAAACGGTAAGCAATCGGTTTAAAAACTCTAATCTAATTTTCTAATACTCGCTTTGCAAAATTTTCACTACGAAATTCATCAGTCATCATCGGGCGAATTTTGAGTATTTAATTTTTTGCTCAACAAGTTGCTCATCAACCACCGTTAAAAGCGTTGACCCGCGAATTTTACTTTTGCCTTAATCAGGAATCAGTGTTAAACCCTCTAAACTTTCAAAAAACGAGACAGCCGAACCAAGACTAGCCACCCACGACAACTCGTAAGTCGGTTTTATAGTAATCGGACCTTTACAAGAAAATCGAAGAGATACCACTCGGAATATTATATTTTCGCTAGCTTAGAGCCGGTTCGAGTGAGCTGAGCCAAGACGAGCTAAGTGCTTTGTATGAAATTTTACGTCAAGTCCTCTTCTACAATCGCCAATATTACGAGCGCTCGCAAAAATTCCTAAGCCAACTTATACAAATGTAGAAACACGATGTCTCTTCGAAAAAAACTTCCTTTCCCTCTGAGCTTTTACCGTTATACGCTGAGCACGCATGAGTTCCAAGTCCCGAATCCTGATTAAGCCGTAAGTAAAATAATAATTTACACTCACTCCATTAGGTAAACGACGTGCTCTATCGGTCGCGAATTTTTCCCTCGTTGAGATGCATTCAAATTACCTGTTAACACGGCCGTGAAGCAAATTACGTCATCAAGCAGGGCGATTCATAAGGTAATGTACTTCTCAAAATGTGCTTTGGCACGAGTGCTTACATTGTTGCCGAATAATCCATCTTTTCTTTAAATTTCAATCATGCTGCCATGCTGGGGAAGAAGGTCGTTCAGCCAGTCATATTAGGCTTTAATTTTTGCCAAACTTTTCTCGAATAAATAGTTATTTTAAAATAATTATCCATGAACATTTTTCAATGTTTTCAATGGCTATGACATTATTGGCTACTTATCGAACTAAGGCACTTGCGTGAAAAATACCGTTGAAATGTGACAAATCAAGAGCGCAACGGAACAAGGCTCTTGAACTTGCACAACTCTTGGATACCACTATTCGTGCTTTATGGATGTGCTTGAGGTATCTTCAAAATTGAAGGCGAACACAGGCGAAGGCGAAGACACTTAGTCCTGACTCCGACTGTTTGACTCGCGTGAGGACGAATTTTTTCTATCAAAACGAGACGACTGTCTCCGACATCTGGGCAAAGAGCGACGCCAAGAATGGCATAATTTGGGCCAGAAGGGATTTTTCTGAAACTGGGCCCAAACGATACCTTATGATACCCTAAAACTCTGGTTAAAATTTTACCTTGAGTATACGCACGGTTTTTGAGAAATGAGGGGGCAAAGTTGCCAAATCGCCATCATTCTGGACAGCATTTCTACAGCAAAAAGACGGGAAAAATGGACGAAAAAGTTACACCTTTGATGGGTTTCGGCTGTAAATGTTCTTATTGGGTCCCCAAGCATTTAACTGTGTTCTGTTTCAAAAATTTTGATCGCACAGTGGTCCAAAGTGGGGAGAAATCGTCGAAAAATCATGATTCTTTGTCAAATTTTTAAAAATGGAAATAAAATTGTCGGTCTGCTGCAGTTTTCATGGCTAACAATGTTCTTATTGGTCCGCAATGCATGAAATTGTGTTCAGCTTCACAAATTTACATCGCACAGTGGTCAAAAATGAGGGAATTAGTGGACAAATTAAGATCCCCTGTGAAACTTTTTAAAAATGAAGTGAAACTGTTGGTCCCCAGTAGAGTTTAGATCCCGGAAAAATTCATGTATTTAGTTTTCTTAATTATTACTGCATATCAGACCGTACTGTCTATAGAACGTTGTTATAGAATAGACTTTGTAGCATTATCTCAATAAAATATGAAAACTTTCAGAAATTTAAAAAAAAAGAAGGAAAAATGGAAAGAAAAAATTAAAAATGATTTAAACAGTCCAAAAAATAATTTAAAGAATTTTTCCGGGATCTAAACTCTACTGGGGACCATCAGTTTCACTTCATTTTTAAATTGTTTCACAGGGGATCTTAATTTGTCCACTAATTCCCTCATTTTTGACCACTGTGCGATGTAAATTTGTGAAGCTGAACACAATTTCATGCATTGCGGACCAATAAGAACATTGTTAGCCATGAAAACTGCAGCAGACCGACAATTTTATTTCCATTTTTAAAAATTTGACAAAGAATCATGATTTTTCGACGATTTCTCCCCACTTTGGACCACTGTGCGATCAAAATTTTTGAAACTGAACACAGTTAAATGCTTGGGGACCCAATAAGAACATTTACAGCCGAAACCCATCAAAGGTGTAACTTTTTCGTCCATTTTTCCCGTCTTTTTGCTGTAGAATTGCTGTCCAGAATGATGGCGATTTGGCAACTTTGCCCCCTCATTTCTCAAAAACCGTGCGTATACTCAAGGTAAAATTTTAACCAGAGTTTTAGGGTATCATAAGGTATCGTTTGGGCCCAGTTTCAGAAAAATCCCTTCTGGCCCAAATTGTGCCAAAAAACGGTCGTTTTTGGCGTCGCTCTTTTATCGCAATTTTTGTCGCAATGTCACGACACTATCGAACCGAGAAACTTGTGGCTTGGCCGAGAAACTTGAGAACTGTGTGATGTGATCAAGATTGACCAACATCAAGATGACAACAGAACGAGACCTCAAACTCACACGGCTCTGTGATACCACTATTCGTCCTTTATGGATGTGCTCGAGGTATCATCAAAATTGAAGGCGAAATGAGACACTTGGTCTTGACTCCGACTTCCTGCTACGCTTGAGGACGACTTCTTTCTATAAAAACGAGACGGCTATCCCCGATATCTGGTCAAATTTTATCTCACTTTTTCGCAATTTCACGACACTGTCGAACCGAGGAACTGCGTCAAAAATACCGTTGATATGTGACCAAGATCAACCAAGAACAATTTGACGACAGAACGAGGCCTCAAACTCACACGGCGCTGGGATACCACTATTCATCCTTTACGGATGTGCTTGAAGTATCACCAGAATTGAAGGCGAGATAAGACATTTGGTCTTGACTCCGACTTCGTACCTCTTTCCATCGAAGCGAAACAACTACCCTCGCCATTTGGACAATCATTATCTTACTCTTCTCAATATTATGACACCACTGAACCAAGAAACTTGTGTTGAAAAAAAACATCGTCTGTTGGTACCTTTGCTCACGTGGACAAAACCTTGACACCCTCCTCGATGATCAAGGCACTGAGGAATGGGTTTAGCGATCCTAACATGATTTATAAAAATTGAATTAATTATCCGCTTCGCTCGATTATATTTCTGAAAGTATCAGTGCAGCGTCTCTACAGTCACGTCCATTATTAAAGTAGATACTTAGCAGGTGCGGCCGTTTTTATTCCTGTGCAAGCACATCTTCCCAACAGGATGATTATTGAAATCGATAGGCAAAGCTTTAGGCATAGAAGGCTAGGAGGAAATAGAGGGATCTTATTGTTTGGAGCCAGTGGTTGCACTGAGAAAAAACTATGGCTTATAAACCTATTAGAGGTAAATATGGAACACCACTAATAGTAGTACCTCTACATATAATAATAGCACATATACCTTAGTTATGGTCTCTGTACCTTAATTAGGTACAGAGACCTTAGAATGGTTCACAGACCGAGAATCATTAGTTTATTTACGACTATTATAGGTGTTCCATATTTACCACTAATAGGTTTATAAACCATAGCTTTTTCTCAGTGTGCAACGGACAGAGGAGGTAAGTAATAGACGAACTAACAAAAACCCACGTGGAACGTCTATAGCTAGCTCATCATTTTCCCTCTTATTCCATAACAACCACTCGTTTCAACCAGAAGGGCCCCTTCATTTGCCTGTTGTTTTCTTCCTCTATCGCTTTGCCTATCAATTTTCACGTACTGCCACACTGGAAAAAAAACCGCTTGGATCTAGAGTCCAGACTCTTGAAAACAATGACAAGAAAAAATACTCTTGATTCGATCGGATTTTTACTTGAATCAAAAGGAACTCTGCTTAATTTAAGAGGCTGGGTTCTTGATTTAAGCAAAAATCCGAATGAATCAAGAGTACTTTTTCTTGTCATTGTTTTCAAGAGTCTGAAGCAGTTCTTTTTCCAGTGCAGTCTGTAGGAACCACCCAAATGAACCGATAGGCTCGCTCCATACTCATTATGTCCTCTTTGTCTATAGCTTTGTCTATCAATTCCAACAATCGGCCCACAGTTTGGCAACAACGACACCAACGCAGCGTCCATTCTGCATCCCATTCATATCGATCTGAGCGCCGCGCCGTGCCACGTCCGTCGGGGAGCGTAGGATAATGGGGCGAAGTTGTGCCCCGTCCGGCGCCCCCCCCCCCTCCAAATTGCACCGCAGTGGCCGATTTCAGAGACACCATTTTCGTCAAATTAACAACCGGCATTCCGCCCCGGTAACGGAGAACAACGCAACCGGACCCGGGACCCCCGCGCACTTACGCGGTTTTTCGCCGAGCACCGTCCGGTCCCTCAAAGGGACGCGGCGAGTAATCATCTAATAGGCCATTGAGGAGCGAACAGTCCGTGACCGCCGCGGACCCTGTTGCGTTTCGCGCCGCGACGGAGTCGAACTCGCGGGGATAAACTATGATTTTCGGTGTGGTTCGGCAACGTGGCGTAGAAACGACATCAAGCGCTAATTCGGAGCTAAGCTCTTATACAGAAGCCGCGAAGTTGCCCTAACTTACGAGGCGGGGGTCCGGCCTCCAGTTCGGCTTCCGACACTGTTCCATCTCCGAGCTTTTGTGCTTTGAACGCGGCGTTGTCATTTTTCGTAGAAAATGCCTGCACTGAAAAAAAAGTTCGGTAAAGCCGAACTAGTTAGGATCATATGGAACCAGGTTTTGTTCGGTACACACAACCGAATTGGTCGGTTTGTGCGACCGAACCATAATAAATTCTTACAGTTCGGTTCAGTGGACCGAACAGTTCGGCTGAGCAGACCGAATAATTCGGCTGAGCAGACCGAATAATTCGGTTGAGTGTACCGAACAAAATCGTGGTTCCATATGATCCTAAATAGTTCGTATTTACCGAACTTTTTTTTTCAGTGTGTCTATCTGTAGCGAGAGATACATTCACATACCTTTTAAAAACAATATTTTTGTATCGTACTATCAAATGGTGAAATTTTTACTGATTGTCTCATGGTATGGTTCGATGCGCGAGGAGAGACCTTTTGTAAAATTGTGAATTTTTTTTTCCCTGCTTAGTGGGCATTCTGACAGAAAGGTTGGATGGAAAAGTTCTGTATTAATACCAATATCTGACTTATAGATGAGGGTAATCAGAACCCAACTAGAATTTACATTGTATACTGCTGTGGAAGATGTACACGAGATTATATTACCAAGCTTGATTGATAATAACTTCAGTCAAAAGTCGACTTTAGTCCAAAATCAAGTAGTCTCGTGTGGAAACTTACCTCAATTTTTTCATTCATTAACGGACCCTACATTTTTGGGAGGTTCTTAAGAAAGCTTATTTTGGAGAAGATGCCGTACACATCAGAATTCAATTTTTCTACAAGAAATTTGACTGCGCTTTCTGTAAAATTTAAAAATGCTTAAAAATAAATAATAAAAAAAATCACATTAAATACTTCATCAGGTACCCGATGCTTCACAGACAATACTTTCTTTGACGCTCTCAGCTAAGTGAAAATTTAGTGAAAGTTGCAAGTTGCAATTCTCTCTACGAGCACGTAATCGAAAAACTTGGGTGCCAATCTATGTTTCAGCTTGGGCAAAACTGGACAACTTCCAGCTCCCCGGTCCCTCCACTCTTCACGCATCCTCTTCGAAAGGCACTGGTCTCATAATATGTAAATCGGATGTGAAAGTCAAGTTACTCCATCGTCCATCGACTCATCGACGTTTCAGCTGCACATGGTGACTCCGCTAACGTAAATGGCGTAACTTTATTCAAACGTGAGTCCTGGCAAGCGTAAAGTTACGCGGACGATGGATCTCATTTCAAAGTTTAGGTATGTCTTTACGTCGAGGAAGTGATGCCAACGGATTCCCGGCCACTGAGACATCCTAGGAGCTTGCTCATCGTCGAAAAAAACTCCAAGACAAATATTCACTTTCATCGTGTATCAGAGAGATGCTTGTTTTGTCCACGATTCCGTAAAAAATCCAAAGGCCAAATAAATTCACCGCATCCTCAGGTACCGTAAACAAATTGGTCTTGTTGCTAATTAAGTACTCCAGTTTATCGAGTCGCCCAGGTAACTTGTCTCGTTCCCGTGTAAGATCAGGCTTCTCGAGGGAGAAAAAACCGAAAAAACAAAGGTCTAACCTGCGAGGCTTTTTTCCTGCTCGACATAATGACGTCCTAATGGATCGACAGCAATCGCCGGTACCCGAGACTTATTTCTCAATATGTAAAAATCCGTCCCTTCCCTGGATGTCTCGTATTTTTCAAGCCCCGTCCTTTCGTGCCCCTCTCAAAAACGGAGATCAAATTTTTGGACCCGTCTCGAAGAACACCTTTGCCGGAGGAGACGTCTTATCTGATGGCCTTTTTAGGCTACGGAAATTTGTCTCTCAGGTGTTTTATTTAATTTGTTTTTTATTTTTTATCTTTTTTTTATTTTAACACGCTTTTTCCCTGCAGTCTTCATCCTCGCGCCGTTCATCGCCACACTTCATGTAATAAAGATGTCTTGTTTTTATCTCGGAAATCCATCACTCCGACCCATACATCTTTCGGTCCCATCTCGGGAAGACCGATCAGGCCGACCCCCCCCCCCTCCATACTCGCTTTCTCTCCTTCTCTTTGTCACATTTCTCCCTCTTTGTTTTTCGTCAGTTCCTCGAGACCTACCCTTCGAAAACGCATTCTGTAACCCGATCTTTTCCCGTCTAATTATACACCGTGATCTTTTATCCGGCGTAAAACCGCAGTCTTGCTCGTCTAATTATAACGTAATATTTATCCAAAAATTCACCTTTATATTATAATTTTTGAGCGATCCCCTCATTAATATGCGCTGAAACGTTTAGAAACAATCCCGACGTTCGGGGCTCACCATTTTAGCAACCGGTGAGACGCACCGGTTACGCAGGAAGGAGTAGTGATTACAGGTTATGTTCGGCTAGGTTTTATTCGATATGTGCGCGGGTCGTTTCATTATGTAAGGGAACGCTTCAATTAGGCCCAATTGTCGAGTATTATCTTCTTTTCATGCCGGGGGTGTGGTGGAACTATTAGTGCTTGCGTTGGCGGTACGAAACTGAGGCGGGCAGGCTCTCGGGCCGGGAGCGATATTCAGGTGAATGAGCTTCAAATGTATTCACAAAGAAAAGAAAGATAATAGAAAGGAGGCAAAAAACAAAAAACGCTTGCTTGTTCGGCAGACTTTGGAAATCTAGATCAGAAAAGTTAAGGAAAAAACAAATTTATGAAAATTTTGGATACATCAGGGAAATTGCAATGAATGCCACGAAAGCCAGAATTGATTCTCTCATTCACATTTACTTCGTAGTTCACCTTTGACCTTTGTGGAATCGTAGGAACGTTGATTTTGAAAATTCTTGAATTTAATAAGGAAAAACGGTTTTACGTAACCGATGTCATTGGAAATAATTTCCAAGTCGAACCAAATTTTTCCCCCTAGTGTTTCATATCTCCTCTTGGTGGACAGAGGAAATACATTCTGATGACGAGAGGATAATCTGAAGTCAATTGCACATTATTGTAATTGTTCTATTATTCGGGTGCAACCCTCGAAATTTGGTTCTTAAGGTAAACCAAACTCACTCGTAGAGAATCCTGAAAGTGCACGGAAAAAAATTGATTCCTAGACTAACAATTAAATTATTAAAAAATATGTCCGACATGTTTCAAATGTACATTTTACAATACTGGAAAGCTAAGTTCACCACAGAGTCGTTATAATAAACATTATTTTTATGTTAAAATCTAAGTTGAAACATGGCTGACACTTTATTCACCTACAAAATTGTTAAACCAGCGATTTCATTGTTTTCCGTGAAAATGAAATGGCAAGAAGCTCGGCATGAGGACGAAAGCGTTGGCACTTTCCCTTGCGAATCCATTGAAGGCACCCAGCGCGCTAGACGCAACAAAGTCGGCGAGCACCATCTTTGAAATCGGCACCGAGCTTATCGCGAAATCTCGATCGCGAATTGAGCCGCTTTATCGTTATTTTATTATCTCCCTCGGTTCGAATGCACATTTGCATAAGATTCTCGCCGCCCTCCCTCCCCTTCCTCCTCCCTTCAAAGCACAGAGCGCACGGGTCGACAATTTTCCCTTGACGGCGTTTCGCATGATCTCAAATATTTCGCCGGACGGTCCCTGAAAAAAGAAAAGTCGTACTCGAGGAAAGACGCAAAGAAGGGAGGAGAGGGGCCAAGAACCACGTACAGGGTGTTTCCGTAGTAAATGCTCGAATCATCGTTTTTCCACACGAAGGAACGTAACCCCATCCAAGGTTGCAAAATTGACTTGTGCAGTTCAATTGTTTACAAAAATGCACTTGTGCAATTTCACTTGAAAATTTGTCGGATTTGTGAATGGGATTTGAAGATAAATCAGTGACATTTTTGGTTAGAAATGCCCAAGATTCGCCTGATGAAATTAGATCTTGCGAGAAGAAATTTGGCAACATTGAAATGTAGTTACGTTCTTGCGTGAGGGATACGACGAAATATGTCGCAGGGCAATAGCCAAAGTAGGTAATTTATCAAATGCCCAGGCCTCCTTTTTACAGCCAAATTTTGATAATTAATGAAATTTTGTATGTTTTTCAACGATAAGCTTTCAAGGTTTCACAGTTTTGTCAGTAAGAATTCACCAAATCTACGAAATTGTCATGTATTTCATTCTTCAAATGAGTCTTACAAATACTGAATGTCAAACGGTTGAAAATTCTGTATTTTACGACTTGCTAAACATTTTGGGATTGATGCTCGTTTGAGGACCAAGAATAATTCATTCGATATCATAAGATGAGAATTTTTACGGACAGTTCTTTCCTACATGAGCTGAGGATTATTATTTTTATATTAAATTAGCAAAATAATCAAAATTTCAATTTATGCGAGAATATTTGACTATTGGCCCAGGCATTTGACAAAATATCTGATTTGACTCTTTCTGTGGCATACATTTCAATGGCCTAACGCAAAAGAGTCGTAACCAAATTTTTTGGAAAAATTCATCATTTACGTTCTCAATATGCAATGGAGCGGATTTACGAGTCGTCATTTTCCTAGACAGAGAAATGATCTGCAATCTAAGGCCGCAAAATTTACTCGAAAAAAGTTCCTTGCACTTTTTACAAGAATAAGGTGGCGCACTTTTTGTTCAAGTAGTTGTTGTTTGTTGTGTTGTCACATGAAATAACCGTGAAATTTTCACTGAATTCCCTTAAGTTTCTTCGTGAAAGTACAAGTTGCGAATGGCAAAATTTTGCAGCATTGAAATTGAGTTACACTTTTCGGCCGGGAAAATAACATTGAGTGGAAAAAATTCGGTAGTGGTACGTGACATCACCGAAAAATTGATCTTCCCAGTATTCCCAGTAATTCGAGGACACCCTGTAGATTTAAAGGCAAACCTGAGACAAAGACGTAGACAGAGAACAAAACTGCGAGAGAGACGCAAACAGGAGAAAGAGAGAGAATGTTGCAAAGGAAAGCTGAGAGAGAGAGAGATTCCTCAATCGTGCGGCCAGATTCTCGAATTTAATTTATGCATTTCCTCCGTATAATAAATGACGATATGAATAAAATAAAGCCCGTGCAGTTTTTCCGCGTCAAAATCTGCGAATCGCGGAAGGTTTGGGATTCCAGGCGGAATGTGTTTCTGTAATCCTCGGCGAAACGGACGTAAGAGGTGATTTTTTGCCGAAAAATTCATCATGATCATTTCAGCGATTGATTCGAGCGGCGCGCACGCCCGGCCCGGCGAGGCGCGGGAATAATTTATGGAACTGCATTTCTGCAGAGTCAGGGCTTGAATTTAATTGATAGGGCCTCCCCCTCCCCTCGCCCTCCCGTTTCCGCGATTTCTCTCGAGCGGAAAATTAAAGCAGAAGAAGGAGAAAAAAGGGGATCGGAAAAAAACAGACAAGAGTTATGAGATTATATACCTAAATGAGGAAAACGAACCCACCGCGCCACGCTGCTTAAAATAGAGAGGTTCAGCGAAAAGCTGTTTTCTCTAAATTGTCAAAAAGGAAAAGTCAAGGCTTCTTGTTCCTAGAAATGATCATGTATGATATCTCTTGTACCATTGACTATTCTGTCGTGCTGAGAAAGGACGTCGTATGAGCCCTCCGGCGTTGCCAAATTTCCTTCAATGAAATACGGAATGGAGATGTTGCATGTGTGAAGAATTTGCGATGTAAGTATTGATTCTTATGTAAAAGTTGGCGAGAAACACGATGGTGCCTCTGGTTTTCTCTGAAATCAACTCCCAAACTCAAAAAAAGCTCTCAAAGTTGAGGCTGTAATGGAGGGGATATCCCACGCTATCCTGAGAGTCCACGTCTACATCGAGCCGAACTCTCCATGCAAAGATAGGGAGCAAATACATTAGCAGGGTTGCCGTGTTTTCAGTTTTAGAGTCCACAAATAAAGTGACAGCCCTGTCAATGTATATTTGCTCCCTATCTTTGTATGGAGAGTTCGTCTTGATGTAAAGGTGGACTCTCAGGATAGCGTGGGATATCTCCTCCATTTTGGCCTAAACTTGAGAGCTTTTTTTGAGCTTGGGAGTTAATTTCAGAGGAAACCAATGACACCATCGTGTCTCTCGCGAACTTTTACAGAAGAATCAATAGTCAAATTGCAAATTCCTCACACATGCAACATCTTCATTCCCGGAAAACTTGTGGATATTTTCCTCCTAAATTTTTACAGGATTTCATTCACAATTTAATCTACAGTATCAGACAATTTCAAGGGAAACTAGTCATCTCTCCTGTAAAATTAAAATTTTACTGAAGGGAATCTTGCAACTCTCAAATGTTAATACGAAGTTCCTCCTTAGCACGGAAGAATTGACTTGGATTTCAAAAACGTGAAACCTGTTAAAATGAACGAGTGAGGAAACCCTTTTTTGGGGCTTAGGCAAAAAAGCGTTAACCGCCGAATATAACTTTCGCCCCATTAAATCCGATCGCTGACATTGTCCAGGCTTCATAGTGCGCGTTCTCTAAAGGTCCAGTTTCACGATCAAATTGAGCCATCAAATTGGGCCTCTCATTGGTTGCGTCCTCGCCTCAGGTCTTTTGCCACCAATCAGAACTTCAATTTGATGGCTCAATTTGATCGTGTAACTGGACCATGAAATACTAGGGATCTCTGGTCAATAGTATAAAATTGGCTCGAATACACAGACTCAACGGCGGACTCACCGTTCAACTCAACAGTCAACGGTATGCAAACGGAACGGGGCAATGAATGAGGATGCGCGGGCAACGAACACACACACAGCACCTTGCGGGCAGCGCTTCGCCGGCCGCAGCGCGGTGTCACAATCGTCGACGAATCTGACATGCTAACGATACTCTTTGTTCGCGGCCAAGAATATCCCGGCCTCGAAGGGGTCCAAGAACACAGATCACGGCCGGGCGCATCCTCCCTCCCCGAGCCGCGAGCCAGGGTGCGAACCCAAGATATCCCGGCCATTGTACCGCCGAGAGCCCCGGATCAGATAAACAAAATTATGGTAATATAATTCAATAGAAAAAAGTTCACTTCACCCCACCTACAACTCCCCGCCCCCCACCCTCGCTCCGGGCGTGGGCGGCGGGGGGCCGCACCGGGGGAGGGGGGCTGGACATCATTCTTAATTTGCTGACTCTTCCGCCGAGTGATCATGTAATCCGGGCCATGATAATGTGGTATCTAGTTAAGAGCTCGGCTGCTTAAGTGGAGTGCGTCCAACCTGTTTCGTTTTGAGGAGTTATTAATCACGGTTCGGTTTCGGGTTATCGGGCACCGCATCTAGATTGGGCCGCCGCGCTGAGGCGAGAACCGCGTACGTTTCGTGGGGATCCCGACGCTGTTGCGCGGTTTGGACGGACGGATCAGCAACCTCAACCCTTGAGAGCTTTCGAAATTTTCGGGGCTCGCCCGTCCCGTTCCGTTTATAGGTGTTTAGGCCCGATAATTGCATGTTCGGCCGTCGATGGCCGTGGGATGGCACCGCCACGCGCCGATTCGAGTCGCGATGCGCTTCTTCCCACGCCTCCCCCACCCCCCCGTTCCATTCGACGAATTCCGGATGATGCCCCGCTGATGATGATTGCATTATCAGCGGTGCTCTCATTTCCCGGAACAAGTACCTAATGGGCCTGTTGCAAACTTTTGCTAGATCAAAAATAAGAGTTGTTTCTTATAGATAATGCCTCAAAAATCACGATGAGCGCATCGGCAAAGTCTGAAATGCACTTATAACTTCACAATCTGCGTAAGAAATTTGCGGTTTTTTGAGCTTCCCGCTTCAAAAACGATACTACAGCACAGGTGAACATTTTGTTAGAGGAGTCGCTCCATCGTCGGCAATATTCATCATGGCCGACGCTTGCGCAGTTCTGCGCGTAATTCGAGGAGAGTTCAAGGTCAATCAAGGCGTGCGAGAAAAATATGAACGTAAACACGCCGATTGTTACTTGGTCTAATCCTGTTCAGGTGTTATCTCGTACCATCACACGTGTTTTGGCGGATTGGCGTCGGCCATGATGAGTATTGCAGACGATGGAACGACTCTTCTAACAAAATGTTCACCTGTGCCGTAGTATCGTTTTTGAAGCGGGAAGCTCAAAAAACCGCAAATTTCTTACGCAGATTGTGAAGTTATGAGTGCATTTCAGAGTTTGCCGATGCGCTCATCGTGATTTTTGAGGCATTATCTATAAGAAACAACTCTCAGTTTTGCTCTAGCAAAAGTTTGCAACAGGCCCATTTCGGTACTTTTAAAATTTGTCTAAATTTTTCCTGAAACTTTTGAAATTCCTAAAATATTCCGGATCTTTTGCATTTCCCAGAATTTTCTTGGAACTTTTGAAAAAATCTTAAAAGAATCTCGAAACTTTTAACTGTCGTGGAGTGAGAGAAATTGGAACAAAAAAGTTCCGAATTCTGGAAATTTTGACTGACACGGAATGGGAGTTTTGATTTCTAATGCATTTAGCTAAAAAGAGGGTCAATTGGGCGGGGTAGGCGGGGAAATAATTTAACAAAAAATTATCAGAGAGCTAAGTCCACAATATTTTTTACGATACTCTTAAATCAGAATAAAAACGAAAGCTAATTCGCTCTACTTTAAAATGTTTGAGCTCCATTTCTTTTCAGAAATATTTACACGAGGATAGTTTCAAAAGTACCATGTAGCTTTACAATGCCGTGTTTTCAGTTTTGGAGTCCCCAGATAAAGTGGCAGCCCTGACAATGTATATTTTCTCCCCATATTTGCATGGAGAGTTCGTCTTGATGTAGAGGTGGACGCTCAGGATAGCGTGGGATATCCCCACCATTTTGGCCTCAACTTGAGAGCTTTTTTTGAGCTTGGGAGTCGATTTCAGCAAAAACCAGTGGCACCATCGTGTTTCTCGCGAACTTTTACTAAAGAATCAGTATAGTCAAATTGAAAATTCCTAACACATGCAGCATCTCCATTAAATATAAATCAACAATTTTGACGATCAATAGTAAACCGTCGACTTCTAACATTACTCATAGCCCCAGATAATTCAATATTACATGCTTATCACGCTGAACGTAAATATGACCTTGCAAATGATGCCTCCTTCTCTAGCGATTACCTCTCAACCAGATAGGAAGTTCGTAACGGAATATTCTACCACATGCCACAAACGGAAATGAGAGGCATATCGCAAAGATAAAAAAAGTGCCTCGTGTTTCCCATTCATAAATAAAATCTGAATGAAATGATGATACTGGGGCGGATCCAAAATCCGCAGAGTATTATGTTACGCTTTTGTCATTATTTTTGGGGCCGTTAAGAATATAGCACATTAGATAATCTTTTAGACGGTGAAACTTTACCAGAAGACGTATCTCGGTTTACGACGTTGCAGACTTCCAGTCATACTTTAATTTTTATATGGGAAACTACTCAACATCAATGATTGAAAACTTCCGAGATTTTTCTTTTCAGTGCGAAGAAAATTCTCTGAAAACTTCAAGGAATAATATTTCTTTGCTTGCCTGGTTAGGTTCTTGAAAAACTCAGCAGAAGTCCTGAAAAACTCTTGACTTCTATTTCAAAATTTCGTCACCTTTTGGCCGAGGTATCACAAGCGCCATGCAACGTTTAAAAATTTCCGCCAGCATCATATTTTTTCACAGAGAAATTGTTGGTTGAATCTGTTTGAAAATGTCAATGAATTTTATCAGTGGCACGAAGAAAACTTAGTGAAATTTCCGGACAGCTCCGTTTAACAATTTCGCTTAAAAAAATGAAATGGCAGCGGAAATTGTTTAAAGTCGCGTGGCACTAGAGGCCTGGATACACGCTCAAATTTCCATCAATTTCCGATCAAATGGTGACCGGTGCGCACCATCTACCATCAAATTTTTGCGGCCTGAAAAAATTTGACCGACATTTTTGTCATCATTTCGATTAGAATTTGACGGAAATTTGAGCGTGTATCCAGGCCTTTGAGATACTTTACCCGGAAGGTGGCGATTTATATTGTATCTTCTTTTTCAAGCGCATGAGGCTCAAAATCGATTTCCGGAACTCGGAGATCCCCAACTTAGTCTGACAACCGGGCCGGCTCTCAATTCGGAGGGTGGACCGCAAATGAAGCTCATGACGCGAAAGTTGGTGGAATTTATTCGCGCTTTTGGGAGCGGTAATTGGACTTTAAAACTTGCGCGAAGTTGACGGGTGCTCAGGTAGAGCGCAAGAGTTCGTAAGTGCTTCCCGCGGTCGGCGTCTTTACGACTGCGGTCCAACTCCGCGAAACATAACCTCAAACGTGTGCTGAATTCCACGCACAACTCATTGATAATGCATCTTCGCCCCGCTGCAACGGAAGCCCGTTCGCCGTTGCCACTCCTCGCACACACCCTCCAATTTTATTTTCCTCCATTTTGGAACATATTTCCCGTCGAAGTATCTCCAACAATTTTCAAAGTTTTCAGGCGAACTTAAAAAAAAACTGTTTATTTTGAAAAATTAATTTTGAAAAATTTGATGCATATAGTTTAAAGCACTCACTAGAAAAAAAACACATTGGATCTAGAGTCCAGACCCTTGGAAAAATTGACAAGAAAAAATACTCTTGATTCAATCCGATTTTTGCTTGAATCAAAACGAAATCCGCCTAAATTAAGATGCTTGGTTCTTGATTTAAGCTAGATTCTGATTGAACCAAGAGTACTTTTTCTTGTCGATGTTTTTAAGAGTCTGGACTCTAGATCCAATGTGTTTTTTTTTCCAGTGCTCCACAGGTGGATTTATCGTTTAAATTTTGATCCCGAGACACAAAACTTTCAAATCTATGAGATGAATTCCTGAAAATTATTTTGAAGTTTAGAAAAATTGAAATTTGCCGAGAGAGACTTGGGACTCTACCCTCGGGACAACACAAAGTCGACAAACCATTTTTCCGCAAATTTTCTTTTAATTAAACGCAGGAATCAGCAAAATTTTCAACGGAATTCGTATAGTCTTGTAAAAGAATTGTATCGTTTGAGAGAATTTTCCAACCTCGGGATCGAGTTACGTTCCTTCATCCGAGAAACGACGAAATGGACTACATTTTGTAACTAGAACTGTAATCTCTGGTACGTCAATAAATCATAGGTAAAAGCGTATGGAAATCACTGGTGCACGCATACGTTGTTTCGAAATTGAACTACGGACTGTAGTTCCTAATTGTAAAAAGTACAAATGATCATTCCGTCTCCGGTCGCTGATTACGCACCTTTCAATCCGAGCCTTCAGTGCAGGATTTCAAATGAATACTTCACGCATTACGCCAAACGCAGTGCGGTCAGCGTGAAACGCATAGCGCCTACAAGACTGCGTGAATACTTCACGCATTGCGTCCAACATGGTGCGGTCTACGCGGCGCGGCGGCGGAAGTCAAAATCATTGAACCACATTTGGATTACATTCCGCAATAAGAAACCGCTATTTCAGGCTCATTTTAGAAACAAAATATAAGGCATTGGTTTCCCTATGCAGAAAGGTGTTTTTATGGAAGAGCCAGAGGTGGTGGTTCCTCATTGTAAAATGTAATTCACTTGTGTCAGACATGAAATGAATTACATTTTGCATTAAGGAACCACTATAACTGGCTCTTCTGTAAAAGCACCTTTCTGCATAGGGAAGCCAATGACATATATGAGGACTTATATGTAACAATGACGGATGTGAAAAATTACCTTTTCGAAACACACTCAAAAACTGTTTTGGCATCGAGAAAATTTTGAGGAAATACTTGAGATGTGATCTTCGAGACCTGTACATTATGCCAGAGTCAATCATATTACATTTTTGTGTGAACAAAACAGTTTTTAAGCGTGTTTCGAAAAGGTAATTTTTCACATCCGCCATTGTTACAAATAAGGCCTCATATGTTGTTTTTAAAATGAGCCAGATATAGTGCAAAATATGGTCCAATTATTCAGTTCCATATCGACGTTTTGTTCTTGTGTTTCAGGTAAGCCGATCCTTCAGTGAATTTTTCCTGCGCATTTCCCGGTCGGTGAGTCATGCACAGATTTTCACGACGAGGCGAAAAACCTATCAGTGGAGCGCACAAGACGAGAAGCGCGAAAACGGGTCCCTCGGCAACGCAGCGCTATAGGTGCGGAACTTGGCGGTGACAAATTGAAATAGCGGTCGCGAGCTAATTCAGAAATTCGCCCGAGCAAAATTACGCATTCATAAATTGCGCATAAATATTAGCTTATTAATTCGTGGAAGCGCGAAGGACGTGCACTCCCCCCTCCCGTCCCCCCTCCGCCCCTTTTCGTCGACCGCCCCCCGTCCCCCTCCCCCACGCACCGCCGGTGCAGTGACTGCACGTTAGGAAATGGACAGAGCTTGCGACGCACTCCCTCGACCGGAGGGTGGGGGAGGGGAGGGGCCGGCAAGAACCCACGATATTTTCGGTTCGTTAGATTCGACCACCTGATTAACTTATTGCATTTTTCGGCCCGAAGCCCAGAACCAACTACGCCCAACTTTTTACCGGGTTGTCGCTTTGACGTCATATCGGCACCGTTTCCTCGAAGGAGAGAGAAGTTAAAGCTAGCAGGTTGATTATTAGCATCTATAGACAAAACAATAGGGTAAGAAGACAGAGGGAAAATGAAGCGATCCTGTTGGTTGAAACGGGTGGTTGTTATGGCTGAGGGAGAAAATTATGGATTGATTAAAAGGTCTCTAAAGTTGCCGTAGTTAGTATTATTTACCCGCCTCCACCGATAGAATCGCTCCTTTATCTTTTTGGCTTCTTTATCAGAGCCGGATTAAGGGGGTGGCCACATGGGCCGCGGCCCATGGCGGCAAAATTAGGGGGCGGCAAATTTTGCATTTTTTTTAAATGCAGGTACAAAAAATCGGATTCAGAAAAAAATTACAAACAAAAAAAATGTGACAAAATCTCTCATTGCCTGAGAGGTCATTAATTTCTAATCTTGTCGTATTTCGATGATACAAAAGACTGCGCACCTTTAATTAGTTGAGTTAAGAGAGGAACCAAACACGTAATTTGGCCCGGAGCGACGCGGCGCACAGAGAAATGATGACGAGGACTTGAGATGAAAAGTGAAGCCCTCGACGCGGCGGTCGGCATGTAACACATATTAGCGCCTACGAGACTGCATGAATACTTCACGCATTGCGTCAAACACAGTACGGTCAAACAGCGGTCGGCGCGGCGCGGCGTGAAACGCACAGTGCCTACAAAACTACATGAATACTTCACGCATTGCGCCAAACACAGTGTGGTCAGCGCAGCACGGCGGCGGAAGTTAAAATTATTAAGCCACATTTATGTTTGTTCTTTCTTAATTTTTTAGTTCATGTCTTACAAATGAAAGGCTTTGTCCCCACAGAGATAGGTTTACAGAACTGAACTTTTGCGCGAAGTTCCGTAAACTTTTGCTAGTAGTGTTGACAGGGCTTAAAAATGTTTCCAACACGAGTGAACACGTCTTATGCACCCTTCTCCCTCCGACACGTTCACTTGATGGTTTTTATTGATGTCTCAAAATGAATGAGAAGAGGGCGGCAAAATACAGGCGGCCCATGGGCGGCAAGTAGGTGAATCCGGCCATGTCCTTTATCTATCGTTTTGTCTATCAAGTTCAATAATCAGCCCGCAGGAGACGGGAGAGATCTCCACATATATTGAAGATTAAGTGATCGATGTCAAATCACATAGTATGTTCTATGAACATTTTGTTTCAAGAATCGCCCAAGAATTTGCACGGAATAATCAAAATCATTGCTTCGTGTAAATATGTTTGATTAGAACAAACATGTTTCCTTACAGTATGCTTTTTTGCACTATTGCAGCGAATTTACACAACGATCTTCCACAGAAAAAAAGAGATTTGAAATTGTATACCTCGATACTCATCAACATTTGAGGTAATGGTGAATGCCTAATTTCTTATCCAAAATAGATTTTCTGGCCTTTAAATTTTCAACAGAAGACATTCAAAATCGCCCCTTACCAATTTCATTTCCAAAATGTGACTTGATTGCTTTCACACTTTGAATGAGGGGCTTGGAGGACAAGGCGCTTGAGTGAAGTTTTTGCTATTTCGAGAAATACGGGTTCGAAGTTTCGAAATTACATGGATCCTTTCGGTGGAAAGGAAGTTCAAACTGACTTTTTGATGCTTAAAAATTGGAATTAGGGAGCGAATTGCTCACAGAAAATGCATTAAGACTAGTTTTACTTGCTATCATCAATATGTCAGTTTTTTCAAAAACTGCATTTATTCGCCTTGTCCTCCTAGCCCCTCATTTAAAGTGTGACAGCAACCAAGTCACATTTTGGAAATGAAATTAGTAAGGGGTGATTTTGAATTTCTTCTGTTGAAAATTTAAAGACCAGAAAAACTATTTTGGATTTTTTAATAGTCTTTACCTCCATTGAACGCATAGGATGATTCTGCATCGCAAACCCCATCCGCAGTTTTCCCTCCTGCAATCCGTCTCCTGTTTTTGAATGCCGGGTCCTCATTACCGCAGCGCGGGACTGCCCCCTCCCCCCGGGGAAGGGGGATATCGCGAGGCGCGTGTTTTATGGCACCCGCCCAAAGGAGTGATAAGTCTCGAAACAAAGATTAAACGAGCACTTGCCTCCGAGTTCAAAAGCTCCAAGCGGATAATGCGTCTGGACAACTGCCACGAAGCACTTCCACCCAGGCCCGTATTGCCCGTTGCCCGGACCCATCCGACTTTCTTCCTCGACTCCGTGGAATCTTTCTCTTCGTTCCAGAGACATACTCTACCACCTGTGGGTCGATACTTGAATGTTCATCGAGAACTCAATCGATATATCCCTATCTTAGCGATGAGAAATATCGATTAACGTCATTCGATAGCGATCCAACAATTCAGGTGTTGCCTGACGCCACCTCAGGTATCGCGGATTCTCGACATTTACCCAGCGAAGTAAATTAATTGAACGACAAAAAAGTATAATAATTAAAAAACTACGATGCATAAATAACAGGTGAATCACGACCATTATCGTGTTAGTGCTTTACCTGCCTTTGGAAAATGGTTAGCTGGGCTCGTTTGGCAAGTAACTACTCTTTAAAAGTTCTTTGAATTTCAAATTGTTGTACTTCTTTTGGTCCTGTTTTTCCTAACTTTTTTTTAGTATTTAATATTGTTTCACATTTTAGACTTTCCTGAATTTTAACATAGCTTCTTTTTAGTTTAACAGGTTGATTTTCGCAACCTCTCATCTAATGATATGATTTGAGAAAACACCACTTATTTTTAAATATATTTTATACCGGCTTACTCTGGCAATTTATGTTATTTTTAAGTTTTTGAATGTACAGGTCTTCAGACTAGACTCTAAGGTCTAAAAATGTTCTTCAAAAACATTATTAAATGTTGGGAATGTCTACTGTCGGACTCTCCCTTAAGACAAAATTTTGACTTGGGGCTCTGGAGCATTTAATTTTTTACACTTTCGTGATTTTTTGTGTAACAGCGCAGACATTCGCAGAGCGAATGATTTGGAATTCTTGGGCAGACGGGATAAAATGAGAGGAAAAATTAAAAGCTGTAATCTCCCTATGGACACCTTTCAAAACGGGTTTAGCATTGACATCAGTGCAAGCTATTGCAATACTCAAAATTCAGGGAGAAAATCTGAAACCACGGATTTAAATTAAACTGCAACTAATCGAATAAAAGAGAGCTCGGACGGGACAGACCATGCGGAAGGAGGAGAGGGAGGGGGGAGGAAAGTGGGGAGGAATAGGGCTCAAAAAAGACGTCTCGAGTCGCGAAACACACGTAGGCACATGAAGCTCATCCGCTCTGAAAAGTAAATATTCAGGGACTTAGACGTCCCGTCAACGTTTCAATGTTGCCGGCAATTTTTACGGAGTAACTTCTTTGATACAACCTCTCTATACTTCTGAATTGTATTTTCAGTGAAAGAGAAAGAGCGCCTGCCGTGAAGTTTTTACAAAATCGTGGGATTTTGGTAGCGGCATCATCCCCATTAACAATAGTTAATCAACGATTCTTCCGAAAAATTTGAGTTCTGATTTTTTCTATTATGGATTCCTGATCAATCATGGAGGATTTATTTTTAAATTAATAGGCTCCTATATGCTCCTATGTATTCTAATGATGATGATCCCAAGGGCCGAAATGCATCTGGATATGTAATAAAAAAATGTTAAGCATCTACTTGGTATACCTCCATTCAAAACAAGAAATCATTTGGAAAACTGAGCCTACGCCAAAATCCACTGGTCGAAAAGTGTCATGATTTTCTGCACGACAAGATTTTTCGACAACTATAGACAAAATATCTTGATCAATAATAATTTCATGCCTAGAGGACGGTCTCTGGCCTACCCAAAAAATTGAAGGCGAAACACGGTGCGCGCAAAATCCTTCCTTCCTCGTGTCCATTGTGCTTCCTATCAATTTTCATTCAGTATATGCCACTGAATTGCACCAATCGCGGTGTCAAAGTCCACGGTGATGGTGGAGTTTAAAAAAAAACTGTACATCGACTGTGAGATTTCAGAATCTTGACTGCTTTGTTCGACTTTTTAAAAGAAAAAGAATGACCGTTGATGTTTGATATTATTGCTGAATGTTTTACTAAGAGTGAGGAAAAATCAGGGCAAATTTAGAGACACTACATTTCGTTTTCCATTGAAACAATAAAAATTAAGAAGAAAACTGCAACGTAATGCAGACAAGATAAATTTTTCCAAATTTTATCCATGATTCCCCTGTGTCACAAAATCGTTTTACAAAGATGACAAAGAAATGTTAAGACTCATCCAACGCCGAGGCTCCCCAAGGAATACCAATAGTAATAGTACTCTCCGAAAAAAAAGAAGACGTATATGGCTTCATACAATACTGTATATGTATAGCCCGTAGCGGATACCATAGTTTCTCCTACTTCGTGCAAATACAAGTATTACCATTACTAATACTTGTAATTGCACTGCCAACCAATTAAGAACAAGAAATAGAAAACCATGGGCTACTCCCATAGAAAAAAGCACTACCATGGTGGATGACGTCTCATTTTGTGAGAACCTGTTTTTTCAATAAGTAGTCATGTTTGCTCATCCCGAGTCATGGCAACGATGGTAGCTTAATTTTCGTTTCATCGATGCGTGAGGATTGAAATTCTTGAGGCAGGTCTTGATTGCCGGCTTGCTTTTATTTACTTATGCAAAATCCTCGTCAGAACTCCTAAAGTTGGAACGCTTGCTGAGTAAATATCACGCTTGGCACCCCAGAATCAGGGGGATGTATTCCATGCCTATGAACTTCGCGTAGCTCCGGTATCGCATAAAGCCAACTTGACTTTGCCGAGAGGAAAAATGTGTTTGGATATTGTTCTTTGTCCTCATTTGTACTTGTCATTCTTTAAAGAAGTCATGCAAAAACTAACATAAAAGTATGGAAATACAAAGCTGCCTGATTAACTACGCATAATTTTAGTTTCCCTGACGAAGGAACGGAACTCCATTCCAAGGATGCAAAGTTGACTCAAATAATTTGATTTTTTATAGGTGCGAATGTACCCGTGCAATGAAGATGTTGCATGTATGAGGAATTAGCGATTTGACTATTAATTCTGTAGTGTAAAAGTTCGCGAGAAACACGGTGGTGCCACTGGTTTCCTCTGAAATCAACTCCCAAGCTCAAAAAAAGCTCTCAAAGTTAAGGCGGTAATAGAGTAGAGGCGGTAGAGTCCGCTTCTACATCAAGACAAACTCTCCATGCAAGGATAGGGCGAACATACATTAGCAGGGATGCCGTGTTTTCAGTTGTAGGGTCAAAAAATTCCAGCAGACCAGTGCATGGGCCTCCTAGAACCGAGGGCCCCTTTTCATTGCGGGCTCTACATTCGCGTCCTTGAAATCAGCGTGAATATGGTATATTGTCTTAAGTTTGGATCTACCATCATACTGCGGTGGGAGAGTGAATGAGTTTGAGATTCCTCATTGACAGAACTGGTTCTATCGAGCAACTTCTGGTGGTGAGCCCCGATGAGTGGGGCCTCCGTCGAGGCAGGCGTTGACCCCCCAAGCCGAGGATCGTGGCCATCCCGATATGATCCGATCCAAAAAATCGTTTCACGCCGGAGCGCCGCACCGCGGCGCACCGCACAGGCCGCGATCATGAATGTGGGTTTCACCAAAATCGTCCGGCGTCAAGCGCATAAATATCCCCATCTCGCTCACAAATCTCTCCAAAATGAGAGACACGAAAAACAACAAGACTTGCTACGGCCGTGTTGCCGAGTAGAGCCCCCGGAATTTGAGGCAGAATTTTCGATGACATCCCGTCCCGGCTGGGTTAGAGTCCCTTTATACCCAGAGTTACGACAACTCACTTTTGGTTGGGCCAGGGTTGGGCTGAAAGTGGCCTAAAAAAGAAATCCAATTCTGATTGGTTCTCGCTCATGGAGGCCGAAACGAGTGCACCAAGATGGCGGTACCTCGTATGTGAACAAGAATAATGAAAATATTACCTAATTGTGGTTTATCAAGAGTAAATTGTTATTTCCATCGGTCCAAAATGAAAATAGATTAAGAAATTATTCACAAACCAATCTCATTTTATTTTTAATTGATCAGTTTGTTGATGTTGTTGTTTTTGTGTAACAGACATCGCAGGATTCCTGATCCTTATCTCTTAATATCGTTCGTTTGGGTGCACTCGTTTCGGCCTCCATGGCCAGCCAAGGCCGGCTGTCAGTCAGCTGATAATCGAGTTGTCGTAACTCTGGGTATAAAGGGACTCTAGGCTGGGTTTGAGTCCCTTTATACTGAGAGTAAGGACAATGCGAATCCATTTCTGAATGGTTTCCGTATTTTAGGCTTTGACAGTGTCACAAACGGGAATAAAGATTACATTTTCACCAATTGCAAAGATTATAAACTGGAATGGGCCGGGGAATGGGGGATACGACAAGGAACAAATGGAATGAGAGAGGTAAACGGAGACAGGAATTCGGGAATGGGTTGATCGAAGATTACAAAAAAACTTCCGATTTGTGTAATCTTTATTCCTGTTTGTGACATCCATAAGCCGCGTTGTCTCAACTCACTCTATAAAGGGACTCTAGGCTAGGTCAGGTCAAAGAAAACTACCTATTTTCAAATGCCGGTGAATGAAAACTCTTTCCGCGCGAAACTCTTTCCCTTGAGAATTTAAACCCTTAATGCCGCACACTTTCCACAATAACCATGTTTTTGCATTTACGTATCCACAACATAGAGACTGAATTATACCAAAATGCGCTGATATAAAAGGCACAATACGACAGCGTTTAAAAAAAAAGGGAGTACGTATACAGATAAACATTAAATAAAACATCTAACGATATGAAGATATTGTCTGATACCAACAGAGATTTTTTAAATTTCCAAAAAAAAACCTAGAAAGTGTATTAAAGTTTATTAACTCCGCTGAAATTGTAAAAGAACTTACCTCCAAAATTCATCAAACATTTTTCAGAACTCTCTCATATATTTCCATGAAATTCCGTGTGGGATTTTTACAAAGAAGCAAAAAAAAAAATTTTTTTGTCAAACATCCTCGGCTTGCCCCCTCCCTCTCTCCCCGTCACCCACCGTCATCTACCGCTAGACCCCCCTCTCCCCCTAGGGTGACGTAATTTGTGGACGGCCCCAACAAGTATTCAATGTTTAAAATATCGACGAGATGCTGGACGGAGCAACGCCGCGCTGCGGGCCTGATTTCTTTATTAATGTCACCTGAAGCACCGGCACTGCGCATCGGCACGGACGCCGGGCAACACGTGTTTCGGTTTAATTAATGTGGGTTTTCTCACATCCCAACGCCATCGCAGCGGCCCCGGTCGCGGGTTCCGAGACCCCAGGCGTCGCCGTCGCGTCGCACAGAGGTTCAAGTCGATCAGAGAGGTCGGACATGAAATTCCTTACTTAAACTTCAAATTTTACATGATTATTTCGTCAAATTTTAAACTTTGAGGAGTGCTTATAGAGGATAATTTCACGAGGAAATCAATGAAACCACATTTGGAACCTCAAAGGTTTGTGTAAACGGAGTTGTAAGCGTTTAAAGTTTCCAAATTTTGTCCGACCCTTCCTATTGACTCGATCCAGTGTGCGCCGTCGCGTCGCGTCACCGAGCCAGGCGTTAAAAAACTCCCGGCCTCGCGCCTCGTGGCTGTCTTCCACAGGGGGGTCCAAACCCCCCCCCCCCCCGGCGCGACTGACGCCACCGCCCACTTGGGCTCCCTCACCCGTCCATCGTAAATTCATTGCACTCAAGGTCACTCTTGTTTCGGGGTTTTTTTTTTACCGCTTCATTTATCGATGATATTACAGAAGACCAGGGATGGTTTTTTTTTTTTGGAGGAACCAAGTCATATTAGTATCAGCTATATTGCTGAATTCGATAGGGGAAACTTATTTTTTACATGGTAAAATGATTGAAAACAATTCAGCTAATAATAATGCTTGAATATGCAGCTCAGCATTAAAATTTTGCAAACATTTCTCTTAAGTCAAAAAACCGATTTTGGCTTCTATTTGATCCTCTGTGTGGAGTGTGAATTTCAAGTCTATGCGGGGGAAAATTCCTGTGGGATTTGGTTTTTTGGCTGGATAAGGAAAACACACGAGGAAGTCTAGCTCAAAACCACTCTCATAACTTTAATATGTTTAAATGTGAACTCTTTTCTTTTCACTAAACTTAGTTAATCATCTTTTATCCTATTATTAACAATTTTTTTTATCTCCACCCCTTCTTTGAGCGTATAGCCTTGTAGTATACTCTTTTAGTATGTTTTTGACGATTTTTTTAAATAATGATGAAAACGTATAAAAGTCAATACTTTTGTGTATACAATACCATTTTTGGAGAAAATGAACAGTGAACACAGAATTTGCGATGAAATAAGGATTTCTGCCTCACCATTCAGAACAGCCGTCACATGTCTACAGCATAAGTACGCGGTCTAAAAAAAAATTAATCCTTTTTCGTCGAAACAAACATTCAGGTGTACAACAATCCTGTCAGACAACAAGATCGTAAGGACTGCAAAAACATCATTTTTTTTATGAATGTTTTATTTCCATAAAATTTGCATGAACAAATTTGATCACTCGTCGTCGTAACAAACGTTCGATTGACCAATGATTCGAGAAATTGTCAAGAAACAGGTATTTTTTTCTGCTCTCTAGAAGAAATGTTTACGTTCTTAAGTAAGAGGTACTGTCTGAGTATTTCCAAATAATGTAATTGCTATATTATAAATTCCACCAAACGAAAAAAAACCTGAACTTCAAGTCGATGTTTTAAAATGTTTAGTCATCGAAATTGCAGATTTAATTTTGTTTTTCACGATGTATTTTTACCCTGGGAGCGTAAATCCATAGATTAACTGGAAAATTGGATGAATTTTAACTTTTTATCAATACATACTTCAAAAATGACGTCAAAAATGTATTGTTACATGTCGAATCATCCGCATATAAAAAGTTAGAAAAGTTCCTAATTGAATTGTTTCAGGTTCCCTATTCCATTCATTATTTTGTCAGAATGATAAAATAATGAAATATTGAGTAATCCAAAAAAATCGAAAGAAAAAATGTACAAAATCGGTATTTGAGTTTTTAAAAGATCAAAAGGAGAGGTCGAACGGTTCAGTTCATTACGGTCCGTGAAGTTACGTTTAATCTGACAATGTGTCCCCCGAAAAAGCAGATAAAAACTCCGGATTTAAACTTCCCGTGGAAAGAATCAACTCCAATTTGAAGGTTTGACTTTCAGCCAGAATCCAAGGCGCAGCGCAAAGAGCAGGCTTCTTTCCCCAGAAAACCCTCGGTTAGTTCAAAAAGTATTTTCATTGTGTGGTTTGGAGAGCGTATGAAGTTAATCCAGTCCTCCCGTAGCTAGCGCAAAAAGTTCAGACACCATACTTGCAATTGAATATGAGTGAGTACCTTCATTTTTCTCTCTTTCATACCGAGAAGTGACTTAGTTCTCCGAAAATTTCCCGGCGTAATCACCCACGGTCATATTCTGTGTCGTCACCCAAGTGAGCAACTTTTCAGGTATCTACTGCGCTCCGAGTAGATTAAACTTATAAGGCTTGCTTTGCCTAACACTTCAAAAAAGACATAAAAGCTGCCTTTTCCCGATGGCGTATACGCGCTTTGTAGTTCGTCGGAGCCGCAGCCCAAACAGGCCGAGAAGGGAGTTACAATGAATAGGACGATTAGTCGCTTTTTGCGCAAAGCCAATACGGAGGACTGAAAAAGAGCGTATGTGATATGAAGGATCAACTGCAATTGTGTCTTTTTCGAGCGCTCAATTACGAGCTCGCACGGAGCAAATAAATCGGAAAATTTTCGAGCCGCCTCCAAGTTGCAGACGGAGAGCTGAATGCGGAGTTGGGAAAGCTCATCGGAGCGAGCAAACGAAACTCATCGGAAAGGAGAAGCCGCGGGCTGCGCCGAAAAGCTCGAGGCTCGCGAATAAAAGTTTAAATCCCGTTACAGCTAAGTCGGCGGTAATTATACAATGGCGATGATTATTTTTCACGGAAAGTTTCGGATGAATCCGATGAATATCAAAGGGCCTCCCGGAGACGAAATTAATAAGCGGCGCCCCTCCTCGAGCCGCAGGTAGGCAGCCCGCCGCACCTGGGAAAGAATTATTCAGCTTAATCCGGCCTGGTTTTCAATTTTGCAACGCGCGGGGGACTCAGTGGCGTGGCGTAAATTGCGATGTATCGATTGTTATGCCCTTTAAATCTATTGTAAAGAATCGATTATTAAGGTGTTCGCCGCGAACACCCTGTTTATCGATACTTTACCATAGGTTTAAATGGCGTAACAATCGATACATCGCAATATACGCCACGCCACTGGGGGGATTAGAATCCGCGCCGGGAACTTGGGTGCGTTTTTATTCTCTCCCCCGGACAGCCCTCCGCCCGACCTTATAATTCTCTTTATCTTCTCTCTTCCTCAAATAAAAAGTGCAAATGTAAGCAAATTAGACGGACTCTAATTCCATATTTTATGTTTCAAAGATGGGGAAATATTTGACTCCTCCCCTCTCTCTTTCGCTCCCCCCGTGTCTTCCCTGTTCTAGTGGCGGCCGTGGCCGGGCTAAGTTCATTTTTCTTTCCCTCCGTTCTCCTTTTTTATTAATGCCTCGGCGAGCTTTTTGCGGTCGCAAGCTGTAATCTTATCCTCCTCGGTGACTTCCTTATTTTCAACTCGGCTTTTAATTTGATTTGATTTTAAGGATTCCGCACCGCGCTAGTCTCACCTTCTCTTCCTCTGCTTTTATCGTCCTCATGCCGGGCATCCAGTCCGCGCTGCCGATTTTCATCTGAAAACAAAATAGAATACAATAGTATACTGTAGTATACGCCTTGCATCGAGAAAAAAGAGTATCGTGCACGAACAATAATTGGCGTTTTCCGACGAACAATAATTGAATTTTTCCGACGAATAATTGAGATGAGGTGGAATTGTCATGGAAATAATATAGAGAGGGTGCACATTGACATTTCGCCTTCAAAACTCGAGGTAGGCCATAAAACACCCTTCCTGCAGCAATAGTTATGCATCTGAATATTTGTGTGCGAAGATCTGTATGTCATCAACCCACTACGGAGAAAAGGACCCTATTGTCAAATCACTCGATATGAAAAGATCGTTGAAATTGGACGGAGGAGCGTTTCACGAGAATTTCGGCACGAAAAATGTCAAACTATGCCGCAGTTTTGCTGGTTGGCATGATGTATGTAGTCCCATTTTCATAACCGCCTTCTGAAAGATTTTTGAGGGTGTCAGACTGGATGATGCAGAATTTCTGACAGAGTTTCATCGTGCGGAAAAAGCTTGGATACTCGGAGGCCAGTGCGAAAAACATACAGATTTTCCACGAAAGACACGGGTATATGCGGTTTTAGGGCTGTATTCGAGAAGGATATAAAACTGGTCCAAATAGATCATAGCATCACGTTCTCGCAACATAATAATAATAATAATAATTTATTTTATTTGTAAATGCACATTTATAACGGCGAAAACAAATATGTCAAAATTAGTTAGGATATAAGAAAAAAAAAAAAAAAAAAAAAGGGAAAAGAGATTACAGAACTTAATCTAAATATTCTGCTACACTATACAAACACTTGGCAATAAAAAATTGTTTTAGTACATTTAGAAAATTTGGGTCCCTGTATTTGGANGAAAACATCTAAATTCGTTTTGCATGTTTCACTTCACTGTTCTAGCTCGCACTTCTACATTCAATTTTCCATTCCCGAATTTCTGGACTGTTATGATCTATGTTGGGTAAATTACTTACTTGTGCGCCTGGTATCAAAAGTCTGTCATCGGCGTTTAAATTACGTGTATATTACGCATGAGAAGAGTGAAGCAAACACACTGAAAAAGCGAGGATTCTAGGAAAATCCTAAAATGGAAAAGTTTTGGGGGAGAAATGAGAAACGGAAGGAGAGACAATGAAAATGCAAGAGGTAAAATTTCAGGGTCCCAGTGGACACTCTGGATAGGTAATTTGAATGTAGAGTGCCTTCTTTCGTCAATGTTTGTATAGCAACTTACGTTTTACGCATTTTGAATACCAAGCCGGGAACTGGTCACTCGATCGCATTGTGAAGGCGATAGAACGAAGAGGGGTGGGAGGTGGAGCGGTCAAGGAAGTTGATAGCAAAGCGGGAAGATTATTTTCGAAAAAAAAAAACCGAAACAAATGAAACGAACAAATTAAGATAAGCCGCTCCGGATAAAGCTCGGAGGAAGTGGACACAGAGTGGGGACGGGAAGGGGAGGAGGAGGGGGCTGAGGGTGTTTAGTCAAAGTCTGAGGCTGAGGCGCTAGGCGTGAGGCCCCGTTGCTCATCCATTACCCAATGTCAACTTGATTGAAGGGACACACTTATGTGCTCGGGCCCACCATCAGGATTCCTCCTTTTCCTGCACATCGCCCGGCGTTGCCTAGTTTCTCGTCAAGGCTCATTGGGGTGTTTGCCACCCTTGGGGCTTAAAGGAAGCTGGAACTACAAAAACCGAAAAAAAATTAAGTTGATTTAACATTCTGAGTGTAAAAAAAAGTGTGCGAGAACTTCAAAAATGCTGAACCACCCTCTAAAGCAGTTAGTTCTACATCTTGATATTGCTGAAGTGACTGTTGTAGAGGGTAATTCAGTATTTTTTTAAGTTTTCGCACACTTTTTTTACCTCCAGAATGTTAAATCAACTTCCCTTTTTTCCCGTGAAAATTTTAGCTTTTGAATGATTCCAATAACGAGGACTGCAGCAGATCGAAACATTTCGAACGGAAAGGGTAGAAGCGGGGTTTGGGGAGCCTTCCTCAGAAAATTGTTGACATTTTGAAACATGTATGATGCTGTATCATCAATTTCGTTAGGGACGATTGCCGCACTGGAAAAAAAAACTCCAACAGTGGAAGTCGTCCTTACGGGTTATATAGACATGCCGTCCGCGTTTCAGGCTCAGGCACCGAAAGTTCCGGGCTTAGGGGGCTGTCGCAGCTATACGGCTCCAGCACCTGAAACTTTCGGCCTCTGAGCCCGGAACGGATGGTATGTCAATACAGCCCCTACCTTTTTTTAGTGCAAAATTATTAAGCATTTTTCCTTCTTCTTTCGTCTGTTCTTTATTGCATACGCAGTCCAGTTGGCCCATTATTTGGACTAAATCTTACAATCAGGAGCCGTAACTTCTTGTTCGGTTTGGAGACAACGTATACACTATTATTTTCCCTATGCACATAAGTATTTTTACGGATGAGCCAGAAGTTTTAGTTCCTAATTGCAAAATGTTTCCCTTTATTTCCCTCGGCAACCCTGTTCTGTTGCGGATATGTCGCGTTGCAACCGTGTCGCCAACTCGCCACCGTGACGTGTCTTTTAGGCGCTGCGACGTCCGTCGAGCGTCCACTTTTCACTGACCGATGGGCTGGGCGTCCACGGCTCATCCGCGCAAAACGCCGGCCTCATATTTCACTCCGGGTTTCCGGTCGCTAATCGCCCGTGCGGCATCTATTCCATCGATTACTTTAAGAGCCCGGCAGCCCGTGCGGCCACCTAAACCCTTACGGTGAAAAATTGCAGGTTTTAGGTGGTCGCGCCGGTTCCTCAGGGGCTTGGAGACACGGAAAGGTGCGCTCAAGGAATTTCTCCGATGGCGGACGTTGATGAAACGCCAGTGACAAGCCGAGCGCTGCGAAAATCCGATTCCAACTTTAATTTCAGTGATCGGGTATTCTGTCTGTCACGGTCTTCTCTGTCCCGCTATATCCTGCCAGGATAAAGTGTGGGAATGTTGATCATTTCAATTTCACATACCGTGCGGTCATTTGTACCTGTTAATTGGACGCGTTTATGCTAAAAGGAACTATGTGCGTAGGATCTGCGTGCAACATAGTTCCTTTTAGCATACGTATACGTCCAAGTAGGGTACACAACTTAACAGTAGAGCCGTATTCTTTGCATTCTCTTAAACTTGAAATTCCTGAATCACGCATGATGTACAAAGATTTTAAAGTTAAAAAGATGACTAAAAAATGAAGAGCGATAATTCACACAGACCATTGAGCGATGATTATGACTTCAAAATTTTCTCTCTGAGTTTATGGATTGCCCAGTTATCATGTGTGTGCATTAATTGTATTGGTCTGGATAGCGATTGAATGATTTCCTCAAAGTACTTTTTTTTTACCGACACATTACAAGTGTCGCGCATCGAAGAGGAGAGGGAGAATCGAATTATCGTTATTTGGATTGCGTTTTGCAATTCGGAACTATAAATTCTGGCTCTTCTGGAAAAAAAAAACTTATGTGCATAGGGAAACTAATGTCACATACGTTGTTTTTAAACCGGGCTAGAATTTAAAGGTCCAAATTGCAAAATGTAGTCCATTTGTCGAGCTTCTAAGTTAACTGTCGATGACTGATTTTAGCTACGTTGTTTTTGGTTTTTATCGTTAGTGGAAGTTACATCTTTCAAATTTTGATGGAGACCACAAGTAAGATCCATATGTAAGTTCTCCCTTATCAGTTGAATACGGACTTTGTGGTCTGTGTGCGATTTCGACGATGAATCACATTTTGCGGTGCTTCAATTTTCACCATGTCTGATGGTTCTTACTCAAAAACTTGGACACTGGAAGACCACACCCCTCCGCCTGGCGCATCTGCAGTCCCAAATCCTCCGGTCCATCAATCTTGTTTTGATTACGAGTCCCGTGCTGCTGCGTCATCTAAATACAATACCCACGTTACGACGTTACGCGTTGTTCTGACCTGCCGACGCGACGCTCTTTGAGTACAGTTGCACACACGGATTCTCGATGTCAGATCCACTAGAAACCCCGTAATCTCGTGAACTGTCAGGAGTTTAAAATTAAAAATTTAATAACTTATGAGGAGATGCAATGGAAGCGTTTTATGAGACGTGAACTATGAAAAGTAGCTTCAGGTTCAAATTGTTTAAGTCAAGTTTTTGGTATACTTATTTAAGAGATAGTCTCGTAATTAAAATGAGCCGTAAGTTTCGGAGAACGAACGAAAATTGAGAAAGTTGAATCGCTTTGAAAATCACCTATCGGAGGTTGCCAAAAGATTAAATTGGAGAACATTTAGAAATTTCGAAATTTTGAAAGTTTTGTTATTGGAACAGGGACGAATGAGACAAAATATAGGGTGCGTCAGGAGAAAGCGAAAGTCTGAAAATTAGCGGCTCTGGTGCTTGCACTAGAGCTGCTATTCCGGACGGTCCCAGCTGGGGAGTATCAATGGACCATGTTACATTGGAGAGACCGCGCGTTGGTTGATGGGAATCGGCGCCATTTTCGACTATGTACCTTGTCATGACTTTATTTTATTGCATATTGTTTTATTGTTAGTTAATGCTATGTTGTGTAGTGTATTTTTGGAATCATGGTGATACAGTCAATAATTCAAAACTTGTCTGTGCTTTAATCTCGTGATGGAAAAAATGTACTTCACGTTCAAAATTTGAAATTTTGAATTTTAAAGTTTTCGCGGTTTTTTGGAAGAATGCAGTGGTTGGAGCTTCCTAGGCATATTACTCGATATCAGCTGATAGCAAACAATGGTTACCAAGGAAACCGTAAACGTTTAACAACTATCGTGGCCATCGGGGCGATTATTGAAATGACATCGACTCTATGTCGCCGCTTACGACAGGACATAGCCCTATCTTATCTGTGTAATATATCGCAATTCGATATTGTTTTGATTTTTAAATGGAGCAATTTATTCATAAAGTTCCGATTAGTTTTGGCGAACTACCGTCGCCAGAGCCGCTTTCCGACGCGAATGCGTTGGAGCTTACTGCTTGTTTTTCGTTTCCAGAGTACTGATTGTTGAAACTTATAGAAGAAGCTATAGACGAAGAAGACATTGGGAATATAAAGCGATTCTATCGGTTGAAATGGGTGATTCTTACAGACTATGGGGGCAAATGATAGACTAACTTTAGGGTCTCTCGTGGGTTGCCGTTAGTTAGTCTATTGCTCATCTTCTTTGTCCATTCCAACCACCTGTTTCCACCAATGGGATGTCTCCATTTATCTTTGTCCGTCGCTTTGTCTATCAATGCCAACAATCAGCCCGCATACGGCAATCGATGCCGCCAAAAAAACTTTCTTTCCCGGATTTGGGTTGATTTCATCCTCATTCTTCAAATTAGTATCTTTTCATGTGTTTTTCGTTTCTTGCTGCACTTCCTTTCCGAATGCAAACGTTCAGGAATCGACGAAATTTAAGTTCAAGAGTTGTGTTTCCATTCATCATAACCCATCAAAGTCCATCCTTCAAATATTTCAGTTTTTACGACTCCAAGAGGGAAGCGGTTCCCGAATGACCCCTCGTCAGCCATTCTCTGAACGGGAACTCCCACTCACCCCGACAATTCGGCAACCGTGAACCCTGACACTCTGTGACAATCCCAGGGTCATGACTGTCTAAATTAAATATTTAAATTTCAGCCACACCCCCACACCCCATCCTGTCAGAGTCTCGTGCGCCCCCCCTCCCCCGGCGTAAGCCCCATTCTTAATCTTTCAATAACGACTTTGATTCTAATTTGTCATTCCGAGCTGATATGATATTGTGTCGATCCCGGGCCAGGAGGAGGCTCATCTGGTGCGTCTCCCCCTCCTCCTCCCTCACCTTTACCCCACCCTCTCATGCTCTTACGCGGGTGTCCGTGTCTCATTGTGAACAGAATGGATATTTGTCCACGCCGAACAGTCAATTCGAGGAGCTTGTTATGAAGTCAACCCGGGTCTCGATGACGTCACATTGCCGCGTCTCAGCGAGGCGAATGTGTTTCTTTCATTGCAGTTGGTTTGATGCTACACGATCTGGCAACTACGTAGTGTCGGTGACCGCGAGAGATCAGGATGTGATAAATTCGACGACGATCGCTGGGTGTAAATAAAGGTCCACGTTCGGTACGGGCTAGCGTCAGGTTGGATTTGGAAGTAATTCAGGAGCATATACTGCGCCGGCGCCAGGGGTTTTTCTGCCGGAAATTGAGGGGACGGATGAAAGAAGTCTGAATGAAAGTTCTCGAGGAGGAAAGGTGATGCAGAGCATAGCTTCGACGTATTTCTTGCAAACGGAGCTATGCGCATTAAGATATGAGCCCTGGGACCCATGAAAATATATGCATAGCAGGGCTAACGTCATAATTCACTTAGTTTTGTGTGGCGGAAATACGTTCATTTGAATCCTTCGTCACGTAAAATTGGACCAAATCCAACAGAAACGCATCAAGCCTCTTTTGAAGGGAAGGGGAGGTGTTCAGGAGTAATTTTGAACTTTCTTCCGTCAAAAATTCAAAGCTGAGAAAAAATTGTTTATTTTGTGTTCTCCGGTAGGAACGTGAGTATCATGATACTGTGACTATGCGATCTATTTAATCTTTCCGTTTTTAAAGCTGTTCTGTAAAGCCCAATTCACACTATCGAACTTTTCATCCGACAAAATTGAACGAAAAGTTGGATGGAAAGTTGGACGCAAAAAAATATGATTCAATTACCGTTGCAGTGTGATATTGTCATTCCAGGCTCCCGATTTCGGAAATTCCGGTCCTCGGAGATACAGCTTCGGATGACGTCGGTCGGAAGATTCCGTTTCAACTTTCCATCCAATGGGCTGCGCCAATTGGATGGAAAGTTGGATAAGACGTCACATTCAAGTTTCCGTCCAATTCGTCATCAAATTCTCGGTTTCTCTCGTTAGTATCACACGATCCTTCTTTCCATTAGACATGATTGAACGAAAAGTTGGATGAATAGTTTGATAGTGTGATTCGGGCTTGAGATGATCGGAAAATTCGACAAACTTTGCAATTTCATCTTTTGTAGATCGACGTGTACGCAGAAAGGCAACATGGCATAAAAACCTTTTCCCCGGCGGAATGACAATTTTAGGGAGCACTGCGGCACTCCTTAATACTCCGACTCCCAAGCCCTCATTTCACACCCTCCACAAACACTCGTCTGCATTCTGATCGCATTAATGTTAAGGGTTGCTGCGAAAGCATTGTCTTTGACCACTCTCCGTTCAAACTTTCCTATCATCAACACTCGTTGTTTACATAATGATATTGCCGTCTTTATTTTTCACCCTCTTCATTTGATTTCAGACCCTTAAGTCCGCAGCTTTCACCCCTCGCTTCTACCGGATAACGTCCATCGATGATTCGCCGAGGCATTTTAAAGTGCCTCCGGAACGGTATAAAAAAATGCATTTAAAGTTTGTTTATTATTTCAAAGACCTCCTGCTCGATTTTCCCCCTAGTAAGAACCTTCGTAATTGTCTTTTGTATTTCATGTAATTACTTTCAGAAGATTGACAGTAATAGGCCTGAAAATAATTTAGATTCAAATGGAGTCTTATAATATCATTCTCGGTGCCTTGATTTCAATATTTTTTGTGCAATTTATCAGGATTAATATTCGATAAAATTATATCCATTTTGCATCGTAAAGTTTCTTTTCAAAAAATTTCACTTCAATATCAGTCAACTAAAACCACGATTAAGTGTTTCACGTATACAATATAAAAATGGTTTTTGAAACCTAAAATATGATGTGTTTTCAATTTAAACCCCGCCCGATTAACATTTTAAACTGAAAAAGAATATATAAATGCGCCTCGTAGAGTCGAAACAAACTACAAATTGACGATAAGTTCAAGCTCGTTTGAAAATTGCGCGCAATTTTTTCCAAAAATAATTTTGAATATGATCTATAGTATCGTGTTCCTTTTTATAGCATTTAAAATTTTTAAATTTTTCCTCGCTGTAGAGACCACAGTAAAAAATTATCCCGCAGCACGCAGGAAAACTTGCGCAACAATACATTTTCTTGATACAACTATTTCAATTTTCTCGTACGTCAAATTGCATAACCTTTCAAATGAAGGGAAAAGCTACATTTTTTGGCAGTTTAATTATGACCAGTTCAAGAGTGCCTTGGTCTATATCTCCTATTTAGACATACCCCTCTTAAGTGCAGTCACACTTAGGCCACCACTCTGACGTGCTAAGAAAGAACGCCTTATGAGCATTCAGACGTTGCCAAGTTTCCTCCGATAAAAACCGAAGTTACTGGGAAAATTGTGAATATTATTTTCCAAAATTTTCAGACAATTTTGCGCGCACTTCAATCTAAATTATCTGAAAATTTCAAGGAAAAATACACATGAATATTTTTAAAAAAACATGTTTTATCAAGGGACATTCGGCAACTATCGAATGATCATACGGCGTTCTTCCTTAGCACGGCGCGGCCTTATTGAGAGGCTGCCTCAGAAAAGTGCGAAAAAAGGAGTGAATTTCGGGAAATAAATTGCAAGGTAGACAGGGCTCCATTTCACGCAGAACTCGCGTTTAAATATAATTTCGCGCAGAATTTCCAGTCGGAGTCTAGCTTTCCTTTCTCAAGCGGGTATTTAGCAAGTCAAGCTGAAAGTCTGTTTACATTGGTCCCGTCGTATTCCTGCCCTCCGGAGCTTCCACACTTTTATTCTCCACAAAGGAAGAAAACACGCGTCGTCTTTTTCTTCTCCTTTCCTTTTGTGTCGCCCCCACCCCTCCCCCTCCCCCTCCCTTCGCGAGTTTTTCCGTTCCATTCTTCTCATTTATTTACTTTCGGCCAGCTCTTATTTGATTTGCATTCCGCTTTTATCTACAAGCTCAAAAATGATCGCGGAAACCCAGACGCTTCGAGGCTGCGCCTTATCTGAAGCCCCCCTGATCCTTCCCCAAAGTTTTCTTTTCTGCGGAAAATTCTTTTGCAATTCAAGGGCTCGTTTACATGAGCTCGCCTTAATTACGAGAGAAGTGGTTTTAGCTGTGTATTTTTTTATCTTACAACTTGGGGTTTAATTTTAGTAAATATACCTTGGCGAGGTAAACCCGGGCTCCTGGTTTTTCCGTGTAACCATCAAACTGCATCAAAAAAAATTCTGCAACCTTGTTGAAGATATATTGACAAAAAATTCCAATTTATTCTTTGAAACACTCGTCTTCAAAAGGAAGCAGTTTTACCCATGATTGACCCCGGTCGCTGTGTGAAGCCGCACCTTATAAAATGAGTACTATAGATCGACGGTGTGAGTCCGCAATCACGTATCTCGGTTTACGACGTCGCAGACTACCCGTCATACTTTATTTTTTAAACGGAAAGCTACTCAACGGTAATTCTTTAAAACTGCAGTGATTTTTCTGCTCTGTGCGAAGAAAATTCTGCAAAAACTTCAAGGAATGTTTTCGATTTGTTCTCCTTTTAAAAAAATAATATAGAGGCGGAGATTTTCAAACACCGCAAACGAGATACGTGCAGTGGCGTGGCGTGAATTGCGATGTATCGATTGGTATGTCATTTAAACCTATGATAAAGAATCGATTATTAAGGTGTTCGCTGCGAACACCCTGTTTATCGATCCTTTTCCATAGGTTTAAATGACATAACAATCAATATATCGCAATTCACGCCACGCCATTGGATACGTGGTTGAGGACTTACGCCGTCGAGATGCAATTTCTACAAACGCAAAAGGTGTTATACATGGCACGCGAGGACGCAAGCGCGATCGAATCGTTAAAATTTTAACGAGCGTCCTTGATATTTCTCTTTTTTTCTTTTTTAATATCCGGTGCGGAAGCCCCCTGTTCCCCAGCGAGGAGCATCTGGTCCCAAGGAGGAAAGAGTTGGAGGCGGTCGGTTGGGCCTCGTCTGGTCCCGAGGGGGCCGGCCCAGGTATGGCTCCTCATTTTTTAGCGGCTTTTTTTTATTTTTCAAATGAGAGCATTGTCTCAGGAAGGCAAAGCCGATGCCGCACGCTCGTTCGATCGATCGATCTATCGAACTGCGATATATTTCCCGCGAGAGATGAGGGAGAAAAACGATATAATCGAATGAAGTCGAGGCGAAGGGGCTCATCCATTACCCCACCCCGGGCCGGCACCTTGAATCAGTTTTAATGACTTGCGTTGTCCAACTGACAGTCTAACACCCTCATAGCCCACCAATCCTTTTTTTTTGTGCCCGCAATATTTTTCTAATTGAGCCTCTAATCCGAGTTGCCGCGTCGAGTGGAAAAGGGCACCCAGTCGAAGAGTAGCCCGGAATTTTCGGATATTTTTTCTCGAAAAAAATTGCTACTGTAAGTCAGCGCACTCAAATCATATGAAGTTGACATATTTGAATACTGCAAGTTAGTGAGACAGGGGAATAGAATGGAGTAATTCACATATTTTGCTTCGAAATTTCATTGGCTATAGTGATCAATATTAAGATAAGAGCTACTTGTGATTACTTCCCCTCTAAAAATTTACGCAGCAATTTATAAAGAACGAGCAATCGAAAGCGAATTGACAAAGTGGATACCAAGAGTTTAAGGAAATTCTTAAGGAAGTCTTAAGGAATTTTCAATTAACTTGGCGAACTTTATCCGATTTTTGAAGTATTAGCCTAAATTCTAATCATACAACAATCAGTATGTGATTTTTTGTAGTGTGTCTCAATAAGTATCCTTAATTGAACGTATTTCTGCCAAACGGAACTATGTGCATTAAGACATGAGCCCTGAGACCCATGAGAATTGCTTGTCCACCGTATTAAGGTAAAATTGTAAATATATTAACATCCTCGTGCACATTGTTTTTTTATTAAAGCGTGGCCTGAGTCGAAATCATTGCATATATTTGTAAAATCGGCTAATTGCTCAACTTTTGTCTTCACATTGTGAGTAGCCGATAGCTGAAAAATCTTGTGAATCAGGAATACACTGAACGCAAGCTGATATAACAAGTGCCCTCAATACTACCCCTGACCTATTCTGTTTGAATCACAGTAAATATACTTAAGAAGTCCTCGTTCCATCTGGCAACAAAATACACGAGGATGACCGACGATTGCCACTCTAAAGTGCAACCCTCTCGGTCCTTTTCTCATTACGTTAACTAATGTTCGAGTGCAAGCAAGTAATTACTCTCGCACCTTTTTAACCCCAACCTTCCACCCCGCACTCGCCCTCTCTTTAAGTTTCTCCCCTGTCTTCTCCGTCTTCTCTTCGTTAACATATTTTCTGCGTGTTTTCGGAACTCATTCTTGCACCCACCAAATGAGTGTAAACAATGGATTTAATATTTAAGAAGGGAGAACCAAAATTGAGAGGCTTGAAGTACAAGTCGCGTAAGTGTAGTTTTTACTATTTCGAGGAATACATGTTTCAAGTTCCGGAATTACATGGATTCTTACGGCGGAAAAAAAGTTCAAACTGACTTTTTGATGCTTAGAAATTGAAATTTGAGTGCGAATTTTTCACAGAAAACGCATTTAGACTAGTTTCACTTGAAATCGTTATAATCGATTTAAAAAAAAAAAAAAAAAACTGCACTTGTGCGCATTGTCCTCGAAGGCCCTCAATTAACCTTACAGTAAGAAACAAAATTATTTTATAAAAAAATTTTGAAACGCATTCAAAATATTTAATGATTATGTTTCCGTATATTTTTTCAGACGTTTTTGATATTTAAAAACGACTCCAGAAGTTTAAATGTCTTTCAATCCTCAATAGCTCAAATGTTTCATTTTTATTTTAAAATCGCACACATGTCGCCCATAACTTATAATTTTAAACATTTTAAAGTCACACTTAAATTATTCCGGTTTGTCTCCGTTTACAAGGAGAAATCTTGTTTTTTTCGGTGTTCTTAGAAAAATTAAAAAAAACACCTTTTAAGCGTCATTTTTTCATTAAAACAACGCCAAGGCGACGGCAGTACAGCACCGTCTCTCGACTCTCAGCGAGCAAGGAGTTAACTCGCGCGTTCCTGAACCAAGATAAACGTTTCCTTTGGAGCGAACTTTTATAAAGTAATTTATTCCGATGCATTCTCAATTATTCAATTTCATAAACACGACAAAGTGCAGCGGAGAGCGCGCGACATTCGTATGCGCTGGGTGCGAGCGCACGCCAGCATATTGTTGAATTGGAATTAAACGTCAGGCAAGTGGGATCTCGAGAGGATGTATTTATCCAGCCGTAAGACGAACCAGCGGATGTGACACTTGTCACAAAGAAAAATGAATCTTTTATAAACACTTCTCCATTCATAACCGAGGATATATCAACCGGTAGACAATGCGCCGCTCAAAAGCTCGTCTTAGGCTCGCAATGGCAAGTTCGCTGTTATCAAAAGCGCTTCGCTGTCGAGAAAGTGCGGAATTTGAATACGCACGAGTTATGGGCAGCGAAACGAATAAGAGCATTCAGGTCGTAGTTCAAAATGTTCCTGCGAAAGCACTGTCGGTGGTTTTTCTTCGTTTACTATCAGATCCAACGTTTCCACGTAGGTTGAATGCGACTATCCTTCTGCCGTGCTAAGTAGAAACGCCGTATGAGCACTCGAATGTTGCCAAATTTTCTCTCAGAAAATATTTACTTTTAAGCTAGGAATGAATATTTGAGGGGCTGGAGGACAAGGAGCATAAGTGCAGTTTTTGCCATTTCGAGAATTACTTGTTTAAAGCTTCGAAATTACATGGATCCTTATGGCGAGAAGAAAGTTCAGACTGACTTATTGATGCTTAAAAATTGGCATTTTGGTGAAATTTTTTCACAAAATATGCATTAAGAATAGTTTTACTTGAAATCATTGATATCACAATTTTTAAAAAAAAAAAAAAACTGCACTTATGCGCCTTGTCCTCCAAGCTCCTAATTTTCCCTTGATATTTTCACACTTTCTAGATCAAATTACGAACGAAAGCCTCTAAAAAATCGGAAGAGAGATCCACAGATTTTCTTGAAAATTCGTGATTCGGCGAATTTTGGCAACGCCTAATGGCTCATACGGCGTTCTTCCTTCGTCCGGCAGACTTCTTGAAGAGAGAATTTGAGTTGCAACGCGACTAATAACACAACCGTTACTTTTTTCGCCCATTTTACGTAGGAAAAATCGATTTGTCCAAAACGGGAATTTTCTATAATGAACTTCAAGACTAGTATGCATCACAGCACCACGCAACATGTATTTTCTTCAAAAGGTTACGAGATAAACGGATCTTACGACAAGAGGACTGAAAACTAGCTCCTAAACAAGATATGAGTGTTTACAATTAACATTAGTAAAAGTACAAATGACGTAATATGTAGGTATTATCCAACTTTCACATGATCTGCTTTAAAAATAATTGTTTCACGTTCAGGAGTTAGTTACCAAACTTGCTGTTGTGTGAATCTCTTTCTATGTAAGATCGTGAAGAAAGAACAAATGACGTGACTTTCCGGACCAAACTTTGTCTTAGTGGCCCATTTGCCATCAAGAAGAGACATGTTTTCATCGCGGAGGAACGATGATTGCATGAAGGAGAGAATCGTTCATATCAAACAGAAACCTGCTTGATGAAGCCATTATTTTCTTGATCCACGAGGGAATTTTGACGGCAAAAGGTGCGTTGTTTAATATCTTTTGCTGCCCAACAAAAATGACCGAATCTTAGCAGGATTGACGTCATCTCAACGACGACGTCAGCTCAACAGATGGGAGAAAATCGAGGTGTCGTTGTTAAATTCCCGTTGGATGCTGCGGATTTGGATGTTAAGTTTTATTGAAATTTCAGATTTTTAACATTTAAATCTTATTAACACCCACATTATTACGAAATTGAAGCGGGACAACGAGTATAAGCGATTGCAAGTCAATCTGGTGACGAACATGTGGCGAAGAAGTACGAAAAAATGGCGGCCAACATAACAACAATCCAGCAAACTCGGCAGCGGTCCATAGCAGCCAAAAACCTCGCTGAGCTGTTGGGCAGTTTGCTGAGCAGCCATCTTGGAAAACGGGTAAATCCACCAGAATTTACCAACGCTTTCGTTGAGCTCAACGCTCAGCGGGTAATTTTCGTTGGGCAGTTGTGGAATTTAACGACGCATCTGAAGTACGAAATAAATATCTGTGCATAGATAGACTCCATTTAGCAATGAGGAACTACATTTTTTGCTCAGTTTAAAAATAACGTATGCACCATTAGTTTCCCTATAGACATTAGACATATTTTTTTTTTTATGAATGAGGCGGAAATTGTAGTTTCGAATTGCAGAATGTGGTCCAAATCATGTTACTTTCTGGCCAAAGCAGCATGAATGTGTCCATTCAACGCTGCTTACTAACTGAAACGTGCCGCTTCAAAAACACCGACTTATTATGATTTAAAGCACTCAGGTGTCAGTCGATAAGTTGAATGAACACATTGTTAAAACGGTGTATATCATTTTTAAATGATGCTCAAAATACCAGCACTAGTATGTAATTCAGGGTCCATCCAAAAAACGGACATGCTGTCCTCAAACGAAAATGGTTTTGAGTATAGCAAGGTAGTAGTCCCATTTACGAGAACGTCAAACGTTGACTGATGAAGCTACCTGTGTCGGCGTGTTACCCTCACATTTTGATCATCTGATTCATTAGTTATCTCTGGACTGGCAGAGATTAAACTTAGGAGCTAATTCACCTTGCGTCAAAATTTCTTCATTTCCTCGCCGCTCACAAGGGACGATATACTTAAGTCGAGCGTGAAAAAAAGAGAGAAAAGTTTAATTGCCCATTCGGGTTTGTGCCGCACACTAGAGCGAGTCCATGGGAAAATTTGGATATATCACGGAAACTTTGAAAGCTCATTCATGTATCCGAATCCAAAAGGTTTAGAAGAGGCTCCATTGGTTTTCATGTAAAATTTGTTCCTTGAAAAATTACAATGCGACAAAACGAACACGAAATTTTTAATATCAGTGAAACATTTCATGTCTGACCTGTCTCAGGGGCCGTCCCACTGTGCGCAAGGCAATGTAAATTAGCCAGCTCCTCCCCGCTCGTTACCCACCCCCCGCGCCCCCCGCAAATAATCCTTTTTAGCGCCCATTATTATTATACAGGCTTTCTTATATTATTTTCCGCGTTCCTTGTTAACACTTTTTATTGAGACGTTAAACCAAGGTAAGCATTACGCGCTTAATAATGACGGGCGGGACTACAGGACTACTTGGATGCGTTTTTTTCACCGCAGAGCTTACACTAAATTGGAACCAAATAATTCGCTTTTAGGAACTACATTTTCCGCTTCTAGGAACCAAATTTTCCGCTTTTAAGAACCAAATGTACCACTTTTACACTGGAAAAAAAAAAACACATTGGATCTAGAGTCCAGACTCTTAAAAACATCGACAAGAAAAAATACTCTTGATTCAATCGGATTTTTGCTTAAATCAAGAACCAAGCCTCTTAATTTGAGCGGATTTCCTTTGGATTTAAGCAAAAATCTGCTTGAATCAAGAGTATTTTTTCTCGTCAATGTTTTCAAGAGTCTGGACTCTAGATCCAATGTGTTTTTTTCCAGTGTGTAATAACCGAATGTATCGCTCTTAGGAACCAAATGTTTCGCTTTTAGGAACCAAACGTTCTCCTTTTGGGAACCAAATGCTCCGTTTTTAGAAACCAAATTTTCCGCTTCCTTAGAAGCGGAAAATTAACCAGCGGTATGGTTCTTAAACCATACTTTTTGCTTTTAAGAACCAAATACTTCGCTTTTAAGAACCAAACGTTCCGCTCTTAGGAGCCAAATGTTTCGCTTTTAGGAACCGAATGTTCTGCTTTTAGAAACCCAACGTTCTCCTTTTGGAAACCAAATGTTTCGGTTTTGAGGAGAACTTATACCTCTTTTGAATTTTCAATGAGTGTCTTACTCGCTAGAGATAGAGCCAAGGGGATATAGACTTTTCCTCAGTAAAATCACACGGAAATTACGAACGGCACATGAAAGCTATATACTCTAAGTCAATTTTAACAATTTTTCAATCGTATTCTCCTCCACGAATACAACTCGCGGAAAAGACAAAAAATTAAAAACGTCGAGAAGGGGAGCGCCTGAGGCAGATGGACGGAAATTCGTTGAAATAATATATCTTGCATAATCCTCAATGAAAATACTCTGCCCGGTAATCCTCTTAGAATAGATTACCCAGCCAGGTTCACTTCTTATTCGGATACATTCGCACCAGCGTGTGCAGTCTGATCCTCCCGCAAATCGATGCCGAATATACATAATAATTCATGAGCACCAGATGCTACCTAGCAATGTGATGTACATCTGTAATTTTCCATGGTATCTGACAACAGTGCACTCACAATACCAATTATTAAAGAATCAGTCCTTGCGTGGCCCTTCATTGATGTTCAAAGGAAGAACCAAGCCCACAGTCACCTGTGCCAGCTGCCTAAGTCACTTGAGACACTTTTAAGGATCTTAGCAAGTTTTTAAGGACGCGTTTCAGGGCAGAGATTAGACTCGCGGTTTCTGTGGTGCGTTGAGACTCCTTTGTTATATGAAATATTCCTTTTTTTAATTCATTTATGTGGAGGTTTTACAAAGGATTCAATTTCAATTACTCGGTGGCAAAGTATCACAATCGGTGAGGAAGAGACAGACCTATGCAGCTCTGTAAAGCCGTCGTTTCCGATACACAATACTCGAACAATCATTTATGACAATATGGTGAAAGGTAGTTTTTAAGAATAAAACTGCGCAATTTTTTTCCTAATTTAATCTTCTGGAGAAGAAATTCAATGATTTTTCTTAATGAAATTTTTAAGATTACTTTTAAAGATTAGATAAAACGAAAAAGAATTTTCTCAAGACAACACTTAACCGTCTCAAAGATTATTGTGATGTTTTAAATTTATTTGGTTCTTGCAGCAGTATCATTACAGGGCCGGATTAAGGAGGTGGCCACATGGGCCGCGGCCCATGGCGGCAAAATGTAGGGGGCGGCAAATTTTGCAATCTTTTTGAATGTAGGTATCAAGAAAAGAGATGTAAAAATCGGATTCAGAAAATAAATTACAAAGGAGAAAAGACGAAAAAATCTCTCATTTCCTCAGAGTAAAAGTATTGTAATTTCTAATTTTGTTGTCTCTCGGTGGTGCAAGAGATAACACCTTCAATTAGTCGAGTTAAGAGAGAAACCAAACACGCAATTTGACCTGGAACGGAGCGGCGCGGCGGTCAGCATGAAACACGTATTAGCGCCTACAAGACTGCATGAATACTTCACGCAGTGCGTCAAGCACACTGCGGTCAGCAGCAGTCGGCTGGAAACGCATAGCGCCTGCAAGACTGCATGAATACTTCACGCATTGCGCCAAACAGTGTGGTCAGCAGCGGTCGGCGTGAAAGGAAACGCATAGCGCCTACAAGACTGCATAAATACTTCACGCATTGCGTCAACACAGTGCGGTCGGCGCGGCGGTGGAAGTTAAAATTTTTAACCAAATTTTTGTTTGTTCTTTCATAACTTTTTCGTTCATTTTTGATAAATAGAAGGCCTTGTCCAAACAGGGATGGGTTTACGGAACTGAACTTTTGTTAATATTGACAGGGCTTTCACAAAAAATGTAGCCAACACGAGTAAACGCGTCTCATACACCCCTCCCCCACCGGCACGATCACTTGATGGTTTTTATAGATCGTAATCGACGGATCACACGGGTGAGATTATATTGATATCAATTGGTTCAATATGTAACCACAGCCTCCAAAGTCAGTTTAGAAATCTGAGGTAACGGGTCTTATGTGATTGAATTTTTACTCTCTGGCAATGAAATGCGAAATTTTTAGGAATTTTCTCATTTTCAGCTTTTCCAAATTAAATCCTAAAATTTTTGTTTGAGGTTTTGTTCTATTGTTTTGAGCCAAACGATACAGCGAACCACTGTCGAATAGGATCTATTGATGTTTCAAAACAAATGAGAAGGGGGCGGAAAAATACGGACGGCCCATGGGCGGCTAGTGGGTAAATCGGGCCCTCTATCATTGTAAAAGTCCACTCAAAACTTTTGTGACCAATTAAAACGTAGATTACCATCGGCTGACGACGCTCTTGAGTCAGGCGTAAGCTCTTTCATTAGCTAAACTAATGAGTTTAGTGATGAGTGATTGAGTAATGAGTGATTGTAAACTTATGCTTCCTTGATCCCCGGTAGACAACAGTCATCGAAATTCGAACCAGAGACATTATCGGCTCGGGTGACGAAAAATTTTTGTAGGTGAATGCTATTTTTCGCCTAATGATGACTGCTTTGCAACTTAGAGAGCAAGAGATCCATTAAAATTCACCTAATGATAACTAATGAATGTCGGGATGAGCTCTTTCCTGAGCGAATTCTTATAAATTAGGTTGAAGAATTTGGTTGTAAGTCGCATCATTAGGTGAATTGGAGGGTTGACTTCCGAAAGTAACCGTTATGCTGTGGGAAAGAAAACAGTGCTGGGATCTCTACAATATATCATCTCTGATTCGAATTTTGTTGGTCAAATGAGCAGATGAAGAAGGAGATTTGAGGCGTACAATGAGCGAAGCATTAACATGTCCATTTTGATCAGTGTGATATTTACAAAATACCAAACAAAATTCTGGTTTGATTTTTAAGTATGGAGGGGAAAACTTTAAAAAAACACCCGCTGCACATCCGAAAAAACTCGGTTCCCTTTCAGATCCCCCGATTATAACAGTGAGTGCGCGGCTAATAGTTCCTATTAGAAATGCGGTCCTCTTCAAAGTTCGTCAGTAATGGCTCGTGTCAGTGTTTTCTTTATCCGCTTTGTGTGCTTTCCCAAAACACTCTGGTGGGTATCGGTGCGTAAAAGGAACACAAATGTCACTAATGGTTATTGGCGCTTCATCGATGATTTCCCGGTGGGTGAGTTCTTGAGCGGTGTCTTTTTTGGTGCCCGCCCGTGCTCACTCCGTGTTGCCTCTTTTCATCGATAAAACTCACATTTTTTGGTTCGCATTTTTAAGAGCACCGTCTACAGTTTTTCCACTCGCCTATAATCACCGTATCTCAGGAATCGCTAATCGTGGAGGTTTAAATTATCGCATCCTTTTGGATTTTGATAAACCTACAAACGACAACAACATCATCAACAACAACAACAACAACAACAACAACAACAACAACAACAACACCAAATGCAAGTGATGGTACAAGTTGGATAGATAATTTTCAGGCAGAAATTTTGTAGAAATTTAGCAGACTATAATGTCTCCATTACTTGGCAACAATGCGTGGAAAATTCAGAAAGTCCGCTGATGTCGCATCCCGATTAGTTTTTCCGGGCCCCTTTTAATATCAGCCAATCAAGCTCTGTTTTCGATGCAAATAAATGTCCTCGGTTACAACATCTTTGATTATGACTAAATAACTTGTGCTCTTTGCCTGATCCGAGAGAACGTGTCAAAACCAAGACGCGCAACTATTCGTGCTCCAAAGCCGCTCACATTGCCTACCAGCCTATTGAAGGCGAACTGCCGAGCATTAGAGACCCGCAGTGAGCTGAGCAATCGCCTTTTCTTGCCGGGCCGGCCGGAGCGAAAGTGGCAATGCTATTGCGAGCATTTATTCGTGCTCTAAAGCCGCCCATATTGCCATCCGTGGTATTGAAGGCGAACAAGAGAGAACGAGGAACACTCAGTTAGAGAGTAATCGACCATCGACGCTTGGTCCTTGGTTACCAATGGTTATTTGTTTTTTCCAGCCTCTCATCATTACTATTTAGGAGTAATTATTAAAACAGTATTTGCATGGCATGTTCACTGATAAAGTTTAGACACTTGATGCTCAGTAAACCTCGCAATTTTTCGCCAATCAATGTAATTCAGTCTTCAAATTGCAATGCTGCCATTAGCAAACATGATCCATTGGACAATTGCCTCGTATCTTTACAGTGCCCTCTGTATATATTTTTTTACCAACTGACCACCGGATTTTCAATTAAATCGGGCAACATTGACGATCAATGGCGCTGAGGCAAAGAGGCGCCAGGCGGTGGAATTTGTTTTGGGTCCGGAATTTGAGGCCTTTGGTCCGAGTGTCACAACGCTAAACCACCCAACTGTAACAATGATCGTCTGCCACCCTGGCACGTCGTTGAGTTGAGCCCCAGCGCCCCTCCCCTCCCCCCCGGTGGCCGTGATATTGGTCACCCAACAACCGCTTTATCTGATGGGTCATCTCGGGCTCATCTGTGGCATAGTGATCGATAGATATACAGTTTATATTCGGCTTGTGTCCGGTTGCGTTCGAAGATTATTCCTTTCGTTCAATCCTGTATTACAGTTCCTTGTGGGTGAAAGAAGTCTTCTGCCGTACTAAGGAAAAACGCCGCATGAACATTGAGAGTTGCCAAATTTCCCTCAGTAAAATGTTTATATTTGAGGAAAGTTGTAAATATTTTTCCTCGAAATTTTCAGGAACTTTAGGTGAAATTGCAAACAACATTATCTGAAAAATTGGAAGAAAAATATTAATAAGTTTACATAGTTCCTTTTAGCATGAATACGTCCATATTTGGTACTTATTCTAAAAAAATTGACTTAAACTGTATACCGCGCTTTAAAATTTCGAAACTTTTTTGGCGAGGTCCCCCGGACCCCCATGCGCTGTCCCCCCGTTCGAGGTGTCAGCATCCGCCTACGATGCAGTCGAAATTATTCTACTTTTTTCCGTGCACGTTCCTGACTCATCGCGCTGAGATTTCTTTCCCCCCTCCCTTTCAACGCAGGTTAACACGGTGCTATAGGCCGTGTAAATCGTAACAACAGCTTAGCTGAACCTGCGAATTCGGTTGCAGCCTCACACTCCGCCCGCTGTCAGAGGCAGCCGTAACTATTTCGCTCGCGACAGGTTGCATCGCCGGGTGCGGGGGGGAGGGGGGGATGTCTTTTAAAGTAACGGCTCACACGAGTCCATACAACTCACGGTTTTTTCTCCGTCGAGATACTTTTCCCCTCGGACTTTATTTATTTTTCCACGATTTTAAGTATCGGGTTCCGTATTCATTGTGAGCATGTCCCGGGCGGAATTCGATGCATTCGAGTGCAGACGTTTTACATCGGTCCCGCCGCGATGCATCATCCATCGGACCGCGGGCCGTCGCACTGTTGCCAAATGCGCCCATTTCTTATTATAGTAACGAGGGGATTTGATATTTACTTGAAAATTTGGCAAAGTCGTTGTAAGGACCAACGACCAGCGTCTGATGCACGTTATGTTGTAAGGGAGATCTGAGACACCTGCCTCGACCTCTGCGCGCTCCTGGATCTTTGTGTGAAGAATATAAGTCAGGAAATAAAATACGAGAGAGACGGAAACGTATTTGCAAGACTTTTAGGTTGGTTTGATAGAAAAAAGTTGATTGCTTAATATTTGAAAATGTATAGGCTTCTCATAACTAGACTGCATCCTGCAAAAATTGAATGTATCAAGCTAGTATTTGTGACCTTCCATGGAGAAAGGAAATCCAGTCCACGAATCCAAACTATTCAGAAAAGAGATTTGTCCAAGTTCCGTGGAAAAATCAGATTTTGAGATTTCCCAGAATAACGCCTCATAATGCTCTGAGGATCAATTTCGACGTTACATGCGTACAGCTTATTTATATACTAAAAGAGGCGTAATATTACATTCATATTTTGTTTGTTTATTTATTTATTTTTTCTTTTTTCTTTTAATTTAGCTTTTCTGTGTGCTGAATATGTTAGATTTATATCCAGCAGCTTTTTCTGAAAAAACTATTTTTGAACTGCAAACTTCATCTCATCATATTCCCACTTTGATTTAGTATTGCTTGGCATTTTATTTTCCCCTGAATGCTTTAGAGCAATCTCCTGTACCTTGGTTTTAATTCAACTTTAAGTTTTTGTGGTCTTACACTGGTAAAGAAAGTAGCTTGGATGTAGAGTCCAGACTCTTAAAAACATTGACAAGAAAAGATACTCTTGATTCAAATAGAAATCCGCTTAAATCAAGAGGCTTGGCTCTTCGATGCAAGCAAAAATCCGATTGAATCAAGAGTATTTTTTCTCGTCAATGTTTTTAAGAGTCTGGACTCTAGATCCATGCTACTTTTTTTTACCAGTATAGGTCCTTAATTCCATGGAAAATCACTTTCACGCAATTTTTCGACGTTCCAACAATTACTGAGAAAATATCGGTACACTTAACGCCCCGGAAGAAAATCATCGAGAAAGTGACGTGTTTTATGAAATGAGGAGGTCATATACTGCACTTTTTAGCGCTCGGCGGAACCTTCCGGTCTTAGAGCGAGCGTTAAGCGCTGTTGCTGGAGCGGCAAAAACCCCATCGCGCGCTGCAGCGAAAGTGACAAGCGATCCCGGTTACGAGCGCATGCAAAATAAAATCACCCGGACGGAAAAGCGTAAATTCCGCCCGACCCCTCATCTCTACGGCCGCCTCATGTAAAGTAAGTAACTAAATTAATCTCTTAAAGAGGTTTCTGGCTTCTATCTAGTTTGTAACTGATTAAACCATCCATTCTACTTTCCGTAAACACATTTTTTTCCGCCCTCCCTCCTCGAACCGCTGATTATATTCCGACGGAAAAACTCCGTGTGATAAATGAACGTGGGCGGGAGGGGGGTCGGAACCCTTTGGAGGATCACCGCGCGCAGTTTATGAATATAATTCTTCGGCCGGGCGTCATATATACGATCTTATTATGCAAAACAATTACTCGGCGCTGATAATTTCAGCCCTGTATCGCCGGCAGAACAGATGCAATTTGGGGTGCGAGGTGCGAAGAGGGTGGTTGAACGGAGGGCGCGGGGGAGGGAGAGAGGGAGGGAAGATTTCCCCGGCGACGCGCAGGAGTACCTCTGTGTATCAATCATCCCTGCGTTAATCTCCTGAGAATCTGGCTCTGTATTGAAGCCGAAAAAATGCCGCTGCTCCTTTTGCCTTTCGCGAGACCCCATCCCCTCGGTGGGGTGGGGTGGAGAGAGCAAACGGTACAAAGTACCGCGGATTCAATAAGCTTGTATCCTTATCGCCGTCGACAGCGGAATTATCAAAAAATGCCGATCTTGAGAGTTGCTCCTCGTGCCATATGCGCGTGGCTCCCGTTTCGCGAATCGCTTTTTTGTCACCGAGCGCATCGTTGTCACGTTTCCAAAATAATCTAAGTTATGCGGACTACGGGGTTCATTGCGCGTGAAGTTACGTCTTCATGTCGAGAGGGCGACGAATTGGACGTATTTATGCAGAGAGGAACTATGTGCAAGGATTTGCGAGTAATATAGTGCATTTTAGCATAAATACGTCAAATTGATTCAGCATTCCTAACCTAATTTGCAATAACTCGCCTCGCCAAGTGCTTGCCTCGTGGAAAACGGGCTTAACATTTATTTTTTACTTTGGATCTCGAGAAGGTGCAAATCTTGAAACTTTTTTTTCCAGGTTAAGTTGATGTGTGCCGAAAATCATCGTGCCAGAATCTATTTAAATAGGATCTTCTGATCCAATTAAACAAACCCCCCTTGGTGTACTTTTTACCCACGCATGCAAATTTGCAGGTGTCAGGTAAAAAGAAACTACTGAGTGACCTGAGCATGAGAATTCCTTGGGTTTTAAAATGAAACAGAGGAGATATGACCAAATGACCTAATCTTCTAAGATACATGTGTTCAGACGGAAAATGCCGCTCGATTACGTCCCAATGCGGTAGAGTTTCTAACTTTTAAATCTATTTTCATACTTTTTTCCATATCAGAAAAAATTATGAAAAATACAATATTAAGCACTCTTAGATGAGGCAATAAAATTTTCTCGTGCAAATTCTCCATTAATTTGAAAATGAAAGTTGACTCCTCGGAAAGGAACTCAGGAAAGTTACGACGAACGTAGTAGAGACTACGTTCATTTTTTCCTCGTTTCGCGTAATTTGACAACGATGAGAGTACCCAAAACGCTGAGATGAGATATCGGCAGTTATAGGTTCCGTTTTCGGGGCCCCTCCGAGGGCGTCGACCCGATATCCCTATCCCGCGGGTCTTGAGGGACTCGAGTCAGATTTGCGCTGGGACGCCTCGCCGGGATGTCTCTGCCTGATTGGGCGGATTAATCCCTGAAGAGCGCGCTGGTGAGGTTCCTTCTGCCTTTGTTCCTTGCTCGCTCATGGGGAACAATTACGACACTCGGTACGAATTTAATTCGAAATTTCTCCCGACTCCAAGACGAGAGATTCCATCGAAGATCACCCTCGTTTTGTTTCAGTCCCGCGGGACCCTGTTTTTTGGGTCTCTCGCAGCCCTAGTATCCCTGGTGTTTGGCCCGTCTTGACTGCCTGCTAGTGCAAATAAATACTCAAACAAGGGCCGCTCGAATTAAGGGATTCGAAGGACAGAGTCAAAGAGGTCAATTGGATTGGATTGTTTCTGATGGTAATTGGTGATCAGCAATTCTAAGTAGTGGGTGGGGTAGAGCTGGTAGTGTGTTGCAACCTCGTTGTTCTTTTTAGATTCTAAAAAAACTCGTCATCTGTAATGAGCCAATGGACAACTGAATAGGGTGGACAACTATGCTTCACATGACATATTTCCTCATTTGAAATTTTTACCGGAACCCTGGAGAAAAATGAAAAATCTTAAAAATAAAAAATATGGGAAGATTATCGAGACTGTGTATTTGAGGAAAAAGGAGATTTTGAGGGAATTTTCTTTTTCTTTTTTTCTTGGTCATTTACGCACTTACAAGCTTGTTGAAATCGGTTGATTCGTGAGAAAAAAAATTGAATTTACTGATTTTCAAGCAGACTATGAACACTATATCTGCTCTTGTCATGCAGTTAGATTTCGAACTGGAGAACATGTTCGACATATTTTACACGAGAATTAATGAAGAAACAGACGTAATTATTTAATTTTGAAACTTTTTAGTGTTAAGTGGTCCATTCACATTCAACATGCAGTATGCAACAATATTGCAATATGCACATGAGCAGTGCGATTGGGATCAAATTTTCTTGACCTCATGAATCTTTATACGCAGTGTGTTAAGTCCAGCGACAATATATTCTGGAGACCCCTTACTGGCATCTTCCCCATATAGTGTGTACGTCACTTTCGGAAATCAACGCTCAGATTCGCCTGATGACGACTTACGGCCAAAGAGCTGAGCAACTGATCAGGTAATCCCAATCTAATTTGCAAAAACTCGCCTAGCAAAGTGCTCACAAACTCATCAGTCATCATGTTGCGAATTTTATCAAACTTTTGTTTGACAAGTTGTCCATCAATCATCATTCGGCGAAGAGTACCTATGACTTCCTAACTCAACTACTCCTGGCTCATGCGATTACATTGCTTACATTATTAATGCAGGACTGCGGGGTCTCAAAAATATATTGTCTCTGGTCGAGCCTGCTCGCGAACTCCGCCTTAACAATAACCGCACAAGCCCAAACGTCTATTTTCGAAACCAATCGAGTCTGAAATTTATTCCGATCACCTTTTGAGGCTCTCCCACAGAGTGAAGGACTCTCCCGGTGCAATTACTCGCCTGTCCAAAGACCGCGCTTTAAGAGCGGGTGAAAACCGACACCTGATTCGCACGCACCTTTTACCCGTCACCGATTACAGCAAACACAGCCCGGCGCACAATGGATAGAATCAACACGAAAGTTCGGACAAAATTTTGAAACTTTAAAAGCTTAACTCCGTCTATACAACATTTTGAGGTTATTTAGGTGGTTCCATTGTTTTGCTCGTGAAATTTTCTTCTGCTAGCACTCCTAGAAATTTAAAATGTGACGAAATAAACATCAAAATTTGCGATTTTAGTCCAAACATTTATGTCCGACTTCTTTAATTGACTGGATCCTCTGTGCCCCAGCCCGGCCCGGTGATGCTCCCCCTTTTCTGTCCCCCCGTTCAAGTCACCCGATCCGTAGCGCACATCTGGGTCCGGTTACCTCAGCTTACGGCCGCGGGAATTGACGCCACCCGATTTATGGACAGGGACGCCACTCAATGAAGACCCCGTAAAGTTGAATCGGACCCGTGTCCTTACGTTACTTATCTTACGTTACCCTATCGGGCAATCGGCTATCCAGATCTCATCTCGGCCATCGTTAACATAGATACAGAGTGTTCCAACTAAGAGGCCACGGGTATGAGCGAATCCATCCGTCTGGAACTAAGCGCATCGTTGTCCTTGCAGGGATGAGCACAAGTCCGCTCCTTTGAGACCTACGCTCGCATCATTTTACATGCAATTAAGAGTTGCCTGGATCGCTTTCGTAGAGAAATGAAGTCATTCAGGTTTTAAATGGTCATTTTATGAATACTGATGCAACATACATGTTTTTTCCACATTTCTGGAGATATTAGAATTTTTTTCGGAAAAATGTGTGTCTTCTCGTTGGTTTATAGTATTGTAGTTTCTGATGTACATCCACGCTTAGAAATATCGCTGTAACATGAGCCATTTGATCTATCAATATCTTATATGATCAAAATCCTCGGGTTCTTTTGAATTTGGAAATGTGCACGAAAAGGCGTAAAATATAGAACAATCCAAGCTGTGTAATCGAGCCAAAATATTTAGACGTGCCGCACAAAATTCACACAAAAGTTTTTGCCTCAAAATTTGTTACTATCCGGGTGGAACACTCTGTACAGGTTGGAGCGCGACTTTTTTTTCAATTGCGATGCGGGGTTGCGTCACTCGTGTCTGGAAGTGCGCTTCGGACGTAGAACTGGTGGCAAATTCAAACATTTTAGCAGGTGGGACAGCATAAATCAGCCGCGGTCAGCGGAGGCGCCACGTCGCGGGCAGAATCCCTTTTTCCCGCCTCGTGCTCAGCAAAAACCGCTTAAATCCAATAAAAACCCTATTCACTTACGCTGTTCTTGCTCAAGACGTTGAGACGGGAGCTGCGATTCGGTGGCCGCGTCCTTTGTCGTGAAATCGATTGCTTCGCCTTTTTTTTACCGATTCCTCGTGCATTTTTAAGCCGGGGCGAGGGGAGGGGGGCGTAAAAAAGATGCACATTTATAACGTATAAGAAATGCCGGTTGAATGTAAATATATTAACCCCATCGAGTTTGTTGCACCTTTGCCACATTTCGCGTTGTGGTTGTGGTTGTGGTGAAACCGTGCGGCTGAGGTTGCCAAAATACTGAAACCCTTGCATTTTTAGCTCTGGCTTGGCATCATCATCAGTACTACCTCTAATACTGCGATTCTTTATAGTTTTCGTTGTCACACTTAAAGGTCTATCCAGGGGAAATATATTTTAGAAATTCTGCACTAAAAACCTGAGGAATGCGTGTCTTAATATACGTAACAATGTAACATAACCAAACGAGACGTTTTGCTACTGCTATATTTCTGCTCTATTTTGATGTTAATTCGGGAAAGTTACAAATTTTATGAAAGAAAAATGACAAGTTTCACCTCGTTGAACTGCCAATCCACTCCGGGAATTAAGTCTCAGTGTTATTTTTTCTGCAATAATTATTTCAACAACAAAGGGATATTTGGACGTATCTATGCTAAAAGAAACTACGTTGAATACAAGTCCTATACACATAGTTCCTTGTAGCATAAATGCGTCCATTCAATCTTACTTGTCAGTGTTTCTGGTTATATAACAGAAGGCAAATCAAGGTTTTATCAACAGATTACTACACTTGATCACACACTATAGGCATTTGCAAGTAATTCCACTACGGAAAGCACGCCACAATTTTCTAATAATAGTTTACTCGTTAAAACATGGATGAAAGTTAAATAAGTGCAGATTCGATGAATGTGAGAAAAAAAATGGCCTCGTGACTTAGGAGGGAAATTCTCGTGTATGAATCGCAAAACTTTCCCTCATCACGATTGGCAACAGCGGTTGGCCATACCATCTCGGAAAAGGCGAAACTTCTCGAGCACATAAAACAAAAGACAATAGCTTAATATTTAACATCGGTTGTCAAAGCAGATTTCTCGCCTGCAAGAACGACTTTTTAAAATCTACATCATGCAGTTTTTTCTTGCCTCGCGTGGTTCGGGAGAGGAAAAATGTTGCGGAGGGTGAGGAGGAGGGGGGAGGGGGAAGAAGGAGCGAACTCTACACTTGTAGAAGTGTCCCGACCGCTTCTTGCCGAGTGTAAATTGTGTTTTTCTTCTATGGTCAGGGTCCAAACATCGTTGCCATTATTTTGAGCAGTTTTATTTTATTTTAAAATATATTATTTTTACTCTTACAATGCGCAGTGACCCTTTTAATTCCAACACCCCTGTGTTCCTTGGATTTGGATAGGCAATGTGGAGTCTTTAAAATATGCCTGAGAAAAATATACCTGAATTGACCAATAATTTTTCTTTTCTTTTTGTGTTTCAGGTAAGCTGCCGTTATTTTCTCACATTTATCCCTCATTTGACGGTAAGTCAAAAGTTGAGTCTAAACTTAAAATGTTTGTATTCTATGCGGGGTCTCTAAGATTTGTGTCTTCAAGCTTAGTTTGTACGTAATTTCATGAAGTTGCGAGGAACATAATGATGTTAAGACTGTTCTATTTAAAAGTGACTCTCAATTTCATAAAAAGCTCTATAAAGTGGAGGTCGTGCTGAATTTTATAAGTCACGATTATTGGAGTCCACTTAGGCCTCCATATGACGTCACTAGGCGGTGAATTTTCTCACTTTTAAATCTGTTTTTACACTATTTCCCATATCAGAAAAAAATTATAGAAAATACTGCGCAATCAGCCCTTCAAGCACTTTCAGATGAAGCAATAACAAGCGTTCAAATTCTCCATTCTTCAATTTATAAACCAAGGATATCCTCGTGTCCAGTTCACACAGTAGTTTCCACTCAAACACGAAGATCATCAAATTTAGACACCTGCAAATTCTCTTTTTTTTCGTATTGAAGGCTATCATGGACCCTGATAGCGAATTTGGGAGGGCGCAACACTCATGGGGGGTGATGAGAGGACCCCATTAATTAAATGAATCGCCTCAACCTCAAGAACACGGGAAGTGCGGGGACTCGGCAACGGGGGGGCCCATTATTTCAGCGGCTCGAAGCTGTGGGACTCCCGGGACAGAGCCGGACAGCCGGACAGCGGACAGCGGACAGTCGGAGTCTCTCGGAGTCCCCTATCGGCCGGGCCAATCTCTGTCTGTCTCCATCCCCGGCGAAGCTCCAGTCGCCGCGGCGCGGTCCCTGTGCCACTCACCCCCCCCCCCCCCCCCCCCCCNCCGGGCCCTATTGGTCCTCCACCCTCCCCGTCATAAATTCGTCGGGTCTCGTTCTCCATTGTGTCTTCATCTTGCAGACAAGCTTAAAAAATGATCGCCACGCCGCGCCGTGCCGCTGCCCGCTACGTTGCCACACCTGAGGCCATTAGCGAGCTCCTCGGGTAATAAGTGCAGAGACAGTTTGAGTTAGAGACCCTGCACTAACAATCAGACTGCCTATGGCAGAACGCCGTATGAGCTTCCAGACGTTGCCATATCTCCTTCAATGGAAAACAAATTTACTGGGAAAATTTAGAATCATTTTTTCCAAATTTTTCGGACAGTTTTTCTTGTAATTAAATGCAAAATATCTGAAAATTTCAAGCGAAAAGATACACGGAGAAAAAACTTCGTGCGTGGGACCCGAAGTTGAGGTCATATGAATCTCTGAAGTTTTCGGATCACGTATCTAAAAACTTGAGGTCCAGCTGCCGAAGTTCGGGTCAGACATCGAGGCACTTCGGTATGTACCGGAGTACATCAGATGTGTGACCCGAACCCTACGGCATGTATTCAAGTATTTCAGATGTTTGACCCGAACTTCGGCAGTTAGACCTCAAGTTTTTAGATACGTGATCCGAAAACTCCAGAGATCTATATGACCTCAACTTCGGGTCCCACGCACGTAGTTTTTTTCTCCGTGTATGAGCCTCCAGACGTTGTCATATCTCCTTCAATAAGAAACGAAGTAGCTGGGAAAATTGTGAACATTTTTTTTTTCAAATTTCTCAGATAATTTTTTCTGTAATTTAATCCAAAATATTTGAAAATTTCATGCGAAAAGATAGAAAAGTTTCCTCAATAAACCATGTTTTATCCGGTGAGATTTGGCTACTTTCGAATGTCCATTCGACGTTTTTTCTCAGCACGGCGGCCGTTCATAAAATACGTAACGTCCTAGGGAGAGGAGATCGAGGTGAGCGTTACGCCATTTTGTATTTATGTCTATAGAAACCCACGTCACAAAAGCGTTTCAAGGGGGAGGAGAGGGGGGGTGAAAAATTCCGAAAAAGTGTGCAACGGAATTTTAACCACATTTTGGAGTTATGAACTACAATTTTAGGTTTGTGAATAAAAGCACGTACTTGCAAGGGAAACTTATGACACAGATGCTGTTTCTAAAAGAACCAAAAATTGTAATTCCTATTGGCAAAATTCAGTCCATTTATGAGCGCTCTCTTAACTAACTAACGCTCAGCAACGTAATCCAATAACGAGAAATGTAAGTTCGGAGCTCAGTGCTACTTTTCGTCTAAAGATGATCGCGAAGTGATGATACACCCTGATAATGGTTATTAATATGGAAACTCGTATTGTCAACAAGTGTGGAGGAAGCAGCTGTGCCCTTTTTTTCACCAGGTTTAGAAATTTATCTCAGGGAAAGGAGCCGCAATGATAAATAAAATTAATTGGTTTCATTTTTATCGAATATTCTGGCACCAAGTTGGCCTCATCATCCTCGACCGAAGAAGGAAGAACACAACCGCACTTACTGCCTTGGTAACGAAAAAACCCGTATGAACATAAGAACGTTGTCAAGATTCTCCCGATGAATCATTTATTTTTGATGAAAGTTATGAGTGTTTTCTCTTAGGTTTTCAGGTACTTTAGATTAAATTACTAATGAGATGTTATGATAAATGAGAGGGGAAATCTTCAAAAGTTTCTCTCGCAAACTGTATTTTATTGAAGGAAATGCGACAACGTCTGAAAGCTCATACGACGTTCTTCCTCAGCACAGCAGCATACACTGAAAAAAAAACTCCGGCCGTGGGAGCCGAAATTACGGGCTATATAGAGCTACCGTCCGTTCCGGGCTCAAAGGCCGGAAATTCCGGCTGCTGGAGCCGTAACTTCGATTGCTCCGGGTTCAGAGGCCGAAGCTACGGCTCTAGCAGCCGGAATTTCCGGCCTTTGAGCCCGGAACGGACGGTAGCTCTATATAGCCCGTAATTGCGGCTCCCACGGCCGGAGTTTTTTTTTCAGTGTACTTCTTTACAATTTTTTTCTCTTCCTTTCTCAGCGTGGGTAAAAGATCCACCTTGCGTGTAAAATTGATACAGGAGGTCTCCAAAATCGTAGGAACCGAACCAGTTCCTAATTTATACCGGTCGAGTTTGAATTTTGACAAATTTCGGGACTCGGCTGTTTACTCGGCTGTCCTTTGTTCGAGTTGTCCAGATAAGAATCGATACAAGTTTAGAATTCGTGATGAAATGAGGAATGGATATTCCTTTTCGGGCGCCTCTTGCTTGAGTTCCCGTGTATGTGCAAAAATCCTCGAAACACAGGCCACAGGACGGACGAAACACAATAAACAAAGACGCCGGTCATCCATCAGATACGCGGTTCGGATCACCTGCGAGTTCGCTTGTTACGCGATTTGTACTTCGCGCTCGGTCAAACACCAAGTTGTCGGATCGCTCAACGTGCAGAACTTCAAGAATTAAAAATTTAAAGAAAACTGAGAAACCCAATTTTTGATTCCCTCGCCAAAAAAGTTGGGTAGCATTTACCATACTCTGGTTAAGAAACGGCACACCTAGACTGTATGATAACATCCACCAAAATTATTGTCACGATAAGAAAAAATCTTGTTATTTTCACGATAATTTTGATGAAAGTTACCATACTCTCTGTTTGTGATGTTCCTCAACTAGAATATGGTAAATGCCACCTTATTTTTTTCCGTGTTATCAAAATGTTTCGTATGGATAAAATAGACGCAGTAAGGATATTAGAGAGTAGGATCTCATCCATAAACTCCATGCTAAATTCTTAGGAATTGGGGCCAATAGGTATTTTTTTTTTTTCGCGGCCATGGGGGTATGCACCCGCAGAAACGTTGAACCTAGAATCGGACGCAATAACCAGAAAACCAACATGGTTGGCATTCGTAGACTCACGACTGGAAACACATCGACAGGCTTTCAAAATCGTTTTCCATGGTAATATGCTGACAACAAGGGGGGAAACTGGGTGAATGCCGTGTAGACAAATCACCTACCGGTATAAAATCATTCTGAAATGTATAAACTTATAATCGTCGGGCCGGTTCTTCATCGACAACAAGGCGTGGCGCAGAAATGAAATTTATTGGAACCGCGGAGCAAAAAACGCTTTGAAGTCGGGCTAGTTGTTAAAATCAAAATTAAAGGGCTGTAGCAGATGCCGTTAATGGCTTTAATGAACTTGCGCCGGAGAATTATGTAAACCCTTGCCCCAATGTCATTCGATTGCGGGAATCATAAAAGTGGCTCTGAATTCTTCCGCTGCCGTTCCTCCCCCTCATGTAAATCGACCCTTAGCCGGGGAATTAATTTTCTTGGCCGCCGTGGAAACACGTCTTTGAATATTGTACTCCAAGTTTCTTTACAAATCCTCGCCACCCTTCGTGTAAGTCAACTACGTCTAAATTAGTATTAACTCAATGTTTATGTTCGGAAATTACGCCAATTTTACCCTCTCTCGGAGACCTGCAGGAGTGGTATGCCTTAAGTTCGACGACCTCTTAAGCACGCACACGTGACATTTCCCTCCCTGTAGTCTTGGAAAAATACTTTCGGTCGAAGAACGATAGGAAATTGAGCGTGGGATGGAGGAAAATGAAACAAATAAATAAGAGAAAAAAGAGAAACTGTTAAAAATCTCAGAGTGCTATCTGGAGTGAAATTCACTCCAGCCTATTTCCCTCCCTTACAGTGAAAGGTATGATTGGAAAGTGGAAAGGGACAACTTTTTTTCAGTCTGTAGTTTTTCATTAAATCTTTGGAAATCCTCTCAATTGATCAAGGATTTTTTTTTAAAAAATAACCACCACCCCAGATATTGTCAAAAAATACCCGACGCTGGTATATGGGTAAATTAACCGTTTTCTCAAATGCTTCAGTACGTAGTCAAATTTAGATAGTTTAGGAAGTTGTCTATGTTTTAGACGAAGCGCTCTCTGGTTTCCAATTTTTTAAAGAAAGAAATCATAAAATCTACAATTTTCTTTGTATTCTGCCCTTTTTATAAATGCTCCTCATAAAGTATTACTATCATATTTTAAAAATTCTGTATTTTATAACGTGTTGCAAATTTTGCGATCCAGGACTAAAAATAATATACATTTACCATCGCATGGCACTAATTTTTACAGATACAGTAGACTCTGGATTATCCGGATTAATTGGTGCCGGGCCCGATCTGGATGAAAAAGAAATCCGGATAATACTAGTAAACACAAACACCACCAACCAACACCACAGTATTCTTATTATGTATACATCATGTGCATACCAACACGAATTTAAAAGGTTAATGCCAAATTGAACGACTCAATGGTGATTGTGAATGGTAGCCGACAACGATAAATTACAGTACAACGATTAAAGCACGCAATGCGTGAAGTATTCATGCAGTCTTGTAGCCGCTAATGTGCGGTTTAGGCTAACTAACCGACTGCACTGCGTTTAGCGTAATGCGAGAAGTATTTATGCAATCTAGTAGGCGCTAATGCGTTCCACGCCGACCTCATTGTTTGGCGCAATGCGTGAAGTATTCGTTCAGCCTTGCAGGCGCCAATATGCCTTGCGACCGCTTCTCCGCGGATCCGCTCACTTATCGGAATGCGTACGTAGTTACATGGTTGCAAAATCGATCCGGATAATCCAGAGTCCGGATAATACGAAGCCGGATAATCCAGAGTCTACTGTAGTAATTTCTTAAAAGAACAAATAACTAGATTGTCTTACGAGTAAGTTATCACTAGAATCAGAATTTCAACCTAAAAAAGAATATTTGATTACTCACCAAGCCGTAAAACGAAATATCTGATTTGGCTATTTGCCTGTGACGCATCATCCATCTTCTACTATCTTTAACTCTTAAATTCACGAAATTGACGTGACCTAAAACGCATTTCCGCTCTCGTAGAATTCAATCACCTTGACGCATAATCTGGATGTCATCCCGATGCTAATTTGAAAATTAGTCGAGAGGTTCCCACGAGGACCTCTCATAACCACAAAGATAAGAGCCTCTATTTTGATGTAAAACTTCCAGTTATTATTGATATCCACGCTTCGGAACTCTCGAATAGACACCCAATTTTTTCAGGGTCTCATCGTGGATTCGCTCGGACCTCCTGGTGACCCGGCGCCCGTTACCGCTAAACACACATAAGTCAAAGTAGTTAACAAAGTATTGTTTTTTATGGTCGCATAAAAGCCGGAGTGCAACATTTTAAATAACCTTGAATTCTAGATAACAATGGCCGTTCGCAGGTGTCTGGAGCATCTCTCCAACGGTGAGGAGATATGGGGTTTTACGACCGCTCATTTCTTCGCTGCATTAATGCGCTCTCGTACGAGATGTCCCCGTCCTTTTGCCAAACCGTGCAGAACCTCGACGAAAAGATGGCCGCGCGTTATCACAGCCAGGAGGCAGGAACGGCCAAATTTTGGAAATCGAGTTGAACGACTCCCCAGAGTAGCAAATATTTGTTTGATTCGGATTAAAATGAAAGTTTTGAAGGAGGTACACTGGAAAAAAAACACATTGGATCTAGAGTCCAGACTCTTGAAAACATCGACAAGAAAAAATACTCTTGATTTAAGTGGATTTTTAAGCTTAAATCAAAACGAAATCCGCTTAAATTAAGAGGCTTGGTTCTTGATTTAAGCTAGATTCTGATTGAATCAAGAGTCACCTTTCTTGTCAATGTCTTCAAGAGTTTGGACTCTAGATCAACTGTGTTTTTCTTCCAGTGTAGTGTCAGTGAGTACGCAGGAATGGACGCAATTTTCGACGTAATAGCAGTGAGCCCACATTACCTTACACTGCTGCCGTGATAGCGAAGAGAGCAGTGAGTGTCAAATTTTCAAAATTGAGTTTTCTTCAAAGTTCGTCTGAGCTCTTTTAGATGAAATCACTGAAACAGCTAAAACAGCATAAATCATCTTATTTTCATGAAACCGAGACATATGAGAAAGCCGTAAGTGCGCAAAAAAAGGACTTTGGTTCAGGCAAGACAGCAGTAGGTGACAATATTCCTCCAGAGAGGCAATGAAAATAGTGCTTTCAAAGTGCCACCCTCTTCTGAGAGTCTTTTGAGTACTTGTCAAATCCGCGAAAAACGGAGAATTCGCTCAATAAAATTTTCCGCTTACATATGAGTCCATTTTCTCCCCTAACTCTATCGTGCTTGATGACACTTCTCATTTTTGTACATTCGACATGAAATTTTTTCCCTTCAATTACAAATTTCCTCAAGAACTTCTCAATATAATTCTCTTCAATTTTATCCATTCCACATATGTAAATGAAAAGGGATATCATTCACAACTTTTCTAAAATTCCAAAAATTTGTGTTGAAAATCCAGCACCTTTTCCATTCTTATATTCCCGGCATGAAAGGATTGCCTCATGAGGGGAAAAAAATATGTTTGACTGCGCGAACCTCGGTTCGCATGTGCCGTAAAACATCTACGGGCGGATGAAGACATTTCTCAGTAAGAACTTTTTTCCCGGCAAGAAATGAGAATAAAACAAAAGAGGGCGCTGATTCGGAGTGAGGGAATTTTCCAAGAAAGAAGTAAGTTCGAAGCTGGGATTGCGATTGATTTTTGCTTCCGGGAACTTTCCGCGGCCCTGCGTCTTCGATACCGCGGTTAAAATCCCGCTTTTCCGCGGAAATTCGGCAGACGGGTCCGCGGGGAGCCAATAAAAACGGTGCTGAGGGGCAGTGAATTTTATTTTCCAGGTCACACGAGGAGTCGAGCACTGCAGTAGCCCGGTTCCGAAAGGTCGTGTTCTTTCAATTCCCGATCATAACCCCGCTTATCGTCGTTGATTTAGCGACGTTCACCTAGCCCCCCTCCTCCCGCTCCTTCCCCGTCGCAAGATCCCTCGAGTTCCGGAGTGGGTCAAGTATGATGCATCGTGCACCCCAACTGCAGTTCCATGCACCGGGATGCATCTTAGCTTGAATCTTGGATCTTGAAATGAGGGCCCTGATTACTTCACATCAACGCTGTTACCTGCATATTCCGTACGTCGGTCTCAATAAGTTTTTGAACTTTTCTTTTCTTTTCTTAAGTTATTTGAGGTCTTTAATCCATTTGAGGATTCTACAACCTTGAATGGGCATCGGGTTAGGGTTAGTGCACATTCATGCACCAGGCTTTCATTTTTCAGGGATTATGGGCGAGTGGAGTCTGTTTCTGCAGATCCACCCGTCAGTTTCCACGAAAATGTGTCGCCTCCAGGTGGGGCAGACGAGTTTTCATAGCAGAAGCAGAGCATGAGGGTATTGTCTTCAAAAGAAAAGCAAAAATTAGAATGATTGCTCTCATCCCCTTCCATAAAAAAAAAAAAAAAAAATTCAAGGTCCTTCCAGAGGGTCAAAAATGAAAAATGAAAACTAAAAAATTCTGGCTCTCGGCGTTTCTACCAGAAACCGATTCAATTATGTTCATATCAGTGCTCGGATTCGACTCATGATGGCTGATGACCAAAGTGTTGAATGGTGGGTTTACTTCCGCAAGCTGGTTGACTGCCGAGAGTGACCTTTGCACTATAAGTAGGATATCTAGGACAAGGGTGGAGGGACAGTGGCGTGGCGTGAATAATCGCTTATTATCGATATTTCTCCACTTGAAGCTATGGTAAATAATCGACTCATAAGGTGTTCGTCGCGAACGCCCTGTTTATCGATCCTTTTCGATACGTGTAAATGGCAGATCAATCGATATATTCACGGAGAAAAGAACCTCGTGCGTGGGACCCGAAGTTTAGGTCATATGGATCTCTGAAGTTTTCGGATTGAGCATCTGGACACTTAAGGTCTAGCTGCCGAGGTTCGGATCACACATCTGAAACTTCAGTTCTTACATCTAAAGTACTTCGGTTTTCACATTCGAAAAACTTCGGTTCTCACATCTGAAGTACTTCAGATGTAAGAACTAAAGTACTTCAGATGTAAGAACTAAAGTTTCAGATGTCAGACCTGAACTTTGGCAACTAGACTTTAAGTGTTTAGATGCTCAATCCGAAAACTTCAGAGATCCATATGACCTAAACTTCGAGTCCCACGCACGAGGTTTTTCTCTCCGTCTTGTATAAGTCATTTCCCTTACGAAAGAACGTAACTCAATTTCAATGTTGGGGGAGGGGGAGGGGGAGGGGGAGTTTCATCTCTGAGTGAGAGAACGGCTGCATGTCCCGGGTACAGGTGTTGGATACCCTCCTCTTGTGGCGAAAACGGGTCGAAGCCCTGAGCGGGACGTGGAGGATGACACAAGTAGTATAGCGCGGTGCTCGGGGACAATTCGTTCCGGAATACGGAACATTGTCGGAACATATATTCTGACGCCCGTGCCGTGGCAGGATGCCTGGTCCTGGTCGGCATAGGCCGCGGCCGTCAGATAGCGAGGAAGGCGTAATATAAACGGCACATAGCTGCGATGACAACGGCTTACTTTTTAAGGTAACCCCGGCCGTCGCGCCGGCCGGGAACTACATCAATAAGCACTCGGACACAGGTGACCGGGCCGGACCGCCGCCGCTGCCACACAAGAATGCACCCGCTCCGTCGTCCAGTCGTGTCCAGTCGGGTTCGGGTCGGCCCGGAGATCAGCTCAGGCCTAGTTCTGTCCTCCCTTCGTGAATTCCGTGCGCTGTAACATACATTTAAATGTTTAAAAAGAAATACGAAAAAGAGCAATTCGTCACCATCCAGCCGAAGAAACACAAGCGCCATGCGACGTTTCAAAGTTTCCGCCGCCATTTTTTTTTACAGAAGAATTGCTCAACGAAGCTGTCCAAAAATTTCACTAAATTTGCTTTGTGCTGTCGACAAAATTCAGTGAAATTTTCAAACAAATTCAACCAACAATTTCTCTGTGAAAAAATAAAATGGCGGTGGAATTATTGGAACGTCGCATGGCGCTCGTGATACTTTTGCCGGAAGGTGACGAATTTTGTTGAATCTCTCGGTAGAAAAAGGCGTCTACTCTCGAAGAATAGTATTCCTCCTAAAACTCAATTTTCGAAAATTCGGTGGTTACGCGCTCCTTCCAATACCCCGTTCAATTGCAACCGTTGAATCGCTGAAACTGCTTCAAACAACTATTACTGCTCCTGAGCCACTCACATTGCCTACCAGCTTATTGAAGGCGAAATGGTGAAAATGAGCGCCATGTTTGTTAATGCGCAACTAGACCTCCGCCAAAAGCTGAGTTTCGAGAATAGATGAAACAACTTGCTTTCTTCGACAGTTCTTCATATTAATGCTCGAAATAATTATCCTTTCACACCATCAGTAATAGACTACGATCACATGAGCAGGATCGAAGAAATTAGAACGAAAACAATTTAACATTCTGGTCGGAAGGACCATCTTCCGCAAAAGACACTTTGATACACATATTCGAATGATAGCGTTTATGCTAAAAGGAACTATGTTGCAAGTAAATCCTATGCACATGGTCTCTTTTCACACGAACACGTCTAATTGGACGTATTTCTATCAAACGGAACTATGTGCATTCTGACTTGAGCCTTGTTATGCATATATCCTTATGGGTCTCAGGGCTCATGTCTTAATGCACATAGTTCTGTTTGGTAGAAATACGTCCAATTCATTCTGAGACGGACACTGACGGTCCACGCGGTGTGGAAACCGGCGCGGCGACTGCGGCCGGCGAAATTCGCACGCATGGATCCATTGAAAAGGCGGTTGCCCCTGCGGATAAATCATGTTTGCGATGATGATTGAATCCGAGCTGATAAAACCCACGCTCGCGAGCTGAACCCGCGACCTCTCGTTTATAAATCAAGAACATTGATCACCTCTCGCAGATAAATCCGCGGCCGCGAGGTGGACCCGGACTCGTCCTTGTTCCTGGAATTAATTCCTGCTCAGGGGGTGAAGTTGTTTCCTCCCCCCTCCCTCCCTCGATANCCCCCCCCCCGATCGGGTCTCTCTCAGACGCTCATTTGCTTTCTCATTCGAGATTTAATTAATGAAATATAAGCTGCCCGTCTTGCCCTTGACCGCCTTGTTGCCAGGCGGAGTAATAGATCCGTATTACACGGTATACACTAAAAAAAGTTCGGTCGTATGTATCAAAGTTCAGTATCATCCTAAGTAATTCGGTTTGTCAAACCGAACTTCCGGTTCGTGTAACCAAACTTGTGCGGTAAATTGAACTGAGGAGCTAAGTTTGGTCATATATGCCGAACGTTCGGATACACGAACTGAAAGTTCAGTAAGACATACCAAATATTTAGGATGATATGAAACACCGATGAACTTTCGGTTATTCAAACCGAACTTCCGGTTCGTGTAACCGAACTCCCGGTTCGTGTAACCGAACTTGTGCGGAAAATTGAACTGACGGACCGGGTTTGGTCACATATGCTGAAAGATCGGTTACACGAACCGAAAGTTCAGTTTGACAATCCGAATATTTAGGATGGTATGGAACACCGATGATTGGGAACATCCTTACAATCGACTGATAAGAATAAAATGACCGCCGAATCCCACGCGGTAAATTTGAGAATGCGTGATACCACCTTTTTTATTTATTTACTAATAAAGTACCTATACACAGGATAGGAAGAAAGAAAGTATTGGATTCAATCAAAGGATACAAAAAGCTACTGTGCTGTATTACGGACTCAAAAAAATTTATATTTCGGTGTGAATTTCAGACATTTCAGATGTGCTACACGTGATTGATTCTACTTGTATACACAAGAATGAAACGAACCGTTTTGGGGAGGAAGAAGTAGTTATCACCCATGCCGTAAACGGAAAAAGCTTAGCACAGAAAGTTAGGGAAAAAATGAACTTTCACTTCCTGAATAATTCCTTAATTTAGGTGCCCTAAAACCATGGTTTCTAGAAAATGTTGAATACATGATTCAGAGTATCAAGCGATGTGACAACATAGATATTTAGCTCGGACCATCGTGCACAGAGAGCAGGTATATTTATCCATTAAAGTTTTCACTGCTCATCCCGAGGTTGTCGGAGGGTGTTACTCCCTACAATGATGATTGGTGGCGCATCCTCGTTGGAATTGAACACTTTTTTTGCGCCGAGCGATTCCGCTCAACAGTGTTGCATGCTCACCTTGAGAACGAGCTATGGCTTAGAAACCAATTAGTGGTTCATATAGACTCCATTACTAGTCGTATATGAACTAATGATTATCGGTCTGTGAACCATACTGTTGTAGCTCGTACCATAGTAGGTATATAATACCATAACTAAGGTATTTTTACTATATCATCGGGGTGGATGATGTCATACGGCGTGTTTTTTAAGGGCGCTATCTCTGTTAATATTGGACGTGGACATTTGTTTTGTTATGTAGACTGATCTCATTATATTCTGCTGATTTATAATCTGAAGTCATTAGAACACGATTCTGCAATTAAGCGTCATTGACTAGTAGGCCAAGAGTAAATTTTTAACTTTTCCGATTTATTGGACGTCTTGCGGAGTGGTCTTGCGATAGACCCATTCCCAGTTGACCTTTTCGTCATCCAACTAACGCAATGCTGATTCACCCGACATGTTTTTTAGAAAACGCAGGTTGTTGGCATTATCGTGAGACAACGTACTTTTAATCGTTTTTTTACTCGGTCAATGGTAAGTTGAATCTCTTGAAAACTATCGAAAATAGGACTTGTGAACGAGTACCTCTCCACTCAACATAATCAACCGCTTAAACATGCATTTTGTCTCGTAGCCGAAAGAAAGTACTCGAAATGTTTGATTACACGATGCCGGTAAATATTTTTATAGTGTGCACTTGAGGTCATACGCTGCCGCTCGTTGTTGGCTTCATCTCTTCAGATAAAATATCGTCGCCCGACTGACGAAAGAGCGTAACTACACTTTGAGATGAGCCCGAAAAAGCATTGAATTATATGCACAACAGGGTTTATCGCATAGTATAATTACGCTTTGCCAGGAGAGCGACGATATGTTTGCCTACCCACTCAATAACTGAGTGTTTGGAAGTGACAACTTATCACCAATTATCACGAGAGGGTTTACCTAAGCGCTAACGAGACGCCCTGGTATGTCATCATCGTGCTGTTCCTATCATGGCTTGGACTTTTTTCTGAAACTATTTTTAATTTTCGATGAATGATGATTAATCAGCAGCATTTTGATTGATAATCAGTAGACTCCGGATTATCCGGCTTCGTATTATCCGGATCGATTTTGCAACCATGTAACTACGTACGCATTCCGATAAGTGAGCGGATCCGCGGAGAAGCGGTCGCAAGGCATATTGGCGCCTGCAAGGCTGAAGGAATACTTCACGCATTGCGCCAAACAGTGAGGTCGGCGTGGAACGCATCAGCGCCTACTAGATTGCATAAATACTTCTCGCATTACGCCAAACGCAGTGCAGTCGGTTAGTTAGCCTCAAACGCACATTAGCGGCTGCAAGACTGCATGAATACTTCACGCATTGCGCGCTTTAATCGTTGTATTGTGATTTATCGTTGTCGGCTACCAATCACAATCACCATTGAGTCGTTCAATTTGGCGTTAACCTCTTAAATTCATGTTGGTATGTACATGATGTATACATAATAAGAATACTGCGGTGTTGGTTGGTGGTGTTTGTGTTTACTATTATTATCCGGATTTTTTTTTTATCCGGATCGGGCCCGGCACCAATTAATCCGGATAATCCAGAGTCTACTGTAAGCAATAGGATCGCCCTATACTCCTCATGTCTTCTTTATCTATAGCTTTGTCTATAAATTTCAATAATCGGCCTACAAGGCCTGTGGAAAGAGAAAAATTGATTCCCATTTCTGAGGGTGATTTGCCCGGTGTTCATGTCTCGTTTTATTGACTCCCCTCAACACGTATCAGCCTCTGGTTCTTCGCGCCACTAAACTGATCCTCTAAGCAAAAACAACGCATCAACACTCGTCGTCCAATAGGAGTGCGCGATTCTCGCCTGAGATAGTAGTAAATGGAGCCACTAACCACGTACCTCCGAGGTGTCTCGTTTGAAGATAAGAGGTTCTCGGTTCGCAGGGCGGTTTAATAGGCGTGAGGCAGGACCTAGACCTACCCAATTTTTGTGGTGAAATGAATAGATACAGTTATAAAGCTCTCAAAATTCCTTCACAGATCGTTAGGAGCATCTCCATAATCACGGGGCGATAAACGAATTTGAAAAGGCATCAATCTCCGGAGCCGCTGCGCTACGAGGGGGGTTTTACGGTCCTCGAAAAACTCGTAAAACCCCTCGTGATTGACAAAAGCATCCTCGAGTCGCACCGGTCGCCCTGTCCCGTCGTTGTTGCAGCTAGTCATCGATCTCGGTCGGAGTTGTCGAACTTACACCCCCGGTAAAAACAATGGCGAAACTTATTTTTAACAGGCGAGGATCCTGATTTCCAAGGGGGAAAATTTTTCCGGAATGAAATGGGCGCACGATCAAACATATTTCGTGGAAAGACGGGACGTTAAACGCCTTGAAAAATCAATGGCGCCCTTCACACCATCTAAGTTGAGTGTCTCAGACGCCAAAGAGTGTCTTTGCGCCGCACTGAAAAAAAAATCTCGATGTATTTACTAAGAAAAGGGTAAAATTACCAAGAATTCAGGGTTCTATTAGATCCCAGTTTTTTCTTGGTAAAATTACCATTTATGGAATTGGTAATTTTACCGAGAAATCTCGGTAAAATTATTGAACTTTCTAGGTAATTTTACCGGACCTTGGTAAAAACGCCAATATTTTTATCGACTGTGGTAGAATTACCGAGATGAAATGGCAAAGTTACCGGGAATTGATTACCAATAAAAGTGGTATTCTTACCTTGAAAAAAACAGTAAAAATACCGGTTTTTAGGTAAGCTTCCCAGTCTGTCTTGGTAAAATTACCAATAATTGGTGAAAAAAAAGTGAGATGGTAAAGGTACCAACGGACCTTGGTAAAATGCCGATAATTTTTTTTCAGTGCACCATCTAAGTGGAGTGTCTCAGACGCCTAAGAGTGTCTTTGCGCCGTTAAGCATTTGAGGGCGAGAGATGAAATGGACTGCATTTTGCAATTTGGAACTATAGATTCTGGCCCGGTTTAAGAAACAACGCATGTGCCATTGGTTTCCCTATGCACATAAGTGTTTTTTCAGATGAGTCAGAATCTATAGTTCCAAATTGCAAAATGCAGTCCAAATAAAATAGTCGCGGCTAGACTTGCAGCTAGCTTGAGTGTTTTTTACGAGTATTTGAGCTTAATTCTTAATATTTACACACCGAAAAAAATAATATGCTGTTTTAGTATCTAGGATGTCAAAAGTGTGTCTGGTGATCCCAAGATGCTGCCTTTACTGCCCCCGCAGTTGAATCCGCATTCACAGGATGTAAAATTAACTGCGCGGGGAGTAAAGGCAGCATCTTGGGATCACCAGACACATTTTTGACATCCTAGATGCTAAAACAGCATATTATTTTTTTCGGTGCAGAGATCGCGGTTAATTCCGACCAAGAAATTGTGGACCTTAATGATCGCTGATCTACTGAATGGAATCCAGTTGAATCAGCATGTCTGGAAGTTGAATTAGTTTTTAATCGCGGCAACAACGGAGCGATTAGACCTTACCTGGGCACAAACCATCGAATAAAGCGACTCCACTTATCGATGATCTGTTTAAACTATTCATCACCCCTTCGTCTTGTGTGTTCAACCACCTCGAAACTTTGAAGCGGTTGGGGTCGAAGTCGGCACCTCTGCCGGATCTCCTCAAATTCCATCATCCTCACAGGAGAAAATCGCAGATTCCCAGCCCTATGTGGCACGAACGTCACAATGAATTGCCAGGTAGTGAGTAGAAATTACACCTCCGTAAATAAACGTCATGGAAATTCGCGATTTACTCACACCACGTGGCAAATGCAAACCAAGGTGTTGGCTGCGCTCATTTACAAATCGTTGGTTTATAGAGAGGTGGGAGGAAGTCAATATTGAATCCCACAGATTTTCGTGTTTTTTTAATAAGCATCGATCTTCCTCCCACAAACACGAGCCCCGACCCTGATAAAGCTGTTTACACCGGAGGGCGGGGTTGACATTGGGACCTTGAGACGCTCACCCTCTCACTCGTTTTTTCTTCTCTTTTTTCGATTCCTCGTAATTTTTTTCCGAATCAAAGGAAATGTCACAGTATTTGTGGACAAGTATTGAGGGGTCTCTGGCCGTCTGCCAAATGCAGCATTTCGAGACGATATTAAATCTGTTTTATGAATGAGCAGTAAATCTGGATTAACCGGTCACTTCAAAGGGTTCTCCTGGATTTAATTTCTGAAATAATTGCTCTCGGCGTTTAATTTATCAGTTTCGCCTCGTTGCATGCCGCCTCTTAAATGTTTGACTCATTGCCGTTGTTGTTACTCATTGCTCCCAAGATTTAAGAATGTTTGGTCCGAAAGGAAAGAACGCATTTTTCTAGCTTCTTTAAGAATGCTATACTTACCTAATGGAATTCAGAGGCTGAGATTTGTTTTTGAAATTTCCTCCTGAGATATTACCTCGGTGCGGAAAATTTAAGGAAATACCTCGCCAAGTAGTCAACTTCATCCGCATTTTCCAGTCCGTTTACGAATAATTTCAGAATTGGCATCATGAAATGATTGTTGCATAAGCATTCAAAGCATTTTTCTCAAAAATCGTCCGTCAGTTTACAGTCAAGTATTCTTTCATCACTTTTTACTATATAATATTTCTTTAATATTTTTGAAATTCAGCACGTTGTTCGGTATTGCACCTGGTTTGCAACCGGCTGTACACCGGTTTTTCAATAATTTGCACCCCTATACGTGCATATTTTCTTGGTCCTTTTTGCCACGCTCAGTTTTACTATTTTTTAAAGGTAGCTCCCAACCCCTCCTTAACTTTTTTTACATGTTTTTTTTTGCTGACTTATTGGCTTTTGATTCGTTAGGAACCCACAGTTCCGTAGACATCAGGGCGATAGGAATAGCCATGCTCCAAGCTTCTCAAATTTTCAGGAATTTGGGCCGAGTAGATTCTTTCCTGCAGATCTACACATCAGTTCCGTGAAACTTTTGACGCCACTACACTACCGGGATTCAAACCCGAGACCTAGAGTACCTGTATACAGAAGAGTATTGCTATCTCTATCCTTTTACTACAGAAAAAGTGTGACGCAATCTCATTGGTCGGCTATCATGTAGCCCCAAAGTTGAACCAACGTAAACAAAGCTCAGCCCCTCCGCTCCTAGTTTGGCCCAATGTAAACAAACAAAATGGCGACAAAGTTCTACAAAGTTCTAGACGTGATTTTGGATGCGATAGAAATTGTTTTACGATCAACTTCTTAATTGAGTTCGGATCGATCTTTTACGGATATGTTTGCCGAAAATTAACCTTTGAGTGTTATTATCATTCATTTCTCAGCCGATAATGCGTATCCCTTTACTGCCGTGCTAAGGAAGAACGCCGTATGAACATCCGAGAGTTGCCAAATTTCCCCGAATTAAACATGTATTTTTGAAGAAAGTCATGCATCTTTCTCGTTGAAATTTTCAGACTTTTTAGATGAAATTACGAACAAAATCCTCAGAGAAATCGGAGAAAAAATATTCACAAATTTTCCTGAAAACTAGTGATTTGTCGAAGAAAATTTGGCAACGCCTGAAGGCTCATACGGCGTTTTTCTTTAGCACGGCAGTTTAGGTCGGGTTTGTTTACATTGGTTCAACTTTGGAGCTCCATGATAACCTGAAACTGATGAACCAATCAGAGAGCAGCACAGAGATGGCAATACTCTCCCGTATACAGGTACTCTCCGAAATCTACCCCCTCCTCAACGTTCAAAAGTGCAAAGGAGTAGAGGGACATGTCGAGAGGGTGGCTCCATCTTGCGGTCGCCAGAGACAAATAACGCGAAACCGTCGCATGTCCCCGCGTTTAATCTGCGCAAAACGAGAGCGCGGATCCTGGAATTTCTCGAGGGGAGCCCAATCCGCTTAAGTCGCCATACTACGCAGCGTATTCAGTTCCGATAGACGGACGCACCGCTGGCGGGTTGGGGGCGGGAGAGGGAGCAATCTGTGAGAGCAATTACTTAAAAAGTTAATATTGTTCCTCTCATCCCCGCTCAGGTCCGGGCCATGAGTACCGACATGTGCGAGCAGAGGCCGTTGCCGCTTCGAAGTATTTATTCCTTTGAAACTCTTAAACTGTAGGAAGTTTTTAAACCCTCTATGGCATGAACCAGTGTTCAATTAGACCAGTGTTCGAAACTCAAAGGCGCCAACGCGCCAAATGCGCCTAAAAAATCGGCCATGGAGCCTAAAAAATGAAGGCTCTGCGCCAACGTGGCCCCTAAAAATTGCCCCCTAAAAATCTGGATTTTCATAGGGAGTCACATGAAGAAAGAAAAAAAAATCTATTTGAATTAAAAAAACTCAGAATTTTCAGCACTACAAGTGAAAACTTTTTCTATTCTTCACAATTTCATTCTTAGTGCTTTTTTTATCTTCCCCAAGTTACAGCTAGTTACTATTTCTGTTACGAAAATATCCTACGTCTAACTTTTCACTAAATGCGCCGTAATATATAGGCAAAGAGACGATTTGGCCCCTAATAAATCTTCAATGGCGCCAAAAAATCGGGCTTGATGCGCCACGTGGCTCCTAAAACTCAAAGGTGAGTTTCGAACACTGTTTATGGAGTTTTTCCAAGTAATTAATGAGCAGACTCCATGTTTTTCCAAAAATTAAGTTAATCCCTCTCCGATTTAATCGATAAATTTCATTGAAACAAGCACAATTTTCCTATTTATGACATTTTTATTCTACCCCATGCGGGCCACGGAAGTCTGAGAGGCGGCAACGGAGCATGGAGGTGGATGCTGCAAGTGGCCCGGTCGGGAGTTTATGGTCCTCCATCATCTTCCTCCTGAAACTCCTGATCTGATGCCATGGCACGCCGATGCGGGAACACGCACCAACACCGTCGCGCCGATCCTGCCTCGTTCCCTGTCCAGATCCAGGTTTCCTTCCGTCCTATGCCGCAGCCGCCTCACTCTTATTTTCTCAAAGCTCCGCTTCCGCGCAAGACACCACCACTCCAGAGCGCCTCTTCAGATTTTCGTCTCGGCGGCGCGGCGCCTCCCGGAAGAGCAAAATGTTTTACGGCCCACGTACCATATGAGGACCAGCGAGCTGATTGCTGAAATTGGTAGACAAAGTGATAGGCAAAGGAGACAAGAAGGATATGGAGGGATCCTATTGGTATGGGAGCGGGTGGTTGCAATGAACGAATGAGGTAAGTAATAGGCTCACTAACGGCAACCCACAAGAGACCCTTTAGTTAGTCCATCAGTTTCTCTCTTAGTCTATAAGAGCCACCCATTACAACCAAAAGGATCGCTCCATACACCTTATGTCTTCTTCGTCTATCACTTTGTCTATCATTTTCAATTATCAGCCCGCTGCGTTCCTTGTCTATGATGATTTAGCCACGCATAGACGAGTACGATATGGAGTCATTGAGCGCAATAAAGTCGCTATGTACTGGAACGTCGCTGATGTCGATCCTTGGCGCGAATCAGGTGTGAACGCACGGACTAACACGATAACACCAAGAAAGACCCCGGCAACGGAAAAACGGAACCAATGCAACATGAAAATAGAGCGAGAGAAAGGAACTGCGTTGATGACGGCGCGGAGATACAACTATTCGTGCTTGATGGATGTCCGTGTTGCATCCACAAAATTGAAGGCGCGATGGCCCGAGGCATAAACTCGCAATGTTCCACTCTATGCTGCCAATGAGGTATCGCTCTGTTTCCGGATCAAAGTTAAAAATCGAGGCCGGATTACGCATTTTCTATCGTTGGCTGTGTTGCCCACGCAGCCCTCCAAGTAACATTGCAAATAAGAATAAACGGAATCACCGAAACATAGAAATAGAGCAGGAGAAAAGACGCGCGTTGATGACGGCGCAGTGATACAACTATTCGTACTTGATGGATGTCCGTGTTGCGTCGGAAAAATTGAAGGCGCGAGGCGTTCGTTATCATTCGGCGCTGCTGCGTAGTACACGCTCTTCGCGATAATTTCAGCCTTTGTCTGTTGCAATGTATCGAGTATCTTGGTTCCATGTGGGGGAGTGACTGGTTGACTATGGAAAATAAGCTCGTTAAAAAGTTACTAATACTTCAATCCTTTAGGTTAATTGATTTTTGCGATGTGATTTTATGGGAGAGCCAGAGATAGTAGTTCCTTATTGCAAAATGTAATCCAATTGTGATTTCTAGATTTTAGGATATTTCTCCAGAATTTCCGTCCATCACATCACGTTGTAGTATGTCAGGTATATGTACACAAAATTTGAGCAAATAACAAGTTGAAGGAACTAAGAACGTACAAGGCGAGTGATTACCGCAAATAGCTTTTCCTTTACTTGGATGTTCATTTGAGACATACTTTAAAAGCGATTTCAAAATGTTTCTTGTGCTGTACTGTTGTCTGTAAATACATAACGAATAACGTACTATGGCGTGATGTGCTACTTATGATAAATGTAAAATTGATGGAAACGCGTCTTCTTTGAATTGAGTTGTTAAGGTCTTTTCCTGCCAAGTTCTTACGTGAGCCACTCAGTTTACAAATCTTCTCTCCACCTGTTAGCCAGAGATACCTGACCAAGATCGGAAACCGATGAGGACATTTTGGAATGCCGTGGGTTTTTTCCCCTCCCCTCCCCCCATATTATTATCAAAACCAACCTCATCCGTTGCCACACCGGTTTGTGTGAACAAGAGTACCCGAAAGTAAACTCCATAATTCATTTCCTGTGGTTCGGTTTAACCGAATTTCACCATCGAAATTGATCACCGAACCAAAGTCCAACTATCGATACGTCTAAACTTTTCTCTCACCAATATAGCTATTTATATGATTGGTAGTAAAAATCAGACATTCTAAGTCTTATATCATTCTCTCAAATTCTAGTCGGCAGCAATATGTATCTTTCGGGTGGTGTAAACCATACACTTACTGGATCTGCGACACCGGTGAAAAAGAATATAGTATAGTATAGATAGTATAGTAGAGTATATTAAACTGTCTCGCAACACATCTAGTGGTCAGCACTAGATTCCTGATGCTTACTACTAGATTTTCTGAAAAACACATGGATCTTGACAATTTAGTACCCAATATCAATCCATTTTTCGTATAGACGCCTGGCGAATACCAAACTGATCCAAAACTGGCTAGTGCACCAACCGGTTGCTAAGAAAGAAAAGTCTGTGAGAGATATAGAACTAATATTGATCACGGAAGTTTAACCAGATAACCGAATAAGTTTGATTTCTGCGACCAAAAACCTAGGCTATACCTGAACCAGAAAACTTTCCTGTTCAATTTAAACCGAACTTTTTTCTATAGATTTTTTATTTTACAAGGATCACTTTATGGCTGAACAGTCTAGTACCCATCACCATGAGGGGCTTGGAAGACGAGGCGCATGAGTACAGTTTTTGAAAGAATTGAGATATTAACAATTTCAAGTAAAACTAGTCTTAATGCATATTCTGTGAAAAATTCTCTCCTAAATTCCAATTTTTAAGCATTAAAAAGTCAGTTTGAACTTTTTTTCCGCCATAAGAATCCATGTAATTTTGAAACTTCAAACACGTATTTCTCAAAATAGCAAAAACTGCACTTATGCGCCTTGTCCTCCAAGCCCCTCAATTAATTATTCTTTCCTCATTTTAGCTGCTTAGAATTGATTTGGCAACTTCGTGCCCCCAGCCCCCTATTTCCCCGCCCCCTCCTCAGTCGCCTTTGACAACGGATAAAGACCGGTTCCGATCCGAAAACAACCCCGTGTCGGTGTCCTCAACACTTTCGGGTATGTAAACTGAGAGCAGGGGCCGTTCATATTTATTTCCCCGGCGTATTTGTCTTAATATTTACCCGACAAACAAAATATTAGATCTCTTTCCCAGCTCCGCTCGTTATAATTCAAGCCGTTCCAGCACGGAGTCCGCCGTGGCGTGGCACGATCCTCATATTAATCCATCGCTCACGCCCAAAAATGGAATATTATAATCCCGTGGCATTCTTAACGTCGCCAGGGTATTCCTATTATCTCCGCCATTTCGACTGTCACCAGGAGCAACCGTCCGACGAGAGGACGATGGCCGTCGTAGCGTCAAAAAACGAGGAGGGCCACAGCAGTAGCGCAGTGTGCTTTGCGATAGATCGATTTATCTGCCATTTAAACCTATGGAAAGGATCGATTAACAGGGTGTTCGCAGCGAACACCTTAATAATCGATTCTTTACCATAGCTCCAAATGGGAAAATCCAGGGGCACTGAATACAGGAACTCTCGGAAATACAGAGGTTTAAAAATTAGTTTTGTCCGTTTTCTCGCGCATATATTATCCGAGGGGCTTGGAGGACAAGGCGCATAAGTGCAGTTTTTGAAAAATTGAGATATCAATAATTTCAAGCACTTCAAACTAGTCTTAATGGATGGTTTTGGAAAAATTCGATCCCAAATTCAAATTTTCAAGCATCAAAAAGTCAGTTTGAACTTTCTTTCCGCCATAAGGATCCACGGAATTTCGACACTTCAAACACGTATTTCTTGAAATAGTACAAACTGCACTCATGCGCCTTGTCCACAAACCCCCTCATTTGCTGTAATTAAAAATCAAAATTCAAATTGTACCAAAATAAGCAATACAATTTGCAGCTTTGGTAAAAAAAGAATCGTGTCGGACCTCTCCCCGAAGCTCGTTCAAGTGTTCGAGCGTTCATGTGTGTGCCAGAACGGAACGGAACGAAATGAAATAAAACAAAATATAACAAAATAAAATAAAAGACGGACGTTTCGTCGAATTCAGGTCAAACATATACCAGAGCAACTTTGCCGTACTAAGGAAGAACGCCGTATGAACATTTGAGAGATGCAAAATCTCCCTCGACAAAACTTGTATTTTTGGCAACATTCATGCATATTTTCCCTCGAAATTTTCAGATATTTCAGATTAAATTGTGCGCCAAATTGTCTGAAAACTTTGGAAAATAATATTAACAATTCTCCCAGTCAATTCGGATTATATCGGAGGAAACTTGGCATCGTCTGAAAGCTCATGCGGTGTTCTTCCTCAGCACGGCAGAACTAGCTCCCAGCGAATCGGAAGCGACGGTGATTTCGCACGCTGCGAACTTAAGCCCACTGGACACCGTCCAGTGGCACCTCAGCGACCTCAACAGGGCGAATTTGCATGCTAAATTCGGTCAACAGACTCCATAGTTCGCGACGATTTCCCCGTCCCCCTCCCCTTTTCGGAAACCCGGTGGACGAGAGCGGAAACGAGGATAAATAAAATAGATCGGTAATCGGGTCAAAATATTGTGAAACGCGGGCCGGGAGCTCGTCGCGACGGGGCCCGATTTATATTCATTAACCACCAAAAGCGACGATAACAAGACATTCTTATGTTAATAGAGCAGTTTATTATTAACGTTAGCCAGGACCCAGGCCGGGCATAAATTCAAATTTTGTGTCGGGCGGTCTCCGCTACAAATTGCCGGGAAGGTGGGCTTCACCTCTCTCTTTCGTCCGTCTGACTCGGGGGACAGACAGAGATGAACTGAGACGCAGACAGGAGCTTCCATGCGACTTTGGTCGCTCTTTGTCTTTTATTGATACGTAGGTTTTCGAGGAGGGGGCTGTCTAGCCGTGTCCACTGACTTTGTTGTCAAATGGGTTGGACCTCGCTTCTCTCAGGGGCCCAGCGCGAGCGGAACAGTAGCAAGGAATTTTCACAGGGTCATAGTAAAGTTTTTCCTATTTTAAATCTTGTGGGAGAAAACGCGAAAAATTCATCCAGAAGTTCAAAAAAGCAGTTCTAAGGCCTTGTCTCGACGAGCCGTTTCACGAGATTTGTCCCAGGGAAAAATCCCACTTACGAAGTTGGGAAAAATATTGAGTTAATCAATATTTTTCCCAGTACCAAGTATGGTACTTGTACTCCTAGGACCCACTGAGAGAAGAAGAAGAAGTGAAAACGAATTGTGCGATATTTTATTCATTACTACATTGTTCATGTTTGTTTAGTTAAAATAATGTGTCTAATTGTCAATTGAGTGCAATTATTATTTTAATCCCGGTTAAATACTCGACTTTAACCAATTTATCTTCCCGCGAAAACTAGTCGCAGGACTGTATGAGCCCCGTCCCGTGGAGACGGTAACTGGGAAAAATCCCAGAAGTTTCATTCCTGCGATTCGAACTTGGGACAAATCCCATGAAAACTAGAATGAAAACGTCCCGTGGAGACAAGGCCTAAGGGGAGGAAAAGCTATTCAAAATCCGACCAAACAACACTCGAGTTAACGTAGGCAGTGACGAAGCGTGACTGATCTACTGTCGATAATCCCCCGTTTGAGGCTGTGGTAAAGAATCGATTGTTAAGGTATTCGTTTCGAACACCCTGTTTATCGATCCTATTCCGTATGTTTAAATAGCAGATCGATCGATATATCGCAAAACACGCCACGCTACTTTATACTGGTAACAAGTTGAACCCTGAGGCTGCATGAATTCAGCCAATCAGCAACGTCGTTCCTGTCGCAGCCCGGTTACGTTATTAGAGCTTGCCAAAAATATCGCTTCAAGCCGATCTCATTAATGGCATTTCAAAAATGTTTACTCTCACTGAAATAAAGAAAAAAAAATAGTTCTGTTCATTGGGCTCCAACACCTCCTTCGTTACAGCGACAAGTTCCCATTATGGGGTCAGAGTACTCAGTGCTAAAGAACGAAGTTCTGTTCTCCCAATTGAAAAGTTATGTGACAAAGAAACAAAGAAAGCTGTGTGAGCATAACAAAGAAAGTTCTGTGAACAGGAGGTTCTGTCATCAGCACCTCGACCAGATTCCGACCTGGACCAATCCTATTGTTTCTTGCTGATTTATGGCATTCGATCATCAATTTACACTTTCACAATTCGAGCCATGATACACTCTAATAAATCTATAAAATAGACAGTTTTTTGCATGATAGCGGCAACACCGCGAGAGACAGCGGCTCACTTGTTGGGCTGCCGGATTTGCATTAATGAGTCGGTCTGCCAAGACGAGTAGCGACGCGACGGGGACGGAGGAAACGACAGGGACAGAGGACGAAGAAGAAGAAGAAATTCGCGGTTTGAGAGTTTCCACGAAAAAGCGAGCCGAGCTTAAATGAAGTCCCACGCAATTCACCACGCAGTCACGGATGCCAAAGTCCTGTCTAGCCTTTTCACCGGAAGAGGGGGGGAGCTCGTGGGCTTCTGAAACTGTTACGTCCACTCTTTAAGGTTTTGATTCGTCGAGGTAATTCCATGGCTAATTTTCGCCCCACGCCTGCGCTGATCCATAACTCACGCGACCGAAAATTTACTGGAAGGATCTCTGGGCAACCGTGAAATGGTGAATCGGTATCCATCGCGCTTTAGGAGACACCTCTCTGCTACCTTTCCTACTACGTAGAAGTTATATCCAAAAGTTCACGTTCAAATTCGCTTGATGATGACTGATGAAGAACGAGTTTCGCAACTAGTGCGGCAATCCTTATGTGCTGGTTACAGGGTTACACGCTCGAATTCCCATGAATTTCCGATCAAATAATGACTGGTGCGCACCATCTACCATCAAATTTCTGCGGCCTACAAAAATTTGATGGTTGATGATGGAACTGTGGGGCTCATCCTTCATCTGATTTCCACACAACCGTGCTTATTTCATGCTTATTTCAATCAACACGCTATTTTAATTAATTTTACTCATCAATCTAGGTAACTCTCGACCGTCATCTTGGTCATCATTTTGATCGGAATTTGACGGAAATTTGAGCGTGTAACCAGGCCATTACCTAATTTGCAAAAACTCGCCAAGCAAAGTGCTCACCCCGACATTCACCAGTCATCAGTCCGCATATTTCAGCTCAGCAAGTTGCTCATCAATTTTCATCCGGCAAGAAGTAGCCATGATCTCTGGACTCAACTTTTGCCTCCCCCAATTATATCGCTCTAATGGCGTGGCGTGCTTCGCGATATATCGATTGATCTGCCAATCTCCGACGTAAATGCCGGTGGGGAGGCGTTAATGATCGATCATCGATATTTCCCCACTTGAAGCTGGGATAAAGAATAGATTATTAAGGTGCTCGTTGCAAACACCTGTCTATCGATCTATTTCCATACGTTTAAATGGCAAATCGATCGATATATCGCAAAGCATGCCACGCCACCGATAAAGACGTATTTCTTGTTCCACATGAGCCTCGTTCTCCATATAACTCTATGCTTTACGAGGCTCATATAAAAATAGAGATTCACCCTAAGAGGAGTGACGATCAGACCAGTGTTCGAAACTCACAGGCGCCAACGCGCCAAATGCGCCAACGTGGCCCCCAAAAATCTGGATTCTCATAGGAAGTCACATAAAGAAAGGAAAACAAATATATTTGAATCTAAAAAAAACTCAGAATTTTCAGCACTACAAATGAAAGCTTTTTCTATTCTTCACGATTTCATTCATAGTGCTACTGTCTTCCCCAAGTTACAGCTACTCACTACTTCTGTTACGAAAACATCTTGCGCCTAACTCCTCACTAAATGCGCCGTAACATATGGATAAAAAGTCAATTTGGCCCCTAAAAAACCTTCAATGGCGCCAAAAAATCGGGCTTGATGCGTCACTTGGCTCCTAAAACTCAAAAGTAAGTTTCGAACACTGGATAAGACGCTGTGGACCAACGAGGTCTCACCTCCCCGACGATCTCCACCTCATGTTTCCTCCAAGTCAGGTTTTTTTTCTCTCGTTTTATCACCACGGCGCGGCGCTACAACATTATTCCTCGAGGTGTTTTCTCACCCCGAGCCCAAAACACGAGCCCGCGTTTAATTACAGGACCCAGCATCTCCTCCGGACCGGGCCAGGCACCCGACTCACACCTCCGTCTCCCTTAATGAGCCATCCTCCTTGTAACGACGATCGAGTGTCAATCACCCCCCTCCCCCTCCCATCGAGATGAGATTCAATTTGTCACCACCCAAGAAGTACCCCGGAGGTGATTCGTCGTTTAATCACGGTTAACAAAGTGGTCTTCCCCCCGGATGCTAATAAAGACATTTTTATGGCGCGCATTCAATCAGGGCGAGGATCGAGGTGCCCACCCCGGAACGACCTGACCCCACGACCCTGATTTCGGTTGATTTCCAGGCCAATCAATCCGGCCCTCCACCCCCTTGGATCGGAATGATTGTCCTCGCTCCTGCATATTTTTCACGTTCCGCCCTCTTCCCGGAATCTGGATTCCCAGGCGGGGCGGGGTTGGGGTTGGGGTTGGGGTTGGGGGTTGGGGGTGAAGGAAAGGGGTGACTAAGGCCAGCTGACGCACAATACGCGGAGGCTCAGCCATTACCCCCGCCCCTTCGCCGCGGAGATTGGCTCTTCCGGGGCCTTGAAGTCCCACGCGGGGATGAAGTACGTGTATTTTGGGTGATACTTTTCCGCGTCGCCTTTTAAGGGATGAAATTTTTCCAGGAGTGCCTGTTCTCTGAATTGTGTCATTTCTTTGCGCGTTTTTTTGTGGCCGCACTGCGCGAAAATGCTTCCTTTGGACGGTTTTATTGAATAATTAAATTAGACATCGAAAAACGTATGACGTTCTCTTGTATGTTTTGTATTTTAATTAATTTGACCGAATTTGATGAAAATGAATTGAACACGCTGTAATTTTGTCTTTCATTCCGAAACGTAATCAATTTTAGCCTGCGAGGCCGATTTATTACTTTTACTTTAGAAAATAAATTTTTATTAAGAAAAATTTAAAACAGAACAAAGTTTTCTGTTGATTTCATCTTTTTCGTTCTCTATGTTACGTTCTTTTACGTCTTTCATTTTTCCTGCTCTTGATAAAAATACAATTTCCACTTACGAAGTTAATTCGAAGAAATTAAATCGATGTACTTTTAACCGAGATATTCGCATCGCAAGCCTTCAAAAAAATAATTAAAGATAAAATGTGAACTATCGGTGATTTTGCAAGAAATAATTTCAGCCAAAAAGTGCATAAAAAATTCAATTATCAGCTCCGCGGTATCAGTTGGCACTGATTATGAGCAGTTAGTCCCAACATTTTTTAACTTTGAACTCATCTTTCTTGCAATTACAAAAATGCTACTTAACCTTTGCATTCACTGCAGTCTTCAATATTTATATCTTATGGTATTCTCTGGTCTTATGTGAGAAACGTTTTGCAATCATTCGTGTTAACGACTATGTAAACGTAAAAATTTCAACTAAAGGTTAAGTGTAAAATTCATCGTTGTATGCAGTTTTTACGTTGAGCTACTAACATAAAACTTGTTATAAAATGGTTTAAATACCATTCTACTCCCGGACCGAATCACTCCATAACTTACTCCATTTTTTTTTCGCGCGCTGTTGCCAGATTGAGAATCGTTCTCTACAGGGTAGCCTTTTCCTGCTGCCATGCTAATGAAAAACGCCGTATGAACACTCGAGAGTCGCCAAATTTCCCCGAATAAAACATGTATTTTGAGGAAAGTTATGCATGTTTTTCCTTGAAATTTGCAGATATTTTAGATTAGATCGTGAACAAAATTGACTGAAAAATTTGAACTAAAGTATTCAGAATGTTCCCAAGCAATAATTTTTCTATTGAAGGCAATGGCGACGTCTGAAGGCTCATACGGCGTTCTTCCTCAGCACGGCGATCTAGTTATGGCACCATCTCACCTTTTCCGGACGGAAAAAAATCCTTACATACTTGAGCATACATCTCAAGTTTGGCAACAAACTTTCACAAGTCATCTGCAACAGACGCAACAGTCCTATGCGTATCGTCCTTCCTCAGCAAGGAGCCTGGGATTCACCTCTTTTTTTTCCTCCTCGCAGCGCCCCCCCCCCCCACAGCACCCGCTCCTAGACCTAGCGCCCTTTAAAAATGACCCTCGCTTATTTTTCTGCGTTTTTATTTCCATGAATTTATAAATTATTTCTCACACATGTTCCGCGCAATATTTGTCTCGCCTGCTGCCGGCCGTCGATGGGCTATAAGCTGGAGCGGTGCCGCCAAGTTGCCGAAATCATCATATCTTCCCCCACGAAATCAGCGCAAAATTGCGTGATTTCCAGCCCATCCATGCGGCCTCTTGCCTGGGTCATTGTTGCGCCTGGCATGCCGGTGCAATCTGCTTTATTAAATACAATAAACCTCTGTCAGACGCACTCACACACGACTGGACGCCAGTTAGAGTCGTCCCGTCAAAACAGAAATCGCTTAACTCAATTGGAAACTTTATGCAAATACGCGGTTTTGCTCGGCAGTAGGCGCGAGTTGCTTAACCTCTTCCGCACCGCGCTCTCTAGCGGATGAAGAGTACAACGCTATCTTCGCGTGAACCCTGGACGCCATAAGTACGCTTACAAAATAGGACTCACTGGAAGAGAACCAGTTGCGTTCTTTTGCTGAATTAGAAATGTCATCCGGTTTGGTCGACATCAATTTATTTTTTCGCGTTTCGGCGTGAATTTCAAATTCGATAAAGGAGGAGTGATCCCGGCCTGGAAACGACCGTAATCTCGTTCTTTATTTTTTCATTAGACGCGCGAAAAACGGGCTGTCAGAATGATGTGATACATCGCTCGGAAACAAGTATTTTTTTACGATCGGCGAAATGGATCCCGCGGCGAGTAGACGAACGGTAAACGAGTCGTAAACTATGGATAATTATTGCTAAGTGACGAGAAACGCTCCAGAACAATCTCGTTACCGAAAGCCTCGCAGATAACTGACATTTCATCATCGCCTTGTAGCGTTAGTTGACACTGACGAATTGAGAGCGAGAGAGATATCTTGTCTGCAAATTTGAATCATCTCCCAAAAAATTTTGGCAGCGATTGCTATCACGAACAATGAAGAGAGATTAATTAACATTTAAGAGAGAAAATTCACAATTTATATCTCTCGGAGTCTGATGATTTCATGTCAGATTTCTGTTTACATCGAAAAAAAACTCCGGCCGTGGAGGCCGTACTTGCAGGCAACGTATGTAGACATAACGTCCGCGTTCCGGGCTCACAGGCCGAAAGTTCCAAGCATAGAACCCGAATCAATCAAAGCCATGGCTTTAGCACTCAAAAGTTTCGGTCTCTGAGCCCGGAACGGACGGTATATAGCCCGTAACTTTTTTTTCAGTGTAGAGAGCCGCAAAAAAACTTCAAGTAAAAACAGTTCGATTTAACTCATTTGCACAGACAAAGTTTTCCACGGTCAAGCCCAATATCTGAGCAACGTGGAGAGAAACCAGAGTTCATTAGTTCAGCAGGGCACTTTCTTCTTCCCCAGATGTCTTAAAGGTAACTTACGGTTTCGGTCGATGAGGCAATCAAATTTGGTTGATCTAGTCGCTCAACAAAATCCATACGCCTGATCTTGCCTCGACGTGACTCAAAGTAATCATAAACACGGAAATTTTTAACCAGTTTTACAGCAATAAATCGATTTTTATTGTACGAGTGTTCGCTGTGAGCTCTCATTTGACTCGTTTGACCGAACATTATCGTCACCCTCCGGCGAAAGTATCACAAGCGCCATGCGACGATTCCAACTTTCCGCCGCCATTTTATTTTTCGACGGAGAAATTTTTCAACGAAGCTGTCCTAAAATTTCACAGAAGTTTCTTTGTGCAGCCGATGAAATCCTGTGAAATTTTCAAGTGGAATAAACCAACAATTTCTCCGTAAAAAAAAACAAAAAACAAAAGATGACGGCGGGAATTTTTAAATGTAGCATGGTGCTTGTAATACTTCGGCCGGAAGATGACGAAATGTTGGAATAGAAGTCAACAGTTTTTCAGGACTTCTGCTGAGTGCACTAGAAAAAAAAAAAAAAAAAAAAAAAAAAAAAAAAAAAAAAAAAAAACACATTGGATCTAGAGTCCAGACTCTTGAAAACATTGACCAGAAAAAGGACTCTTGATTCAATCAGATTTAAGCTTAAATCAAAAGGAAATCCGCTCAAATCAAGAGGCTTGGTTCTTGATTTAAGCTTAAATCTGATTGAATCAAGAGTATTTTTTCTTGCCGATGTTTTCAAGAGTCTGGACTCTAAATCCAATGTGTTTTTTTTCCAGTGTGTTTCAAGAAGTTCAAAAGGACTAGTGCTTAATAATAGAATACTAATGGCAATGAAAGAACTAATGATTCTGCCTCACTTGCTAAAACACCCATTTGACGATTTGGCCTCGGAAGCAGAAGGTGTGGATCTTACATTGTATACTATGCCCCGCCGAGTTTTCTGAACATAACCCATCGGACCCTAGTTCCTAGCATCGTGAAGTGATTGGCCGCAGGGCGTTAGGGGGGGGGGAAGGCTCCGCAATTTACGGAGGCTGGCGGGATTCCGGGATGAAACGCGATCCTATTAGCAATTTGCCAGCGTTCATCGGCAGGTCACGAGGAACATCGTCGGGCGGTTATCGTGAATAAAAGCTCGAACGGTGACAAAACGCGACACCCGACGCGTGAGCACCGTAATGGCAGCACATTAACTCGGCCTTTAAGTGATGGATCCAGATTGGGCCTCGCCGGGGCGGCCGCGGGCGAATTTGCGTGGGTAATGAGATTGGAGCGAGCGGCCGGCCCCACGGCTTCGAGAGGCCATCCGAGTTCAGGCATCCGGACTTGGCACGCACTCCCCAGTCCCAGTGCAGCGCCCGCTATGGATACGGCGCCATCGTTGTCGACCTCATCGGGAAATTGCGCCCGGTCAGGGTGGCAAAATTTCCTGAAACATAAATCTTGAAATTTCACGTCAGATGTTTCATGGAATTTCAGAAATGTATGCAAGATACTGAAAAATACCGCCGGTTCCTTCTCATGTTCCGCAAAATGTAAAAATTGGGACTTTATCGCATCTTTGGTTTTTAGTCAAAAGACACAAACAAAGTGTCAAAACAGTTGTGTGTTTATGTCAAAAGTCAAAATGTCATGGACGATAAAATATTGAAATTTTACTTGAAATATTTCATGAAATTTCAGAAATGTATGCAAGATACTGAAAAATACCGCCGGTTCCTTTTCATGTTCCGCAAAATGTAAAAATTGTGACTTTCTTCCATGTATGTATATGCATACTCTAGCCCCTGAAAGATATGAAATATTCCACAGTCTCGAGAAATTTCATAAAATATTTCACAGCCTCGTAAAATGTCATGAAATATCTCGAGGCTGTGGAATATTTGGACGTATCTATGCTAAAAGGAACTATATTGCACACAAAGCCTATGCACATAGTTCCTTTTATCCTAAATATGTTCATTTGGACGTGCTTCTGCCAAACAGAACTATGTGCAGTATGACGTGAGCCCTTTTATGCATAGGTATATTCTAAAGGGTCTCAGGGATCATGTCTTAATGCACATAGTTCCGTTTGACAGAAATATGTCCATCTCATGAAATATTTCACTGACATTTCCAATCTTCCATTTCTTTCTTACGTTTCATGTACCCGGTTCAGCTGCGGGGTGAGAGAGGACTACGCACGGGATATCAAGGATTTCGGCGCCAAAGTTCGGAATTAATTAACCAAGTCCGTTCATTTTTAGTGTCTAAAATATTAAGGAAAACTTCAGGGAATCGCGAAAATCAATTAACCTAAAGGATTGAAGCATTAGTAACTTTTTGGACGAGCTTATGAAAATTCACAGTCAACCAGTCACTCCTAACCGAGATACTCGATACATTGCAACAGGATGAGGCTGAAATGATCGCAAAGAGTGTGTATTACGCATAAGCGCCGAATGATGACGAACGCCTCGCGCCTTCAATTTTGCCGACGCAACACGGACATCCATCAAGCATGAATAGTTGTATCTCTGCGCCGTCATCAACGCGCCTCTTTTCCCGTGCCCTATTTCCATGTTGTGTCGGTTCCGTATGTCTTATTTGTCGTGCTGCTTCAAAAGCTAAGGGAGCATTACAGCCAAGGAGGATAAGAAATACTTTAAGCGTCTTTGTTTTTTAACTTTTCTCATGACTTTGGTCAAAAAAAGACTCCTAATTGGCAGCACAAGCAAAGCGAGTTTACGCCTCGCGCCATCGCGCCTTCAATTTTGCAGACGCAACACGGACATCCATCAAGCACGAATAGTTGTATCTCTGCGCCGTCATCAACGCGTGCCCTTTACTTTGCTCTAACTCCATATCGTGTTGATTCTCTTTATTTTACTTGAAGTGGGTCTTGAAGGGCGATGTAAGCACACAACTGAAGGCAGAAAGGACATAATTTGGCCTCATTTTTTATACTATTCTCCCGAATCTAGCGACACCTCATTAACTGCATGGAGTGAAAGTGGAGCATTGCGAGTTCACGCCTCGGGCCATCGCGCCTTCAATTTTGTGAACGCAACACGGACATCCATCAAGTACGAATAGTTGTATCTCTGCGCCGTCATCAACGCGCGTCTTTTCTCCTGCTCTATTTCCATGTTTTGGTGGTTCCGTTTATCTTATTTGCAATGTTCCTTGGAGGGCTACGTGGGCAACTCAGCCAAAGATAGAAAATACGTAATCGGCCTCGATTTTTAACTTCGATCCGGAATCAGAGCGATACCTCATTAGCAGCATAGAGTGGAACATTGCGAGTTTATGCCTCGGGCCATCGCGCCTTCAATTTTGCAGACGCAACACGGACATCCATCAAGCACGAATAGTTGTATCTCCGCGCCGTCATCAACGCAGTTCCTTTCTCTCGCTCTATTTCCATGTTGCGTTGGTTCCGTTTTTCCGTTTCCGGGGTGTTTCTTGGTATTATCCCGTGCGTTCACACCTGGTTCGCGCGAAGGATAGACATCAGCGACGTTCCAGCACATAGCGACTTTATCGAGCTCAATGACTCCATATCGTACTCGTAAATGCGTGGCTAAATCACCATGGACAAGGAACGCAGCGGGCTGATAATTGAAATTGATAGACAAAGCTATAGACAAAAAATACATAAGGAGTATGGAGCGATCCTATTGGTTGAAGTGTGTGGTTATTATAGACTAAGGGAGAAAATGATGACTATCCATAGAGTCTCTCGTGGGTTACCGTTAGTTTGTCCGTTACCTATCCCCTTTGTCCATTGCAACCACACGCAGGCCCGCCACATCCCATCTCGGGCCCTGGTACCAATTTTCTGGCCCGGGCCCCTAGCACAGGGGGGGGGGGGTCCGGGGGGCCTCCCCCGGGAAATTTTTGATATTTTAAATCTATATATTTGGACGCATTATGAAGCTCTTATGATGGAGATTTTCCATCAATTTCTGCAGAATAATTACGCCTTTTTGTTTACTTTCAGCACCAAAAACTTTCGAATTGTTGCATTCAAAACATCTATAAATTTTTTTTTTGAGGGGGCAGATGATAATTTTTTAATTCTATTGGGAGCCGGGCCCCCCTGGACTCCCCTTTCGTACGTCTATGGCAAGGGAGTTAAGCCATTGAAGTCGAGGATGCCCAGAAAGGAGCCTCTTAGCATCCGACAACGGAAGAAAATGAAACACAGTTGCTAAAAATATCATTCTACATATACTCAAAATCTTGAAAATCACTAAAAAAGTAAGAAAAATTTTATAGTGCCCTGGCGTGTTTTTGAAACTTTATTCACCTTTTGCGGAATTTTTAGGGTAATTTTTTCACTTTTCCCTACGAGACAAGGGTTACACATGAATTCGTCGTGGTTTGTCACCTGCGTCACGGGCCCCTCCAGGGCCCGAGCCCCGGTACCAGGGACCCAGTATCCCCCCCCTTGTGGCGGGCCTGACCACACGCTTCTACAAATGAATCAATGAGAACGAAAACACACCAACTCTTTAACTCGAAAATGCTTAATTTTCATTAAAGACAGTCAATTTTCACAAAGGTCGTTGAAGTTAGCGCACCTGTTCCAGTTTGGACCTCTAAAGAATCCTTTTCGAAATCAACAATCTTCTTTTTAGACTAACTTCTTCCCCCACTGTGCAGTTTTGTGTGTGTCTTGATTAATTCCATTTTTTCGAGTCGGTGTGTTTTCGCTCTCACTGATTCAAATAGGACCCCTCCATGTCCGCTTTATCCTCTTTATCTAAAGCTTTGTCGATTAATTTCAATAATAGGCCCGCACTGAAAGAAAAATCCCGGTGCATTTACTAAGAAAAGGGTAAAATTACCAAGAATTCAGGGTTCTACTTGATCCCTGTTTTTTCTTGGTAAAATTACCATTTATGGAATTGGTGATTTTCCGAGAAATCTCGGTAAAATTATTGAACTTTCTCGGTAATTTTACTGGACCTTGGTAAAAACGCCAATATTTTTTATCGACTGTGGTAGAATTATCGAGATAAAATGGCAAAGTTACCGGGAATTGATTACCAGTAAAAGCGGTTTTCTTACCTGAAAAAAAAAAACAGTAAAAATACCGGTTTTTAGGTACGTTTACCAGTCTGTCTTGATAAAATTACCAATGATTGGTAAAAAAAATCGAGATGGTAAAGGTACCAACGGACCTTGGTAAAAACACCGAGAATTTTTTTCAGTGCGCTGATCGGCAACGGGGTGGAAGTCGAGTCGGAGGAGCTGAAACTTTGCTCGAGCGGATTAAAGTGTGATCTGCGGAGTTACTAATTTCAATTGGATATGCTAATATTTATAATTTGATGTGCGAACCTCGCGGAGTCGGGTCGGAGCCAAAGTCGATCGGCTCGGCGTGTGATTGCCGGGAGGTTAAACGAGTAGCGGAAACATTAGCCCACGACGGACGAGTGCGACTTGCTCTTGGTCGCCGTCTCGGTCCGGCGTGCTTTGCGATATATCGATTGCTCCGCCGTTTAAACCTATGGAAAAGGATCGATAAATAGGGTGTTCGCAACGAGCACCTTAATAATCGATTCTTTACCACAGCTTCAAATGGGGAAATATCGATAATCGATCATTCGCGCCTCGCCGCTGTCTCGGTCTGTTTACGGACGTCTGCTCTGCGTGTCACGGGACTCACCGGATTAATTATTGAAAAACTCGCCAAGACCGTTAAGGCGTCGGATCTGCTCGAGTCGCTCCATTCAAATCCAGGGAAACGCTCCACGGCAGTGGCTTAGCGTGATTTGCGATACATCGATTAATCTGCCGTTTAAACCTATGGGAAAGGATCGATAAACAGGGAACGCCTCAATAATCGATTCTTTACTGTAGCCCCAAATGGAAAAATATGGATAATCGATCGTTCGCACTTCGTCACTACTCCGCGGGGGTCGGGTTCGGTGCCGGCTGGCCTCAAATCGTTCCAACTCTCCGTTCGTATCATATCGGAAGTTGGGAGTTGATCGGATTTGGAGTGCCGCCGCCGAAGGGTATGGATTCGATCGGCATTGATCGATTGACATGAACCGATCGACAACCGTGAGTCGATCGACAAAGCCGTGAATCGATCGCCAATTCCATGTATCGATCGACAAACCCGTGAAACGATAGACAACCGTGAACGATCGATAAACCCGTGAATCGATTGACAACCGTCAACGATCGATAAACCCGTGAATCTGTCGAATTTTTCGATCGAATTGGTGTTAATTGAATCACGTCTATCGCTTCACGTTCTCATGTTTCGATCGATTCACGTTGATCGAGTATCATTTCTATTTTTCGATCGATTTTTGTCGATCGGATCCATATCCTTCGTCTTCGCCATCGTGTTACCGAAGCGAAGTGAGCTGTACGCAAAAAATGTCGAAATCGGGTTTTCTTCGAAGTTCGTCTAATCTAATGGACCACACTGAAAAACGAAATTCGATTTTCCATATCATTTCAACTATTCGGTTTGTCGAACCGAACTTACGATTCGTGTAAACTATGGGTGTCTCCGCATAAGCACTAGTCAAAGTTTTTATGCATAGATAGTTTCATTAACCCAAAATATAATATTGGAAAATCGGCCAGTACATATTAAGATATCACTCTCATCGACTTTCTCAGGGCTGGGACCATCAAATTCTTCCATTGAAAACCATTGTGTTCATAATCAGACACATACATGATTAAAGGCCAGCGTCAATCGCATTTGACGTAAAAATGACTTTGACAAACTCACTTTTCACGAGGTAATTCTCTGGTTTGAAACCTTACATTTCCTCCGGGTTCAAGAGTAAGCACGCATGTTTCCGGCGATTGGAAAAAACATAAGTATCTCCAGGTACATGAACATGAAAAACCTCGGTCGTTAAGAGGGAATAATTTCCGTAACACGACTTAGCTCCCCGCCCAGCGTGTCGATTGTTGAACCGCTATCGAACGACCTTGATCGATAGCTCCCTATCTCACCAATGCTATATATCGTTCGAAGTCATTCGTTATCGATTCAAGAATCGAGCCGGTGGAGAAGTCGAGGGAGGAGAAGAAAAACCGGTAGGTTCCTGTTAATAGTTTTCTCTCATATCAGCAGGGGCACCGTGAGCGTGGGGTGCGCGGAAGGGAGCGAGAGGGAGGGGAGGGGAGGGGGAGCGGCAAGAATTAATTACATCGCAATTTGCACTTGGAAGTTTTTCCACTTCGCGACGGGTCCGAATGGCTGCGATTGTTTGATCTAATAATCTACGGCAGGAACCGAGCGACTGTTCACGATCAGGAACGAGTGATAATGAAGCTAACTTCCAAGCACTCCCATCCGCTGTTGCCATTTAACACTTTTGAATACTCCTCAAACCTTTCGACATGCTAAAATCTTAGTGAAACCAAAAATTATGTTTAATTTTTTCTTGTTTTATGGTAAAAACAAATTTGTAAAGACTAAGGCAGTCTGTAAATGACTACGTAAAGAGCCTTTTTAAAACGGGTCAAAATCCGCCCTTTTTTTAGGTCCTCGATTCGGCAAACAGGACTTGCGCCTAATTGTTGCACATGATGCTTCAAGTCTCAGGGAAAAATTTCAGCTTGAGACGAAAAGCGGTTCCGGAAATACGGTGGGGTGAAGTGGGGGAGTTTTCAACTCAAGCTGAAATTTTTCCCTGAGACTTTGGGTATCATGTGCATCAATTTGGCGCAAGTTTGGTTTGCCGAATCGAGGGCCTAAAAAAGAGGCGAATTTTGACCCATTTTTAACAAGGCTCTTTACGTAGTCATTTACAGACTGCCTTAGTCTTCACAAATTTGTTTTTATCATGAAACAAGAAAAAATTAAATATAATTTTTGGTTTCACTAAGATTTTAGCATGTCGGAAGGAGTAGCTCCAAGCTCTTCATAATATTCTTCAACCTAGCATAACGAAAATTTGCGTGTATGGTCAGGGCAAAGCGGCTCTCTTCGAAAGATGGCTGATGTATGTGAGCAAGCTCTATATCAAGCAAGACTTTGCTTGATAAGTTTGTAAGGAAACAGATCTCCAAATAGAGTACTCAGTGGTTATTATACAGCGGGGTATCTGTATCCACTTTGAAAAGATGCAATAGTTTCGATTACCGGGAGCTCAAGTTTCAACCGCCAAAATTAGACTACTTCTTCGAACAAGGCACGCGATACAACAGTTTCGACTTTTCAGTGGATCAAATTGCATATCATGCTAAATGAAGGAGTTCTCTATTATCCATCCTCTTGAGACGGTATACAATAGACCACGGCGCATGATACAACAGTTTCGACTCCAAAATGGCTCATATTGCATAACCTCTGAAATGAAGGAACACCCAGTTTCCAACTTTGTTGAACGTTGCTCGACACAGTGGTTTCGACTTCCAAGTAGATCAAGCAGCGTCAAAGCTGAAATGGACGTATTTCTATCAAACGGAACTATGTGCATTACTACATGAGCCCTGAGACCCATAAAAATACAAGCATAACAGGGCTCACGTCATAATGCACGTAGTTCCGTTTGATAGAAATACGTCCAAATGAAGGGGATTCAGTTTCTTGCAATTGAAAGGAACGAAGCGGATGGATTTATCTGAACTGGCAACAGAACTTAGAAGTTCTAGCTCGATGGACGCTGGCATGGCTCCGTACCTCGGTAGCGTGACTGGAGTGCAACTCCTCACACTGCGCTTACCACCCCCTCACCCCCCCCCCCCCTTGGTCGCCGTTCGCCCTGTTTGTTGCACTGGGTCAAAGATAAAGATATCCCGCGATTATTACCCCCGTAAACATTCTGTTTTTGTAAATACCACCCTGGCCTGTGCGCCGATCCTCCCCGGGGTTTTCTCTCCCTTCTCGTGCGCCGCACAGTGGATCGGGTCAATGGGAGAGGTCGGACAAAATTTGGGAATTTTAAAAGCTTTTAACTCTATTTATACAAAACTTTGAAATTTCAAAAGTGGCTCCATTGCTTTCCTTGTAAAATTTTCCTCCAGAGGCACCTCTTAAAATTTAAAATATGATGAAATAAATATCAAAATTTGCAGTTATAGTATAAATTTCGTGTCCGACCTCTCTAATTGACTCGATCAATTGTGCGCCGTTTTAAACGGTTGCAGTTTTACTTGGTGACTCGGTTGCCAACAGGACATGGAAACTCACATCCGCGGTAATCAACAAATAAGTGAATCATTACTTTGGTGTTCAAAATGTGTGGAAACTCTCTTGTGGAATCTATTGATTGATGATGGGTAAACGAGAGGGTCATATTGATGCTAAACGCTAAATAAACTGCAAAATATGCAAAAATAAAAACTAATTTCTTATATACGATGCACGTAAAATGTTTGATGATATTTACCGAAATAAATTTTTTAAAATAAAACAACATGTAAATGTGCAAAGTGGCATTTTTAGATAAGAACGAACGAGAATGGTTTCCTAACACGAATATTTTAGTTTTTTCTCTGGGAGATTTCTTCTATACTGTGCTTCTATAAACTGCCTCATAATTTTCGCAGTTGTGACAGTTCTACCTCTAAAGACCAAAATAAATAATCTATTTGTTTCAATTTGTTGCAGGTAAGAGACCTTTCCACAATTTGAAGTATTCCACTTACTCCTCAAACTTTCCTAATGAATGGAGAAATAGGTAAGCTTCAGAATGTTACAATACTTCAGCAAAGTTGCGGATTTTTACACGAAAAGAAAATACCATCGAGGGCCATTCAAAGAAAGGGAAAGGGATAACCGCCCCTCTGAAATAAAATAAACATTCAAACTTGTGGTGTTCCATATGAGCTCGTAATGAATAGTAACCAAACCATGACCAAAAACTTCGGGAACAGAGATTTTGACGTCATCACCATGGTGCTTGTCTCTATCTCGACGGAAAAAAACACCACGGCAATGAAGACCTGTCAGAATATTTGTCTCTGCTCTACCCAAATCTCGTAAATCGTAATAATTTTGGTATTTTGGACATTGAGTTATGATTTTCCCACTAATCTGGTAATTTATTCAATTCGTAATTAATTATTATTTCTTATTCGCAACATACCCTCTTACTATTTTCAACGAGTATGGTTGCTAAAAATTAGACATTTATTCGGAACACCATAAGGTCATGCCGTAATTATTTGAATAATAGACTATTCTCAATGCCGTCAAAATGAAACCAAACTTTTCGGCTCATTTCACAAGCGTCATCTTCCTGTTTTAAAAACGTGGTCCTAATGATACAGGAGTCCAGGAGTCGAAAACCCGAAAACACCGAGGTGGTCCCATCAATCGGAGATTGACGTCGAAACCCAGGAATGCAACTCCGTATGGCAATCAGCTAAACTGCCGTGCAAGGGAAGAACGCCGTATGAGCCTCCAGGCGTTGCCAAATTTCCTTCGACAAATCACGATGTTTTGTGAATATTTATGATTATTTTTCTTCCGAATTTTCAGAGAATTTCGACCGTAACTTGATCTAAATAGTCCGAAAATTTTAATTAAAAATATTCATTATTTTCTACTAATAAAACTATTTTCTGAGAGGAAATTTGGCAACACTCGAATGCTCATACGCCGTTTTTCCCTAGCACGACAGCAAACTCCCTTGGACCTTAAACTCATTTCCACGCGGGGGCGACCCGCGACGCGACGCGACGCCGCACAATGTATCGAGTCCATGGGAGAAATCGGACACGATTTTTTTTACCAAAACTGCAAATTTTGAAGTTTATTCGGACAGATTTTATAGTTTAAGGGGTGTTTCAGGTAGAAAATTGTACGATAAATCCAATGAAACCACTTTCAAAACATCAAAATTTCATATTGATGAATATATACGCTTTTAAAGTTTTAAAATCGTGTCCGACCTCTCCCAGTGCCCCGAGCCACTGTGCGCCGGCTCATCATTCCAAACACCCCCGTTCATTTTTCACCGCCCGATGCCCGATGCCGGCCGGTAATTTACCGGTAATTGCCACCGGTAAATTTCTCGGCGGTTTAATTAGAAAGGGGCCGCGACACGACGCCCGAACGGCCTTGTCAAGCGCTTCAATTTTACGAACAGCCAAAGTTGCTGAAAAGAGCTCCGCTGTTAAGACCGGGCTACGCTTTCACGAACAAAAGGCAAAAATTCAGCTCCGCGCGAAATTAAAGAGCGACCGGCGAAGTTGCCAGACTAATGCGGGAAAAAGGGTAAATGGTGTCATCCGTGGTAAAGGAGGAGGCCAGCGCTGCTGTTAATTTGACTGCCGGGTCAGCTTTTAAAAAATTTTCCTATTTTCTGTAATGAGTGCAAAAGGGATGATATTTTTTCCTCAATAGCTTCGTTAACCAGATTTGTTGCGTGTACGTTACATTCAAGTCGTAGCTCATATAAGGAGCCAACCCCAACCCCCTCCCCAACCTCTAGATCGTGCAGTGTGTAGAACAGTAAAATCGGTTTATTTTGGCTAACTACCGGTAAAGGCAGAGTTTGGAAATTATGTGGATAAATTTAGAGGCTAGGTCATGCAGCTTTCAGGGCCTAAGAAGGCCACTCAGAATTACTTATTGTTGCAGTTCGTCGTTGGATAAGGGACATAACTCAATTTCGAGGTTGCAAAATTGACTCAAACAATTAAAATTTTTACAAGCATGTACCCACTAGACTTCTTTCCAAAAATTTTCTGATTTTTGCACGAGGTCAGAAGGAAAATCGGGGAATATTCTGGTTGGAAACGCCTAAGATTCTCCCTGCTCAAATGCAATTTGCGTGGGAAAATTTGGCAACATTGAAATGTAGTTACGTTCCTTCGTGAGATAAACGACTCGAATCCGTCGTTTGTAATACCTTGACTTGGGCTTTGCGTAAATTTACTCATTTTTGGGGTAAGATGCTTATCAATGGACATTCTTGGCCATCTCGGTTCGATGATGAAATCTGAACTTTCGCAGCGGCATTTTTCTTGTAGGATGGTTGGCTACCCCTGCTCTATGTTTTGACACTTCCACAATCCACACTCTTCATACCGTTGGCATCTCTGTCGAGAAAGAAAGTTTGCACAAACAATAGTGTTGCACCGAACAGCGTATCTCCCAGAGGGAAAATTATGCTCATGTGAGCTTTTTCCCTCTTTATTGAGATTTTCAGCTTTACTCTGATTTTGAACGCACGTTGCCTAAAAATCCCACTATGTTTAAGCATGCTGCACGAATTCCAACACTTTATCGACACCGAACACTTATTTTCTGCACAAACTGAACTTTTTCGAAAACCGAAATGGCCATTGTGCGTAAGGAATAATAAAAAAGTAAGTCATCTAACTAATCGGTTCTCGAAAAAGTTCAATTTGTACAGAGAATAGTAAAACATTCCAACTTACTGTCTAGAGAAAGTTTGCACGGTTGCCAATTGGTGGGGTGAATTTTATTATCTCGAGAAATCGGAGAGATTCGGCGGGATCCCGGAAAGGCGGACTATCGTCCGCCCAGTTGATTCTCTCGCGGGTTTTATCCGTAAATTAATTTCAAGTTTAAGGAGACACCCGATGTTGGCTGTATTATTTACGAGGGCCGGGGGCTCCGGGCGCTGGGCCCGAAAAAGGAGGCGCGGGAGNGGGGGGGGGGGGGGGGGGGGGGGGGCGTTGCAGGCGCAGCAGACTCCGAATGCATGCAAAATGCACACGGGAGTCGGGGACGGCGGGGCCCGGGCGAAGAAAGTGCGTCGCATAAATAATTCGCCGTTACGGCGCGGGCGCGGGAACCCCGTAATTAAAACCGGGGGTTAAACAAAACTGCGGACTCGCACGGAGTCGCGCCCCCCACCCTTGCCGAATCTCCTCGGAAATTAACGATTAATCGCCGGTATGATCCGAAGCAATTACGAAAACCTCAAGTGTTGATTAAAGTAACTGGGAGGCTTGGAGAACAAGGCGCATAAGTGCAGTTTTTTAAACAGGGTGTCTACTAAAACAGGCTGGCCGAAAATCAGTACTTTTTCAGTATATTCCCAAGGAATTCTGTACCTCCTCAACAGAAAAAGTCAGTACTTTTTCAATACCTTCAACCGGCGAAATTCGAAAAATTTCAAAAATTTGAATTTCCCGATCAAATTGCGATAAAAATGAAAAAATCCGGACTTTCTTGCAAAATTTCCGTATTTTTTCAGGGCTTTCGGACCGCCCTTGAAAAATCAGTACTATTTCCGGACTTTCCGAAAATTCCAGACTTGTAGACACCTTGGAGAAGAATGAGATATTGATGATTTCAAACAAAACTAGTCTTGGTGCATATTCTGTGAAAATTTCGCTCACAAATTCTAATTTTTAAGCATCATAAAGTCAGTTTGAACTTACTTGCCGCCATAAGGATCCATGTAATTTTGAAACTTCCAACACGTGTTCCTCGAAACAGCAAGAACTGCACTTCAGCTTTTCCCAATCCACTCAAACCAGCTTTCAGTAATCAGCTTTTCCACCTATTCACGTGCACGATCCGGCAACACACCGTTCAGGCGAAAAACCCTGTCATTGGGCTCTTTATTTATGTTCGTGCAGACAGAGGAGGTCGAATTCTCCAAGCGGAGAACGTGACGCGCTGCAATGGAGCTTTCAGTCGCGGGGGAGGGGGGTGGAGGCAGCCGGGAAGGGGGAGGAGGCGACTTAAGGGGGAGGGGGTGATGCAAGGGGTGTTGTTAGGATGCTCCGTCCCAAGGAGCGCGGATGGAAGACGGGCCCGATTTAAATTGAAACATGTGACAAATAAAAACAAATAAGCCATCTGTCACGTTCCATCAATCTTGATTTTTGATGGAGCCCCCTGCGCCGCGCCGCCCGCCCGCGCGGAACATCGGTCTGTGATGTGACGGCGCGACGCGTGCGGGAGCGGGTGTCGTCATACCGCCGCGCTAGAGAAAAACGCCGTATGGACATTTCAACGTTGCCGAATTATTCCCTATAAAACACGAATTTCCCTGAGTCAAGACAACGTGAATCCGTTTCTGATTGGTTCCCGTATTTTAGGCCTCCATAGTGTCATAAACGAGAAGAAAGATTACATTTTTACCGATTGCACAGATTAAAATGTAGTAGAATGGACCGGGGAATGACGGATTCGACAAGGAACAAATGGAATGAGAGAAGGAACGGAGAAAGGAGTCGATCAAAGATTGCGAAAAACTGTCAATTTATGTAATCTTTATTCCCGTTTGTGACTCCATGAGAAAGTAGAAGAGAGAGTAGTGAGAAGTTTAGTTGACTCTCAGTATAAAGGACTCTAGAATGTTTAGGAGTTTCCTTTTTGAAATTCGCAGCGTCCATAAAATACTTCGTAACTTTTGAACAAATTGTGATAGAGACTAGAAATTGTGTGGGTGATTCTGGGTCAAAGGAAACGACGTTTGATGTCCCCAAAATTTTAAAGGAGCTATCCTAGAGGGGCAAGAACCTTAGGGGTGATAGGGGTGGTGCTGAACTGCTGCATCACACTGTGTGCAGAGGCGATTTTGCAAGGTGGCAACATTGTTCTTTCTCCGTTTAAATCCCTTAAAAATTTCGATTTCAGGCGAGGCAAGCTGCTTGTCCAAGAATCGATATTTTACACACATTTAATGAGGGGGGAGGGGGCAGTGTCACCATCCTCCAAGAATCGCCCCTGCATGTACGTGAGCGGTACCAGGGGAGCGGGTAGAGGAGAGCACGCCATTTTGTTTTCCACATCAAAGGAAAAGGACTTACGTTTTAGAATCGTTACGAATGGGGGGGGAGGGAGGGAGGGAGTTGAAAAATTCGAAATTTATTGTCATGTATTTTGTAAATTTCTTCACAATGTTGTCTTTTATATTCTCTTAGGGAAAAAGATTCATAATTTTTCTCGGAAATCTATATAATTCGGAAGAATTTTGGCAGCATACGAGGTTTTTTACGGGTATTTTCATTCATGTGTGAGTACTGTGCTCCGAATTCCACGAGTTTAGATTATTGTTTCGAACGAGTTATCAACCGGCGGTGGCGGTGTTTCTCAAGAATTTTAATATTCAAGTTTCAAGCACGCTTGAGCAGCATCGCTTTCGGCGATTCAAAAGTGATTGGGAGTAACTGTGCTGGAGGAGCCCTTTTTTGTGTCCGCGTCAACTTTTTGAACTTGTTACACTCCATGTGACACGTCTGCGGGAAGTGGGATTCTAGGGCACTTGGAGGCACCGAGGCACCATAAAAATTTTCAGGAGCGCGATTTTGAAACAGCTGGGTCTAAAAAGCTGCAGGCTTTGAGACCTCAAAATTTTGACAAGTCTCAGAATGAGTCACGAGTGGTGGAGTTCAAATATTTTTCAGGAAAGGGCATTCTTTTCATTTTCACCTAGCAATTTAAACTCTGAATCAAACTGATCTAAATTTTTTTAAAAAAAATCTAAAATTAGCGTTTTTTAACCACGAACTTCAAACAGTCGTAATTTCAGTTTAGTTGTACATTATTGAAGGATTTTTTACCAAAAATGTCCGTCAAGGAACCATTCCACGGTAACTATTCAAGTAAAATTCTGTTGGAGGTAACCTGCGAGACAACTTAACTCAACATGAACATGTACTAATTTTATCAAGCATTCCATGCAATATCACAATTTGAGTTCTTTTGGTACCAAATTTCTTATCTTCGGGGAAGATCAACTAAGATTAGGGGAGAGGGCGTAAAACTACAACTAAGATAGTTTTCCTATCTCTAAATTTTTTAATTTGAAAGTATGATAGAGTTGCTGAGGGCAAGCACACGAAACATGATTTAGATTTTTTTTCAAGCATGTGGCACAAGTTATTGATTTCAGCTTTCAATAGCTCGGCCATGAATATTCTCTACTAGCCTCCACCTCTCATTCAGTTTACACTTTGATAAAATCTAAATTAAGGGGTTGGTCCAAATAGGGTGGCATTTACAAGGGTGCGTGACGGGGCAAAGAACTCATAAAGCATTGCTCTCTGTGCGGTGTGCAACTGCCCTAATACCCCGCATAATGTTGTCATGTTAGGCAGTTTCAGATAAATGCATTCAGTCGGCTCACTCAAATTAACTGGCTAGTTACTACTGATCATCTTTTTTCTATTATTTGTGACATTGATTCAGAATGCGAATGAAATCGACTACCCTCAAATATGCGTACTTACATCAAAAGGACCAATCTTCAATGTGACCTGGATCCTTCAGAATTATGAGTGACAAGACCCGTGTCACAAAGGAGATGGTTACTTTTGATTTAAATACGTTCAAATAATACCACGCGTTTTTAATAGTTTTTGTACATCGGCTAAATCTTACAAAGCAAAACTGAATAAGTTTTAAAGAAATATTGAGTGTCCTGATGAAGTATTTGAGGAAATTTTACTCTTTAAACACGGCGTCACTCAACGCGACAAAGGAGGCAATTTCAAGTTCAGCTTGGATCTAATCAATCAATCAATTATAAATAATGCAAAAGACAAAATGAATCGATCTTAATGATGTCATTGATGAATTATTTGTGCAATTGAACTGGTTGGTCCACATTCTCCACATGCATATCATCAATAAGATCGAGTTGGTGAAAAACATAATGCACCAACACGAATGCTGTAATGAAACGTTTTTCAAAGAAGAATGTCTTCCTCTACAATTAGGTAGTTGCATGCAGCTAGAATTTGAAATTCTAATATGTAATCTAACAGAACTTTTTGCCAGAGAATCGATGGAAACATTTGCAGAAATTGAGTCGAAAGCTCCGAAAGAGCTCTGTAAAGTTTCGCCAAATCGCGATAAGAAATAAACGATTTTTATTGGCTGTTAGAATGACGTCGGTTGACGTCATGTGAAATTTGTCTGGATTTTTTTATGTACATTATAAAAATGGCCTAACGATTCCGTTTGAAGGATTTTGAATTTAAACGTGATTCATTTCAGAGCAATCAGTATTGCGCTAAATTAAAAATATTCAGCCGGTTAGGCATTCTTTTTCTGACGTCGGAAAAGAGAAATGTAACCAATCTATAACGTCTTCAAAGCTGAAAAAAACCAATGCAAAGTCGGATTTGCTCAGAGGCGCAAAGTTTGGCGTCGCTGGTGCTTTGATGAGACCACAAAGCACCTGCGTCCGTTGACCACGCGTTGCAGCCACCGGCCACCCACATCCCTTATGCCGCCCCACGCCTCCACGCCCACCCCTAAACCAGCCCCGAAAGGGGTAGAAATCTCGTATGTCATGATGAGCCTCCTCCATCTCGAGATAATGTCTTTTAACTTCTCTGCGTTTTTAATATCGAACCACGCTGTAAGCTTTGCAATGATTTTCAAGTTATGTCTGATAATCGGAGCCAGATTCGTATGAGAAATGATTCGAGGTTATTAGTACCAATTACAATTCTTGCACGTTTTGCCCAAAAAGTCTAAAGATCTGAAGTTAATGGCAGGAAATTGAGAGAAAAGCGGGAAGTTTCCTCGATATTCGTTCAACAACTTTGATTTTAATTTATAGAAGGTAAGCACTTGGACATACTCTGTCACGATATTGAGAGCTCATCGTGGCATTCGTGAATCCTCATATTGCAGTAATGAATGTTGCTATCAATAAAATAAAATAATAAAAAAAACGAGAGCAATTAGCATGACTTAATTACGATATTCATAGGTTTTAAGGAAAGTGATGCTTTTTTCAGCTCTTCAAATGGTGAGCGATGTTATCATCGTTTAAAAATTAAAATTCCTAAATTGAAATATCCGTCAGTGACGTCCAGGAGCGAAGAAAACACATGTATATACATGAAGTGAATCAAAAGTGTCATAATTTTCACCTATTAAAAGGAAATTGTATCTCTTCATGGTTAAACCTTAACAATTCGAAGTTTTTCTGTTAAAGCGCTGATGTTCTCATTTTTTGAGGAATGTCAAAAATGTATTTATTAATCTCACAACTGTCGGCGGTTGGAGGCATGCACTTTCTTCAAAGTCTTTACCTCAAAGTCTGACCATTGAGGTCTTCACCTCAAATCCATGCAAACGACAAGACTGATGCAAACACTCTGAAGGGCCATTTTCGGGTTTTGCAATATTTCGCTCATCGGTTCTCAGCACCAGTTTTTTTTTCTTCTTCTTTTCTTTTTTTTTCTTTTTTTCTTTTTTTTCTTTTTTTTCTTTTTTTCTCTTTTTTTGATATCATCATTCAAACATCAAGTCACAACCATGAAAAAATGGGAGTTTCCTTCAAAACTTGCGTTAGGTAACCACTTCTTCCACATTCCCTAACCTCCACCTCCCCTTTTTTGCGCCCATTTTAAACGTCACCGCCGATACTAAATAAACCCAGTTTTCAATAAACTGTTGATCCTGCGACCTCATTGTGATTCAACAAGGTTACACGGGGAGAAGTGTATATTGCAACCAGGGTTAAAAAATCGCGTAGAGGATGATTTGTGGAACAAATGTGCCACATCATATCAAGCCGCGAAAGAACAAAAAAAGTGTCGCGTACAGGAGAGCCATTCAAAAACAAATTAACCGTCGCGAATGCCACGTTCAAGACAGGGTCCGAAGCAGTTTCCCTCAAACCGCGCCTTTTTCTGTCCGAAGTCCCCTCCTTGCGCCCATTAAGAGCAGCTTAAACGAATACGGTGTTGCCACGTTATCCCGTGGGGGAGCCTCTAAAATGAGAGCCTGTAGGTAGATAAATCACGCAAACAAACAATGTACTTAAAGGTTATTTTTCGAAGGAGACCCGAACACTGGGAAAAAAAACACATTGGATCTAGAGTCCAGACTCTTAGAAACATCGACAAGAAAAAGTACTCTTGATTCAATCAGAATCTAGCTTAAATCAAGAACCAAGCCTCTTAATTCAAGCGGATTTCCTTTTGATTTAAGCTTAAATCCGATTGAATCAAGAGTATTTTTTCTTGTCAATGTTTTCAAGAGTCTGGACTCTAGATCAAATGTGTTTTTTTCCCAGGGAATCTCACCGACTCACCGAAAATTTCCTGCACTGTATGTTGCGAAGACAGAAGTATGAGCTAAGCATACATGAAGTTATTCCCGAGGGATAAGATCCATCGCAAGTACCATTCTAGTAAATTTTGGGTGCAAATATTACAAAATTACAGACGATTGGTAATGATGTTCCGTGGGAGATTTAATAGGCGAATAGAATGAACTTCAAATAGTTCATGTAAGCATTCTTCAAACGTGGATACTTCTAGGAAAAGGAAGAAGTCTCCCAAATTTTTCCGTTCTGATCTCTCATGTACCAAGCTACGACTTGACAACAACCAAGGGATGATCTCTTCACAGATGAGTTTTATTGACGCAATGATAGTGGCAAATCGGATCGCTGGAATAAATTTCCCCGACTACAAAAGTAAAAAAATGGCCTAAAAAAGGAGGCCGGACCAGCCTTGCAGTGAGGGATGAAGGATAAAAATCAAGCAGGACAAATGGCTGATGCACGATAAATTAATTTTTATACAGAGCGTTTAATAAACATCCAGCGACAGGCGGGATAGGGATAGGGCGTCGTGCGGGAAGAGCGGGGGAGGGTGGGAGGGTGGGATAGTTATTTATGGGCGGGGGTTGCACCATGTGCCATAAACTACTTGATTATAACAGAGCCCATAAGCACTGCTCGCCATTACGCCCCTCCGAGGGTACGGAACGATTTCATTACATTCTCATAGTACGGCGTTGGATTGCGCGCGAATGTTAGCGATTCCAGTTTTCGGCGGCCGGAATCGTTCATTATCTGGTCCCTGGGTTTTATGGCCGTCGGCTTAGCGCCCATTGCGAGGCTGTCGCCGGGCGGCTTTTTATAGCTCGTTTCCGGTGAAATTCGCCTGCCAAAAATCGTATGTGCAAGTTTGAGCCTCGTCTGGCCTAACTTTGAAATTCAGGCGTACCGAGGGAAAAACCTCGGTCCTATGAGACGTGGTACACTGAAGAATTAGCGACAAAAACCCTAAAAAAGGTTAATCAGACGAAAAATGTCGATGAATGTTGTTCGGTTAAAATAAGATGTACACTGGGAAAAACGTCTCCTGGACCAAGAGTCCAGACTCTTAAAAAATTAAAAGAGAAAAAATCCTCTTGATTCGATCGGATTTTGCTTGAATCCAAAAGCAATCTGCTCAAAACACTTTTCTTGTCAATTTTTAGAAGAATTTGGACTCTAGGTCCAAGAGACTTTTTCCGGCCGTGGCCTAGTTTATACAGATTTCTAGCCAGCCAACATCCTCTGTTTTTGCCCCCAACGCTGTTTTTGTCGTATAAATCTTATACCCCCGAACCTCTCGCCGCCAAAGCTGGAAATGGCGTCCGATGATACGAAACAACCCGAAGTCGAATGCAATCCTGCATACTATAAGTAAGAAAGCCAAATGCTCATTTGAATGTTGCCAAATTGTCTCTACTAAAAGCATTACTCTCGAGAGAAGTCATGAACATTTATCCTTGAAATTTCTAAACGCATTGAATTGGCTCAAGTGTGGAAATTTCCGGAAAATTCGATTAAATAACCCCGCAGATTTTCCATCGAATTCGCGTCTTGCCGGGAAAAGTCCGGCAGTGTTCGAAACTCACCTTGGAGTTTTAGGAGCCATGTGGCGCATCAAGCCCGATTTTTAGCCGCCATTGACGATTTTTTAGGGGCCAAGTTGACTTTTTGCCTATATATTACGGTGCATTTAGTGAAAGGTTAGACGCAAGATATTTTCGTAACAGAACTAGTAAGTATCAGTAACTTGGGGAAAACAAAAGCACTAAGAATGAAATCGAGAAGAATAATATAAAAAGCAAGCTTTCAGTTGTAGTGCTGAAAATTCTGAGTTTTTTCAATTCAAGTAGATTTGTTCTTCTTTCTTTATGTGACTTCCTGTGAAAATCCAGATTTTTAAGGGCCATGTTGGCGCAGAGCCTTCATTTTTTAGGCGCCGTGGCCGATTTGTCAGGAGCATTTGGCGCGTTGGCGCCTTTGAGTGTCGAACAATGAAGTGCGGCATCGTGGAAATGCAGTTACGCTGTTTTGCCCCGATAACGGCAGAAATTCGGTGAGTGCTCGCGGAGAAACCGATACCGCGGAGCGATGCTCGCCCGCGTGCATCAAAAACGCGCTGCACTGATCATATCGCATGGCGAGCACCGAAAACCGTTGTCAGCGATGTCGGCGCTGTTCCCGTTCCCCGTCCTCTCATCCACGCGTATTGAATTTCACCGTCCAAAAGCGGACAAAGCCCAGATCCAAATCGAATTCGCCCTGACACATTGAGTCACTTCAGAGCCCACGACGACGGCAGGCTCCGAGCAAACTAGCATGTTGACGCAGAAGAGCTGCTCGCCGTGGAGCCGGTCCCGCGGATCCGGGGTATCCGGGTAATCCACCGGTTTAATCCCGCCGGTCGCCAAGCCGGTAGTTGCCGGGTCTCCTCCGGAATTCATCCAGGGCCTGAAACCTGATAGTGAAAAGTGCCTTTATAGACAGAGTACTGCACTGAAAAAAAAATCTCGGTGTATTTACTAAGAAAAGGGTATAATTACCAAGAATTCAGGGTTCTACTTGATTCCAGTTTTTTCTTGGTAAAATTACCATTTATGGAATCGGTAATTTTACCGAGAAATCTCATTAAAATTATTGAACTTCCTCGGTAATTTTAGTGGACCTCGGTAAAAACGCCAATATTTTTTATCGACTGTGGTGGAATTATACTGAGATAAAATGGCAAAGTCACCGGGAATTGATTACCAATAAAAGTGGTATTCTTACCTGAAAAAACAGTAAAAAAACCGGTTTTTAGGTAAGCTTACCAGTTTGTCGTGGTAAAATTACCAATAATTGGTAAAAAAAAAGTGAGATGGTAAAGGTACCAACGGACCTTGGTAAAAACGCCGAGAATTTTTTTTCAGTGTGGAAGATCCACTCTTGATTTGATCAGCAACCTTAGGCTCCATGGAGCTCTTAGGATACAAAACTAAGAATGTTGCATGAAGACAACTAAAAATACAGATAGACTGTTAAAAAATTTTTGAGCAAAATTCTGTACAGGAGTCTACATAGCGACCGAATACCCTGAGTGATATGAATGAGGAGCGGAATCTAATCTCCACACGGAGTGATTTACACTACTACGTAGCGGAATTCATCCTTTTTGCGGAGTGTCAATCTCTTTTCGCATTCGTATCACTCAGAGTTTTTGGCAGCTATGTAGATTCCGGCACCAAATTTCACTCCTCGATTCTTTACGATGTAATGAGGTTTTTAATTGCCATTGCAACAGCGTTCATGGTAATACCATACTATTACCATTTACTCAAATCACATAGGTAATCCTATTTATTAGTTTGTTGGCCTTCTGTGCACTGGAAAAAAAACACATTGGATCTAGAGTCCAGACTCTTGAAAACATTGACAAAAAAAAGGACTCTTGATTCAAGCAGATTTAAGCTTAAATCAAAAGGAAATCCGCTCAAATTAAGAGGTTTGGTTCTTGATCTAAGCTTAAATCTGATTGAGTCAAGAGTATTTTTTCTTGTAGATGTTTTTAAGAGTCTGGACTCTAGATCCAATGTGTTTTTCTGTCCAGTGTGGTGCACGTTGGTTGTAGCGGTAGCTCTATGATCAGGATGTCCGGAGTTGGATTCGCGGAAAGGCGTTCCGAATTTAATAGTCTCGAACACCAATCGCATGCGGCTGGCTGTGGAGTAGAGACTAAGAGGGATTAAGTTCTAACTGATAAAGCGCAGGGTTAACCTATATGATGTACTTAAAGTAGTGGTAAAAAAAAAAAAAAAAAAAAAAAAAAAAAAAAAAATCAATAATAACTCTCAGCCTTAACAATTTTTAAGGTACCTCCACAGTTTTTTCGCGGTCGCGTGGTCGAGAATAATTATTTGCACCCGTGAGTCTTAGCAACGACTAATGAGGCTTAGGTCATTTTGAATTTTTTCCGTCCAAATGGACATTTTCATGCTGACAAGGACGATGTGAAAATGAATTAAATCCAAAGGAGCCATCCGCGTAGGATTTGCGTGCACCGCAGAAACCTTGATTTTATTCGTTTTTACGCAGGCCTTTTTATCATAATTACCCCGAAATGTCTTCTGAACGAAGTCATACCTTTACCTTTTACCTGAGTGCCACGCGAGCCGGCAATGTGGGCCCGCCTCCGAGCCGTGACAAGCCAACCTCTTTTGTAAACAAACTCCGGGGGCTTCAGAAGGGGGGGGGGCAGGGCGAAGGGATCGCTGCCCGCTGCCTCTCCTTAAATATGAGCATTGAAAGGTGAGCTCAAAAGCCAATTAGGATCTGAAAATGAGCCTTTCTCAATCCAAACAGAAGAACAACATCTTTTCAGATGTAGCCAGCTCCGTTTCACGATTCATTGATGCTGGATCGAGGCGCGCGCGCTCTCTCTCTCTCTCTCTCTTTCTCTCTCTCTCGCCCGCGATCCGCCACTGTTGGCGTCTCCGTCACCCTTGACAATGAACCGCGCACGCCCGTAGTTGCCGGGTCTGAGTCCCGGGGGACGACACGCCACTTCAGCGGTGAAAAGCTCCGCGATGCAGTAGGCAAATACACTAACTTCCGTGACAATGAAGGCGTAGAGTATCACTAGAAAGTGAAGGCGCCTCAAGCCGAGATCATGTTTTGAAAGGTCGTGCTCACCAAACCTTCATTATGCCGATGCGTATTATTGCGTGTTGTTTTATCGAAGCAACACGTGGACAATGTTTTATTAGCAAGAACGGAGATAAAATAATCACATACACTAAAAAAAAAACACATCGTATCTAGAGTCCAGACTCTTAAAAACATCGACAAGAAAAAGTACTCTTGATTCAGTCAGAATCTAGCTTAAATCAAGAACCAAGCCTCTTAATTTAAGCGGATTTCGTTTTGATTCAAGCAAAAATCCGATTGAATCAAGATTATTTTTTCTTGTCAATGTTTTCAAGAGTCTGGACTCTTGATTCAATGGTTTTTTTTCCAGTGTACAGTACTGGTATCTGGTCATGCGAGATTTCTGTCTTTACTTGAACTTCCCTCTTCTTCCCTGCACGGAAAAAACAACTTAGCACTGAGCCCCACCACTTTCGATCAAATGGAGCCAACTAAAGGCAGTAGTGCTGAGCCATACAGCTTTAGGCTCCAGCCTTACAGACTGTATCAGAGGCACTGATTCAAATAATCCCCTACTCTACTTTCGTCCTTTATTTATGAATTTCACGCATTACTACTCATCCACCTGTGGCTACCCAATGACCGGCAATTGCTAATTGCTTGCTTCATTGATACCATTTTAAGGTCAACATAAGCATGTCTTACTCACCAACCAAGGTATTTTAAGTGGAGCTGGATCCATTCCTTGCCGTTAATTTTCATCAATTTTTACCACGTCTCGGAGCACGTTGCATTTAGACGTATTTCTACCAAACAGACCTATGTGGAGGTGAGAAATATGGGGTGTGCTCGTCAAAGATGTATAAGAAGCAATGTAAAAGTGGGCGTGATTCCTTTTGTAGAATTGGAAAAGCGGGATTTTACATTCTATCAAACAGACCTATGTGCAAACTGAATGCGGAACTCATGAGCCACGGGCATGGCAAGAGAGCGTTGTGGACAGGGCTTATGAGTTAAAGATGCGGATCCGCGGCTCGGAGTCTCCATCGTCGCCGCTGACGTCACTGGCGCGTTATTATTCTCATTCACTCTTACGGCCAGAAAACTAACGAGCACACCTCATATTTCTCACCTCCACATAGGTCTGTTTGGTAGAAATACGTCCACTTGACGCTGGCGATTTTGCAACGTCTAGCGGATTCTTGGGTGGCATGGCGGGGCGGGGAGGGGCGGGAGTAAACATATGTTAACGAAAGCATTCCCGGATTGGAAAGATGAACGAGAGCAGGAGCTGGTGCCAGTGTCCTATTTGAGCCCCCGGTGCCCCCGGTCCCCGGGTCTTGATCTTCATCTCCTCCGTTTTAAAACTCCCTTTGTGCTCGTCAAATTGAATCCGGCCGCCACTCATACTGCACGCCGCATCGCGGGCACGTGACGTCTTGCCGAGCAGTCAACTTCGCGCTCCTGAAAATCCTCCAAGCGAAACGTCCACTCAAAGAAATTTCCCAGTCCCTCGTCCTTCGTCGAGTCCCTTTACACTGAGAGTCAAGAAAATGTGAATCCATTTCTGATCGGTTACCGTATTTTAGGCCTCCACAGTGTCACAAACGGGAATAAAGATTACATTTTCACCCATTGCAAAGATTATAATCTGGAATGGACCGAGGAATTACGGGTTCGACGAGGAACAATCGGAATGAGAGAAGGGACGGAGAAAGGAATTTGAGAATGGGTCGATCAAAGATTACGAAAAACGTTCAATTTGTGTAATCTTTGTTCCCGTTTGTGACTCAATGAGGGGGTGTTGTCTTGACTCTCAGTAAAAAGGGACTCAAGTCTTGCTCAGCAGTCAACTTCGCGCTCCTGAAAATCCTCCAAGCGAGGCGTCCACTCAAAGAAATTTTTCAGTCGCTCGTCCTCGTAATATCCTGTCGGGCCTTGGCTTCACGGGACGTTTCATGGGATTTATCCCTCCATTTTTATTGGGAAAAATCTCACTTGCGAAGTTGGGAGACATATTGAGTTTGTCAATACTAATCACAGTGCCAGCTTAGTCATTTTGGAGTCCCATGAACGACTTAAAAAGAAGAGGAAAACATTTTGGGAGTCTGAAAATTTGGAAAATTTTTATTGGGAAAAATCTCACTTGCGAAGTTGGGAAAAATATTTAGTCAGTCAATATTAATCACAGAGCCAACTTAGTCAATGTGGAGTCCCAGGAACGACTTAAAAAGAAGAAGAAGACATTTTGGAGTCTGAAAGTTTGAAAAAAGAAGCGCTTAAGTATGAGTAACCAGTAGACAAAGTTCGAAGAAATTCCAGAGGGGGGGGGGAGGGCAAAAAAGCCGTTTTTGCATCAAGCTCTTTCAGAAACATAAAGTTTAACTTTTGGGCTGTTCATCTGGCGTGCCCTCATTTCTGTGGTCTTACAATTTGAGCTACATTATCGTCAAAATAATTCTACCGCACTTCTTGCCCCTGGGTCAAAGGCTAAAAATCGAGTACGCCTTCATATCTTTAATCTGCAATTTTGACTACTTTGACGTCGAAAATGTTGCATCACTGGTTACGATCTGGTGGATCGCAAAGCGGATACATTATGGTAATAACCATAAGGTAACTGCTTTTAACATTGTACATTAAACATATTTCCATAATCTTTTTTCCCCATTAATATAAGAGAAATTAATTTTGGAATTGGTTTTTTTAATCGACCAGAAAAATAATTTTGCCTTCACTATTTGCTTGTACAATTTTTCGCCAGTAATGTACAAAAAGACAACAATCCGCATGCAACCATAAATCAGAGCAGTACTAGAGTGACGTATCCATCTTGCCCGACCGAAGCAAAGATTACGATCACCGTTACGATGTCCGTTACAGACATATTAAAGAGACTCCCTTTTTGTGAACCTTATTTGGTTTGACTCCTCGGTCGAAACCGAAACTTGCGTAAAGCTCACTCCAGTCGCGACTGCAAAAGCTCAAGTTATGCAAGGTGCAATTGGACCCAATTTATGCGCGTAAGCTCGAGCAAATTTAAGTTGGAGTCGAAATGAAAGTGCTCCATTCAGGAGCGAAGCGCAGCGCGTAAATATGTCCGTCACACGTCAGCCCACGCCTGGCGTGGCGTTTTCGCAATTGGACGCGTTTAAATCAAATAGACCTACGTGCGTTTTGACGTGAGCCCTGTTATGCATGTATCCTTATGGACCGCAGGGCTCATGTCGGGATGAACATAGTTCTCTTGAATTTAAATGCGTGCAATTGAAACGCATGCTCATTGTTCGGAAAGGCTCTGCGAACGCGATGAAAGTATGCAATTCCCGTTTGATGAGACCTTCGACCTCTCCCAGCCTCGCTCACTTTTGCTGCTCTATTTCCGAGCTATCAGCCACCACGTCGCAGCCTGAGAATATCCATCGCAGAAAAAATTAATTAGAAAAAATTATTAGAGTTTATGATTACTCCCATTCATTTGTTAGTAGCATGTGAGCGATAGCGTTGCTACTGCTGGCATTTGCGTCGTTACTTTCTCGATCCTGAAGTTACTAACAGAAATGTTTGAGGACTGGCGAAGATGAATCGAACCACATTTTGCAAAAGGAACTACAATTACAGACTCATCCACAAAAGTACGCAAAAATCTTCGTAAGGAGTTAATTTTGGTAATTTTCGTTGTGTGCATCGTGTTTTACGTGAAATTTTGGTTGAGAAACATGTATCAGAATGCTGAAATTCGTACCTTATCCAGTGGTCCATTATTAGGAAACTTATGGCACAAATGCCATTTCTGAAATGAGCTGGAAATTTTAGTTCCTAAATGCAAAATGCAGTCCAATTTTACTAAATGTTGCACCTAGGAACTATTGACTCTGCCTTGATTTAGAAACAGCATATTTGCCGTTATTTTCCTTGAGAAGGAAGATGCTGCTTAAATGCGCTATACAGATGGTAGTTCCTCATTGCAAGATGTAAAGTCGAATTTGTATATCTATGACGTTTTAACATGTGATTGTAATGTCACCGAAGGACAACACATAATTAATAATTTAAATAAAAATTTGATGAGTAACTTGTAAAATTCAATGAAAGAGCGTGTTCTCGAAATTATACCTAAATCGTGCTCCATCAGGAAAAATAATGTAGTAATAAATCATTTTCCAATCGTTACCTCATGCAAAGTAAGCCGATGCGGCAGAAAAATAACCTTTCTGGGATTGATCTATTAGAAAAGTTGAATTCAAATAAACTAAAAAAGATTGCGCTACGTACTTTGCAAGATATTAAGATATGTTTAAAGAACCGCACTACTATTAATAACCGCAGGTTCATTGAACAGGTAATGCACAGGAGTTAAAAAAAGAAAGAAAAAATGATGAGAATAACATGTGCGATTATTTTTGGAAAATCATTGTTGCATCTGTGCTTCGACCGCACTATAAACCGCTTTAAGAATTTTCTTTCAGGAGCTAATGAACATTGAGTTGTTATAATTTCAATCAAGGGAGAAATTTCCATAAAACGACAAAAAATCAAGATGGCAAATGAAAATGAGGAGCATGGTGGACAAGGCGCATAAGTGCAGTTTTTGCTACTTCGAGAAATACGTGTTTAAAGTTTCAAAATTAAAGGATCCTCATGACGTAAAGAAAGTTAAAACCGACTTTTGGATGCTTAAAAAACTGAATTTGGGAGCGAATTTTCCATAGAATATGCATTACGATTAGGTTTGCCGGAAATCATTAGAATTTTAATTTTTCAAAAATTGCACTTACGCACCTTGTCCTCCAAGCCCCTCAAATATTTTTAGTGTCTATTTGCTGGTGTTAATAGAGTGATGAGAAGAATTTAAAAAAAAAAAAAAAAAAAAAAAAAAAAAAAAAAAAAACAGATTCTTGATTTCTCAATAGTCGATTGATTTAGATGTTGTGAGAAGCCCGGAAATGAAAGGGAAAGTAAACAAACCTTTGATTCGAAGAAACGTCAACGACTTTTCCCTCTTCATTTGCTTTTTTCTACTTTAAATAAAAAAATCACTTTCAAATGTAAAGAAAGCGTTCGTTCCGCAGTAATCAGCCTCCCATTATTTTCTCCTTTACTGGAGCCTAACATCGGAAGGTTTGTAAAACATTCAAAATACCAGGAAGTGAGAACCCTTTCCCTCACGGCCCATCAAAAAATCGTTAATCCATACTATGCTAGCCGAAGATGCACCATGCACTTCGCTTGCATGCAACACACTCGAGAGAAGAAAGGATCGAAGACAGTATTGAAAGCATGTAAAAAGATATTTTTTACTTCTCCCATCCAAAAGAGGGTCCGGGGATTTCCGAACAATACCGAACATGAGGAAACATGTCATTGCCTCGGAGCCGGTATTGTTGCATTGTGAGCTGCCCGGGCCCGGCCGCGGAGCCCAAAAAAGCCTTGGCGATGCGGTGACGTCAGAGGTTAGCGGACCCCCCGCCTCCCGCGCGCGCGAGACCGGGTCTCCGTGTCAGGATTCATCCTGCTGTGTTGTGAGCAAAATCAGTCGTTCTTCGCTCGCCGCCGCGATACGTGCGTAGTTCCCTCGTCGAAATACCGCTCGTGAATTTGCGAAGTGTTCGTGTTCGAAAGTGAATCACGCCGGTCCTCGTTGGATTTTTGTGATTTCTCTGTGCGAAGAATTCTCGGATATCCACCCAAACGTGAAAATATTGGGTCATCAAGTGCGTTTTACCCTCATCTCCAACGCTTGATTGGATTTTATCGTGCTGACGAATACATTCCGCCGAAGTTGATACCCGATTGGAATTGTGTTATCGAATTATCCGATTTTGTTCTACGAATTCGGTTTTTAATTTAATTGATACAGTGAAGTGTTTGGTTTTAAAGTGTGCGTACTTTCACACACTCACTTTGAAGCCTGAAAAATTGCGTAGGCTTGATGATTTCGAATTCGCGAGCCTGAAATTTGCCAACGCGAATCAAATAGGCTTTTTGAGGTTTACAGTTTTCTCTAATCAGTGAATTTAGTTCCAGATTATTCTCAGTGGATATATTTACAGTGATACCTAATCGACGACACCCCAGATTGGAAAATGCTCATGTAGCATTGACAATGTTTGGATACCACACCGTTTATGGTGAGTGCTGTCTTAACGTCTAAAGAACACATTTTGAACAGAGACAAATAGAGACCGAGCACGTTGGGTTTTCAGTGAGGCACATCTAATTCTCGGGGATCCAACGGAACAACAGTCATGTATTTTCTGATTTCGCCTAAAGTTGACTGATGCTACTCGGCTGTTGGCATTATTGCGGCTTGTTTACATTCTTCCTAATCAATTGCAAAGCGGAAAATTTTCCAATTTTTCATTTGAAACTCTTCCAAATTGTCATAAAATGACCTATTAGAAGGTATAACATTAATTCGCCCCTTTTAATCAACATTTGTGATACTTTCGGTGGTTTCACCTTATGTAGTGAGAAGCAGATTCCTCGAGACTCTGAGCCTGGTCCGCAGATTGTTCAACTTCATAATGGATAATTTTAGTTATCGAACTTTCTTTTGACTTTAAATGGTATATAATTTTTTCTAGACAGTATCAATACCTTGTGATCAAATTCTCAATTCCATTAACCTCCATATCATGTCGCAGGATAGAGATATTTTAGCTATTTGAGATCTGTCAAGAACCTGATCACAGCAGCACTGCCAGTCTTACAGATACACTGTATTGAAATTTGACGAAAAAAAATTTACTGTCTGTCATAAGCTGCTCACTATGATAAGTATTAATCGTGGATCAAATGCTTGATGTCTCCAACATCCTATCTCTAAGCCTGATGTAGTGCGTTGAAAGCGGAGTGTTATGGCTGCAAAGCGTCGATATTTGTTGTTAAGGAGGCGTGTAAATGAAACGTTTGGATAAGCTCGCAAGCTGTACGAATTCTTTTGTGTGTGGAAAATAACTGAATGTCCAGAATTCTAAACATCTGACTGTATCTCAAGTACCTAAAAGAAATGTTGGTCAGGTCAGAGTTTGTGAATCCTTGGCAGCAGTTAATGCAATTCTTCTACATATTTAAGGCCTTCGCTCATCAAAGTTAGGTAAGTAAGAGACCGCTCAGATCCATCATATTATGCTTGTCAGTATTAGTCCATAACTCCATAGTGTAAAAATCCTTGGAGGGTGAAGTGCCCATCATCTGATGGAGTTCCTGAGATTTGTTTAAGAACTTTTCCTCCTGATTATTCTCTCAATTTTACCAGAATTGTCTCTTCCACCACCATCATAAAGTATTTCAACCTTGCATTAAATGAGAAATGATGTATACGCTATCAACTTCACCTTAGAATTCCTGAAATTGGGAGTCGTGAAACAAATAAAGTAGCTTCACCGTAAACATTTGCTAGCTTAGTTGGCAGTAAAACTCATTAATTCGGTGAAAATAAAAGTAAATGTTTTTTCTTCGCTCATTTCGATGAGGAAACACATTGAATACATATAAATTGTGATACTGGATGCAACTAATACTACTTCCTGTAAAATTGGAAAATGTGTAACTCGAAAAAAGGAAAGAGGATCTCACCAGAGTGCTCTCTTACAACTTATAGATCAAAATTCGTGATATTTCGGCCCTTAAAGGTTCTTTCATCATTCAGAAATAAAGAAACTAAATTTAAGTAGTTTGAACAGGCATCTTTCAAGAAAGAAATGTGACAGCTTATTTGCAGTTTTTAGCTTTTTCATAATGCGTCAAATCTACCTCTTGACTAGAACAGGCGAAGATTCAAACCGCGTACTACTTAATGTTGGTTTACATTTCATAATAACTAACTAACTAACTCACTTACCAAACTTTAATGAGCAAAGTTGTTAAGTACGTAGGAGAATTTCAGTAACTGCTGCCAAGGATTCACAAACTCTGACCTGACCAACATTTCCTGCAGGTACTTGAGATACGGTCAGATGTTTAGAATTCTGGACATTCAGTTATTTTTCACACACAAAAGAAATTGTACTGCTTACAGGCTTATCCAACCGTTTCATTTACACAGCTCCTTAAAGACACATATCGACTCTTCAGTCGAAATGCTCCGCATTCAATGCATTACATCAGGCTTCGGGATAGGATTTTGGAAACAGAATTATTTACAGAGAATTATCCTGAAGAAATTATACACCATTTACAGTCAAAGAACATTTCGATTGCTAAAATAATTATCCATATGGAAGTTGAACAATCTGAGGACCAGGCTGTCTCGAGGAATCTGTTTCTCACTGCAAGAAGTGAAACCACCGAAAGTATCACAAATGTTGAGTAGAAGGGGTGAATTAATTATTTACTTGGTAAAATGTCATTTTATGACAAATTCGGAGAGTTTCAAAGGAAAAATTAGAAAATTTTCCGCTTTGCAAGTGATAAGGAAGAATGTAAACAAATCGCCATATTGCCAAAAGCTCACCAGATGCGACTAGCACCAGTCAACTTTAGGCGAAATCAGAAAAATGATGACCGTTGTTCTGTTGAATCCGCGAGAATTAGATGTGCCTCACTCAAAATACATTGGCGGAATAGGGCGTGCTCGGTCTCTATTTGTCTCTGATTTTGAAGCGTTATCATCATTTCGTAGTTACAAATGATTTCGAGTACTAATCAATCTCGATTTACATTAATTTAATCAACAACAATTTGACTCAATGAGTTCTCTTTTAGTAGGATATCAAGTCGGCTGTTCTCTCCAGTTTTGGAGGTTAGGTATCACCCTATTAAACATTCCTGAATGAAAGACCTGAGAATGATGGCACAGTAAAGTTCAATGGCATTTGAAATACTTTACAATATGTCCATGGTTTGACAGAAATCACGTCAAGTTGTGCAAAGTTTCATCAAATCGATGCATTTCGTTTAAAATTCTAACGTGAGAATTATGAGATGCGTTTGTGGTTTAATTTTCTGTGTTTACTTTTTTCAAAGTAGACACAAGTAGGTGTAGGTCTGTATCTGATGAGAATGAAATGGAGTGCGACCGTCAGAAACATGATTCGACCGTAGTCAGACTGTCGTTCACTTCTTCAGCTGAATTAAATGCAGGTTCTCAAACGAAGCTATCTGTTCTTGTTAACAACGAAACTGGAGTGTTCGTGATTAGTTTAATTGCCTGATCAGGTGATGAGCTAGTAAGCTGAATCCTGAATCAAGACGAATCTCACGGTACCTATTTCTTGAGATAACTATTCGTACTCCAAAGTGGTTTTCAAGCATACCTAGCCAATTTAAGGCGCATCTTCCGTCCTGGTACAGAAATCAATCGAGGGGCTTGGAGGACAAGACGCATAAGTGCAGTTTTTGAAAAAATTGAGAAATTAACGATTTCAAGTAAAACTAGTCTTAATGCATAATATTCTGTGAAAAATTCGCTCCCAAATTCAAATTTTCAAGCATCTAAAATGTCAGTTTGAACTTTCTCTCCGTCATAAGGTTCCATGTAATTTCGAAACTTCAAACACCTATTTCTCGAAATAGCAAAAACTGTACTTGTGCGCCTTGTTCTCCAAGCCCCTCAATTTTAACTTTCCTCCTTCGATTATTTCTCAATCTCGTTGGCAGTAAGATTACTCACCGGTTTTGCCCTCGAAGAGCGTGTTTCCTTAAGCCAGCACTCTGGATTTTCGGTTACCAAGGAGGGATCCTAATTTTTGTGGCTCCGATGAGTTACGATTCATTCTATTATTGGCCGCGGAAGAAGCGAGACCTTCCCTTCGCCTCCTCTCGTCACATAAAACATCGGTGAAGCGCTGATGGATTCATAACCCTAGCCTCCTGTCTGGATGTTATCTCCCGAGATTTTATTTGTTTATCCAAGTTCCAGCCCTCCCTCTCTCATAAATTAAAAAATTGTAAATGGAGGCTGCCTTAAAAAAAAATGAGTGGAACAAATAACTGCGACCCATTACTCTGTACAGTCATCAATTTTGATGAAAATATCTTGTCTTCCGGCCGACTCCTCTGTTTCGCTACGTGTTGCACTGTTTGCAAAATTTACAGAACCTGTCGTTAGCATCTGCCGGACTGATTTTCTGTTTAGGGCCGATTCTACCGCACCTGCGGGCCAATTATTGAAATTGATAGATAAGGCCATAGACAAAGAAGACATAGGGAGTATGGAGCTGTCCTTTTGGTTGAAATGGGTGGTTCCTATAGACTAAGAGAGAAAATTATGGACTAACTGTCGGGTCCCTCGTGGGTTGCCGTTACTTAGTCTATTACCTACCTCCTCTGCCCATTGCAACCACCCGCTTCCACCATTGGGATTCCTCCGTATCTCTTTTGTCTTCTTTGTCTATCCATTTCAATAATCAGCCCGCTGGTCTAAAACATCATGTCGAAGCAAAACTTTAAATGCTATGTTGGAGGGTTTAGGGCTTGCGTGTGATCAATTGGATGGTCCGCATACAATTTTTTTCTTAGTTAAAATTGAATGTTTTTCATTCGCATACCGAGTGAAGCAACGATAGAGGAATTCTCTCGGTATTGCATTACTCAAAGACTAACGTGCATGAAGAAAATATGTGAGGTCAGAAACCATCGACTGGTTTTCTCAGTTTAAATTATTTACTCAGACTGAATGAAAGCGTACGATTGCAAATTCAATCATCTCTCTGAATGCAAACAAAATAATTCCAAGACTAGAAAAGGAGGAGAGAGAAAATGAGGAGATTATTTTAAAAACTCATCTCTTGTCGTTAGAAAGATGTTCTAATCTCACTTGAAATTTTTCTAATTCTGACACACCTCTTGAGCTTCTGACAAATCGTATTATTGTTTTTATTATTATCATTGATTTTGATTTATGTTAGGTAGAGTTTAGAATTAAACTCAGAACTTGAGTGCGTAGAACGGAATCTGGAACTTGTCGAACGGTGTGACATCCCGATTAGGCACGATAACGGGAAATCTAAATTTATGTTTTAAGTTCAAAAGTCAATCGTTGATTATCTTTGTCTCTTATATCACCATGTACGGATGTTTTCTTCCTTCCCCCGAGGGCGCCAGTAGTTTTGTGCAAGTATGATAACGTAATAACGCATCATCGGTAAACATCAGCAGTCATTATTGTCTCCACAGAATATTCTGTTTTGCTACTTTTTATAATTTTCTCTTTTTTCTTAATTTTTACTTTTAACGTTGTAAAATCAATTAAATCATCGCTTCGAGTTTTCATCATCTCGTGTTCCTCTATTTCCACGTGGTTCCCTGAATATCCGAATGAAGCGAGTGTCCTAGTTTCTTTGGAAGGGCACGAAATGAACGTGAAAAATCGGAGACGTTACAATCAGGATCGTTACGATTTGCTCAAATGCCGACACCCATAATCCTCAAGCGAGGTTTTAACACCGCTGAAAAATCGGGAGTATAATTTTGTCCTAAAATTTCGGCGACCGAAAGAAAATTCCTGAATTTTATAAGTAGGCACGACGGCATAAGTATAGAAACTCTTGTTTTTATTCGTCTCACTATTTTTTACAACCGCGAGAAAAGTATCTCTGTAAATTTTAATTTAGAATGAAACATCGATATTTGTGAGGTTACCTAATTTCAAAATGAAATTCCGAATGTTCAATTGCTGAGCCAATTTGTTGTCTTTTTTCCTTGGTCAGTGGGGACCTAGAGGCTTGGATAAGCGGTAACTTTTTACCACGAGTCTGTGAACGCCCTGTAAACTTGTGACGCTCTGTGCACCCGGTCTAACAAGAAGGGGGGGGGGGGGGTCAAACCTACGCGTGCAAGAATGAAGTAGTTAAGGTTTCCATCATTATTCACGATCTGCATGCAACGTGCGAAAAGTCATTATCCAAGAATAAACTTTTTTGAGCGCCTCCCGTAATTACCTTTACGAGCCCTCCGGCCAGTCTTTTTGCGAAATTTGTGAAATGTAAGCCTTTGGATACTTTTTGTGGGCCGAACGAGCAATTAAAATTGCCGCTATCACAACTCGTTAATCAGCCGGCCCCGTAGTCATTCCCTCGGTAAACTCGAAGCCCGTGAATTATGCTGCCCAAATAAAGTACATTTTTCATGTTAATTTCTCGCAGATATTTTTGCTCTTGAATATTAGGCACGTGTATCCCAACCGGATGAGTCGTTTTACATCACAACTTTTACGAGGTTTCTTATCAGTTTAGTCCATCTCGCTTGCAGTTTTTCAGGCGCTTCAAAATTACTTATAATCTTCGAATCCTTTATTTTGTAAGCGGCTTTATGGAGCGAGCAATTTGATGAAATTAAAATGAGTACTGCAGCTTTGTTAGAGGCCTTACCGTATAATGTTTATCGCAAGCTAATTTGAACTCTGGACCTCAAATATTTATTCAGAGTTACCTCACTTAGTTATTATCCCGCGAGTACCTATATGTCGGTAAAAAAGACTATTCACGTCTACTTAAAATAAGTAACTCTAGTGGTTCCACGAAACGTTGGTTTCACAAAAGAAGTGCTTTCCGCACTTAATTCTCACAGACCTTTGCAAGTAACTTAGTTAAGGACGGATTAGTTCTAGTTTTTTACGGTGCGACCTGCATTGACGTCAAAGTTACATTTTTTTTAAAACAGTAAAAAAGAAGTGAATCTAGTCGAATCCAAAATTTAATTTTCTCTGCTTAACATTTAGGTACCTATTTTCTCTGTATTAAAACAAAATCAGAAAATAAGCGAATAAAAAAAAAAATGAAGTCTAGTTTTTCCCCCTCTCTTTTGAAATGATTTACCTACTTTGAACTCCGCAAATATTTTTCCTACAGCACTGGAAAAAAAGTCGCTTGGACCTAGAGTCCAGACTCTTAAAAAAATGGACCAAAAAAAAAATTAACTTGATTCAATCGGATTTTTTCCTTGAATCAAAAGAAAATCCGCCTAAATCAAGAGGCTCGGCTCTTCGATTCAAGGAAAAATCGGATTGAATCAAGAGTATTTTTTCTTGTCCATGTTATTGAGAGTCTGGACTCTGGATCCAAGCGACTTTTTTCCAGTGAAAATTAACCTGAAAAAAAAAAACCTTTCGTGAGTAAACAGGTTCCATAACTGCTGCAGATACAGAAGTCCAAAGCGTCTCCAATTCGATGGCTCATTTTTCATCGGGCGACTCGACTCGATCCGACCCCATCGAACTTTAAAACCAGAACACTTTCAACTTCAACTCTCGCACCCCTGCAAGACCCTAAAAGTAATTGCCTCTAAACGAGGCCGCGCACTTGGCCCGGCTGCCACCCCCGAGGGTCGGACGTGTCTGCGACAAAGACAAGACACTCTTTTAATCCGACATTACGACCGTCGACGTTGCCGAAATCGCGTCGAATCAAGGGTGGAACTTCACCCCCGCGACTCGGCGGAGGGTGCACGACCTGGTGGGTGCTCGAGGTACTAATTACCCGTTACGGAGGGGTCGGCGGGGCCACAATGGCCTTTGGGTTTGCGCCCCACCCTCGGACCACGTGTGGGGCTGGTACATTCAGTTACATTTCATTACGAAACGTGTAAATTATTGGCTAATGTATTCACCCTCGCTCGACCTGCCCGGGCCCCGGGGTCGCCGCCGCCGCGACCCGATCGGAAGCCCCGACCGATGATTAGAGTTGGCAGCTTTGTTTCGGCCAGAAAAGAGATCGCCGACCCGCCGCTCGGATTGATTCTTTTTTTCCACCCTCGAGAGGACATTGGAATGAGAGGTGGGAAATAATGTGGAAACTATCTTATTCCTTCGTGAATACAAAACCCATACGTTTTAAAGTGGTTACCCAGAGTTCTCTGCGAGATGCATCCCGTAAAATGTATAATCTGATGACATAGGTAATCAACATAACTGGACTGCATTTTGCAATACAGAACTACAATTCCTGCCTCTTCGGTAAAATCACTTACGCACATAGGGAAACAAATGCGACACACGTTGTTTCTGAAATCGGCCAAAAAGTGTAATTCTTAATTGCAAATTGAAGTCCAATTTGTAGTTTGAGCAAAAAATTTGGTGGTTCTTTACATTAATTCCTCTTTAAAAAATTAGACAGGTTAACAGTTCAGACTTGTCTTCGTCTGAAATCTGCAAACGCGTTGCTATTGGTGAATGTTATCTGATTTGTGATAAGCGTAGTCGGAATTAATGTTACTGCTAACATAGCAGTACAAAAATCTTCAAAGTTGAGTTTGATGCGTCGGTTTCTATTCTGTGTGGTTTTTTAGTATTATTTTTTATAATTTTCAGTATTGTTGTATGCATACAACAATACATCTTGTGCATGCCTAAGATGGACTTAAAATTGACCAGTAATCTGCGGTAACGACACGAGTCATAGTTTTTAATTAGGTTTACCTAATTAACAATTGAATTGCTGTTTTCTTTTGGTCAACGTTCAGGAGGATAGTCGAATTTCCAGCCGGGTCGCAAAAAACCCAAGATTTTTACCATCGAGCTCTTCCACTTTGCAAGTGTTAAAATTTATTAAGACCTCCAGATGGCTCGGGACACAATAAAAAACGTATCTCGGATCAACCACAAGCCCAAGCCGAGTCGATCACGCGATAGTGAAACAAACAAAGGGCGCCGCGCCGAAAACGAAACCAAATCCATGATTAATGTAATGGACTTTTTGAGGCCTCGAAAGGCAGGAACAAACAATGCGATCGCCGAACTTAATAACCCACGATGAGCAAACTCAATGCACCGACAAAACGGATTAAAAAAGAAAGGAGTAAACCCCCCACCCCCCGGACCCGGGACGATTCGCGATGAGGATGAGACCAACATTAAATTAATACGGAGTGGCTTCGAGACGTGTACGGGTCACAAAAACTCACCCCGCGCCCCTCCCGCGGAGAGGGCGCACTTCATTAAAGCGCTTCCCATAATGGAAGGTGTCCGACTCCGCGCCGATAGAATGTTGATCCTATTAATAGGTAACAAATTAAAACGAGGCGCAGACAATGCTCCGCGGTTACAAATCATAAAAGGGGTTGCTCCCTCCCCCCGACACCCCTTCTCCACTCTCGACGCAGCGCTGAGTGCATCCGGAAAATGAAAAGAAAACACTGCGGATAGACTCCTTCGATCGAGCGTCGATAGAAATTAATATCATAACAATAAGATGCTTGCAGTGTCTGGTCGGCGGGAGGGGAGGGGGGCTAACACTGACAAATGGAAGGGAACCCTCAGCTGAGCCGGGTCAAAAGGTTAAGAGAGTCTACGTGATGCATGTTCTCGGAAGGCTCCTCCGAGAGGGGTGTCGGAGCGTCACTCAGCGAGGGCTGCATCGCGCGGGGATGCTCTCCAGATTCCCGAAAGTGACCTGTCTCAGGAATCTGGCTCCCTTTTCAAGTGGCTCATCTCGAGTGGCGCGGCGCGGGCTTGGTTTATTTCTGTCCGCTCTTTTTACGGCCGAATTTTTCGAAAACGCGTGAAAAAGAAGCCGGGTGTTTGTTTAAGGTATTTCCAGTATTTATTGCCTCGAGGGGATGGTCCCGGGCGTTTGACACCCGGGTCCAGGGGTGTGTTGCGCCTCATTGGCACTCTCGATTAGCATCTTCGAAAGGTGTCCGGCCAATCTTACCTGGAGTGTCCCCGCGACGCGACCGATCGCGCGCCCCGAAATAGACGTCCCGAGTCACAACAAAGGGGCCCTCTTCATAAACACAACATTCAAGCTTTTCAGTGTGTAGTCGGGGGGCGGTGCTCTCTGAAGTGCCCACAAAGAATGAATCTCCGAGGAATTTGTAGCGTGGCTCAGCGACAATATTTTCTCCTTTCACTGATGGCTCTCTGTGGAAACTGATCTTTCAACCAGTTCGTGCGGACAAAACGCCTCGGGCCCAACAGCGACGGCTTAAGAAAGGAGATAAGAAATGACCCGTGAGGCAGCGTGCGTGCCCAATAGTTGCACGTCCCACGGGAAAAAACGGGAGGTGGCACCGCTTAGGGATTTATACCCTCGCACTTCTCATCTCACATAAGTATAAAGGAAATATGAAATTTACCACACGTAAGTGCGTATGAAATCACTAAAACCGTTGTACCTGCTCAGTGGAGTTCATCACCACGGGTGCAGAATGTTCCAAAACGCCGTTCAACGATTTTGCAACGTAATCTTATTTTTACTTTGTCTCTCGGTCTTATGTCCGATTTTTCTGTAAAAAATGCGATTTCCCTCAGTTTTTTTAAGTATTTAGCATGAAGTCATTATTTTTTAAAATTGACTCACGCTTGCCATATTCCTATACCTACGATCGCGATAAAAATTTTCTGCGTCCTGCATTTTTCGTCAAAAAAATCGGTTTTTCACCTTTATGCCACTCTCTTCGAACGCATTGTGCGCTGTTTTCCTCAAAACCTGATTTTCATTCTTAAACTCTACTTATTTTTGAAGATTTTAAACGTAAATAACAATTTTAATTGCCAAGAGAGGCGAAATCCTAGAAAAATTATAACTTTCACCGTATCGCAATTTACGTCGAAACCTTTCAAGTTGCTCCAGATCTGAAAGTGCAATGGTTTTCGCAACGACTCACGCGAACTCCTAACCACGAAATTAATTTTCACCACCTCTCGCGGTATCCATTACCATCAGGCTCATCAATGTCACCGAGTGGTGACGTCGGCAAGCACTAATGCTCCAATGTCTCATGCTCATTAGGTTAGTGGTGTTTTGATCCTCAACCGCGTCTCCTCACCTCAAACCGCAAGGACCTGCACGCGTGGGCTCAAATACCAATAGGTTTTGTAATGCAAGTCTCTCCGTTCGCCTGTTCACTGCCATCGTTGAGTATAAATTAAAGCGTAAATGTGCAATGACTTTCGAGGGATCTAAAGCAACTGCTCATATTTTTATATGTCTCACAGGGTATTCACCGTTAGGAAAACCCGGAGAACGTAAGAAAATTTTATGTCATCAGGAAAAATCGGGCAAATATCAGGAAATGTAGGCAAATTTCAGGAAAATCAGGCAAATATCAGGAAATTCTCGAATACATCGATCAGTTTTCAACTACCTACATGCAGTTTAGCACATGCTAAAGTAAAGCATTTGATATAATTTATTCAATATTTTGGTTTGAAATATCCAACGGGTGTCAATTCATTGGTGCTAAAAATCAAACATTTTCTACATAGGTACCTAAATATTCGGAAAAATCACTATAATGTCCGGAAAATTTGGAATTTTAGGAGAAACCTTGTTTTAGGGCTGAGGTCACACCAGACACCTACCTCTTTTTAATTCAAGCACGTCAAAAAATTAATATTAAACCCTAATTCATATCCTAGTGTTGTAAGTCCCTAGGGCCCTAATAGCACCGACGACCAGCGTTGGTGTCTGCACTCCAATCCCCAAGTGAAAGTGAGGAATCCCTTTTTCTAATAGAGCGAGGTGAAATAATGTCACTTCACTGGATCCTCTTAAAAAACGAGCTACTGACACCGAGCGCGTCTCCCGTGGATTTATCGAATGATCCTGGAAATATGCGTCGCGTAAAAACGCTCGGAATTAAATTTGGAGCCGCGCGAACTAATCCCATGCTTTCTCGGGCGGAATGAATTTTAATGCACTGCAAGTGAGAGGCAAATCAAATTGACTGGCAAAAAATCGCGGAGCTCCAGGTGATTTTTCAAGGAGCGGGGGAGGGTGGAGGGGAGGAGAACAGGATTAAAGGTACGAACGGAGGGAAGGATCATTTTTCTCATGACTCCAAGGCATGGAAGAAGGGACGGGAAAAGATTCTTCTAAGATATCGCAGACGAGTTCGGATTGCGTCGACAAAAAAGACGCAGAAAACGTCAAGAAAAATTGATGGCATACTGAACAGAAACCAAGAATTTGACTAAATTCTGCGATTAGGTACTGCATTCCGACTCTCGCAAGTCGGGAGAGTTTAAGAATTTATACTGCAGAGTATGATGAGGGTCTCGGAAGTATTGGTACTGGCAAGTAGAGAGAAATTAAGAAATAACCTTATAATGTATATGTCGCAGGAAAATAGTCAAATATTCTAGCTACGATTGAAATTCTGATTCTTTTCCTAATTTTAGACAAAATAATTAATTTCCCCCGTAAGAAAAAATTCTCAGTAAAAATTTGCATCACCAAATAGTATTTTAAACGATTTTTAGCTCCTGAGTAGACACTTATCTTGAAATTTTCAGCTTGTCAGAGAATACAGCATTTTTAGAATTTCAACCTTTAAAAATATGAGAAGCAATTCAAGAGGAAGAGACAAAAAAAGTTTGTAGGTTTGATGAGATATGTTTCCACAAATATTAAAAACTCATGAGCTCTACACCATAAATTCACAAAAGTTTGTAGACAATCAAAATTCAGCTATCTGCCTAGGCATTTGACAAAATGCCTGATTTCACTATTTGCCTGCGACATATACATTTTCCTGGTTTTTACAATATGCTCACAAGGGGAGGCTACCGATTGTCCCCCTCAGATCGGGTTCAAATTTGGCAGAGAGATAGAATAGGTTAATATAAGAAACCGTATCTTTTTTTAGGTGCCAATGCCCAGCCGTTTTTGAGTTATGAATTTTTGAAGTTGCCGTTTTTGCGTGTCAGCGACGCGCTCAAGTTGAGCCTACTGTGCGTGCACCTTTTAATGTGATCCGAGATACGAAAACGTCATATCCGTCCATTGGCCATGCGGTAGCGTGCTCGCTCACGGCGCCAGGGGTCCGGAGTTCGATTCTTGATCGAAAGATCTGATTTTTACTATTGATTATGTGGTTTTTTCATCGTTTCAACACATAAAATTATAAATCACCTTGTGAACGTTATGATTCTAATTATTTTTTATGTATTTTTTAATATTTTTTTTATGATTTCTTGAGAAAAAAGGGGGGGAAAATATTATTCACATCCTAGCTTTTACAAAGTGACTTACAATTTGTTGTGATGAAGCGATTAAAAAACAAAATAATCAATTGTAAAAATTAACTCTCGGATCAAGAATCGAACTCCGGACCCCTTGCGCCGTGAGCGAACACGCTACCGCTTGGCCGGTGGACGTACGTGACGTTTGCAGATCGCGGATCACATTAAAAGGTGCGCGCACAGTAGGCTCAACTTGAGCGCGTCGCTGACACGCAAAAACGGCAACTTCAAAAATTCATAACTCAAAAACGGCTGGGCATTGGCACCTAAAAAAAAATACGGTTTCTTATATTAACCTATTCTACCTCTCTGCCAAATTGGAACCCGATCTGAGGGGGACAATCGGTAGCCTCCCCTTGTCAGTCGGACGTAATTTTATGAGGTGAGGAAATAGGGCTCCCTAAGTCAGAAAAAGAATCCCTATTATTATTTCATTTATAAGGCTGTAGATTAAAGCGTTTCTTTATATCGCGGCAACATCGCTAAGTTACGGCGACATTAGCGGTAACCTTTTTTTCAAACTGAAAGTAAGTGTATTTCAATCAGCCACACGAAATCCCCTTTAATATAAACGAACGAATTCAAAACCACAGCACTCTACACCTCGGCTCACTCAGGTGTCCTGGACACTGATGCTATACCGTCCTTTTTCACCGAGATGAACCTTAGAAAAACGGCAAATTTTGTTTGAAATTTGACAGCATGCCTCGGGAACAAGTGCCGTGCAGCGTGAGGCGGGGCGACAAATGCTTGCTTAAATTTTCATTAGGAGCTTCGACCAATACAATTTGAATTTAATCTGTTGATTTGCCTAATCTGCGCTCTGCAAATTTATTCAAAAGCGTTGCGTCGTCGGAGCCTGGGCTGCGGGTTGCGGTGGTCCAAGGGGTTGCCGCTTCAAACGGCCAACATGGGACCTCTGTACTTTCAGGATCTTCTATCTTTCTATTCCTCTCGCCACGCACTCAGCCGCTGACCGCTCGTTGACACTTTGTGCCTACTGAAAGACTCGTTGATTCCGTTTTGCAAGCCCATCGGAAATATGTAGCTTGACGCTTGTCCAGGCCGGCAAATGTTCATAAAAATTTTGAATTTATCAAGTACCTTAAGAGGATGGTACTAATCAAGTCCGGAATTTCCGGAAAGTCCGGAAATAGTACAGATTTTTTATGGGGGGTCCGGAAGTACTGAAAAAGTGTGGAAATTCCGCAAAAGGTCCGGAATTTTTTTAATCTTTTTGTGATTTTTGTCCCAATTTAAGCGAGAATTCAAATTTTTGAAATTTTTCGAATTTCGTCAATTTTAGGTATTGAAAAAGTACTGAAACTTTCTGTTAAGGGTGTACTGAATTTCTTGGGAATGTACTGAAAAATTACTGTAAAAGTGCTGATTTTTTGCCAGCCTGTTTTAGTAGACACCCTGATTATTGCCTGCTCCATGTAACTCAGCATTCAGCTAGAAAGAATGCAACCGCGATTGCTATCCACCTATCGACCCACATCCGGAGACAACAAAGAATCCAAAAATTTCCCTCGTCGAAGTGACGTCGTAAAGCGAAAAGCGCTTAAAAACAAACCAAACTGCATTCCGCCAAATCCGCAGGAATCCGTGCGCGCAGCGACAGGCGCTCCACCAACTCCCTGACCCCAAAAAAAAAATAATAGAAAAGAACAAAGAGCATAATAGGGAGGAAAGAATGGACACGCGGGGGGCCGTAATGAAGGGCGCTAATTTGATTTGGCACCAAGCGTGAACCCGGGTCCCCAACACCGCCGCCAGATCTCCCCTTAAAATCCTCTTTTGTGGCCAACCAGCGCCGAGTTTCCCGGAGACCTGGCAATGCTCGGATTTATTGCGGATTCTTCCCGTCTGGTGGGTTCGCAGATCCGAGCCCGTCGAGTTTGAAACCCCACATGTCTCTTCTCCAATGAGCTCTGAGCTCCATGAGAATGCTTACTTTCCGAGGCTCATCAGATAAAGGGATTTTTCGGTTTGAGGCACGAGTGAATCGCGAGACCCCGCCCCCGCGGAAACGGACCCTTTTACCTTTAAGGTTCGATTGTTTTTTCCCGGAGACGGGGTGCGCGTGTCGCCAGGGTTGTTTTATCTGCGACATCGCGGGATTGAGTTTTAATTCCCCCTCTCATAACAATTTGTCTGTCTGTTTTAGGTAAGTGTTTTTGGATTGGTGACGAGGACCCCCGGACCCCTCCTCCCCTGCACGAAAGCCAGGCGCCACCGCTTCCTGGCCCAGGTAACAGGTATTCAGATTGAGCGATAACCGATTACCCGCTGCTAGCTCGATTGCTGTGGCCCCTCGCGCTGTGTCCCCGGCTCGGCGGGGCCTCGCGTTGCAGGTGTTGCCGAAGGCTAATTTATTCATATTTTGATCTGCGAATATTTTGTTTTTATTATTATTTTACTCTCACTTTCTATGATCTCGTGTTTGGATGATCAGACATAATCGAGTGGGCGGGTGATGTCCACGACTCCACGTGTAGCACTCTAAAACTACGCTTGGTCAGGAGTTTGTAGCCGCAGATGCATCTCTGTTCGAATTTGATGGGAGTGCAAAAACTTTCTGATCAGGCGATCATGATTGCTTGGGCGATACAATTGGGAGGCTGTGAAAATTTGGGAGGCGAGCTCTCATAATAGTGTTGAAATCGGGTGTATCTTCGAAAAATGCGGTGAAATTCGCGATATTATGATGATTTTCCCATGTTTCTCACAGAATTGCGGCAATTTTTAATTTAAGGACGAAGTGAAGTCATGACTTTGAAAATTTTAGGAAACCAGGGGTTTTTACCTGTAAATTCACAATGGCAAGCAAGTTCACTTCAAACGCCTAGAAACAATTCATTCATTTACTTAATACAATTTTACTCAAAAAGCTTGTGAGATGAGGTTCTCTTCTCACAAACTGTAGTTTTTAAATTCATGGAATGAACATGTTTCGAGTAATCGCTCTTTATCCGAGAAAATGTATCGAGTTGTAAACAAAGCAAACTTCTGAACTGGTTTATCGAAATTTCAGTGCGCACAAACATGCACTTTTCTCGGACTTCTTCGTTGAGTTGAAAGAAAAACGAACCTTTTGGCACTTAAAAGTTCTGGGTAATCAAATCAAACCAAAAATAAAATATAATGACGCATTTTAAAACCTCGATTCTTCTATTGATAATAATTGTCTCTTTTTAAAATTCAAGGTGTATGGAGAACTATGTACACCGTGATGAATACAGTGGGGAAAAGACAAAAAAGAGTCCATAGACTCTTGAAAACACTGACAAGCAAAAGGACTCTTGATTCAATCAGATTTAAGCTTAAATCAAAAGGGAATCCGCTCAAATTAAGAGGCTTGGTTCTTGATTTAAGCTTAAATCTGATTGAATCAAGAGAATTTTTTCTTGTCGATGTTTTTTAAGAATCTGGACTCTAGATCCAATGTGTTTTTTTTCCAGTGTGCAAGCGGGTGGTTATAATGGAAAAGAATAGACTGACTAACAGAAACCCGCACGAGAGACCCTATTTACGAGAGACCCAATCATCTACCCCCTTGGTTTATAAGAACCACCCATGTCAACCAACAGGCTTGCTCCATAAGTGTTTTACTTGAAATTCTGTTGATGAATCATGTATCAGAATGCTTAATTTCGTGCCTTGTTGAATGGTCCATTCGATCTGAATAAACGAATTTAGAGAACTTTTCCAACTTTTCTCGGAAAAAATATTTTATCGGGAAAAACGAGGCAACGTTGGAATGCTTTGCTCAGGTGGCGTCGAAATACAATGTAGGTCTTTTAAGCCCCAGTAGTCGATGAATAACCAACTCGAGTTCGAAAAATCGCACCAAACACAGTGTGGCCAGCGTTAAACGCATACTAGCGCCTGCAAGACCGTGGGGATACTTCACGCATCGCGCCAAACAGTGCGGTCGGTTTGAACCGCATAGTAGCGCCTACAAGACTGCATGAATACTTCTCGCATTGCGTCAAAAGCAGTTCAGTCGGTCAGTTGGCGTAAAACGCGTATTAGCGCATACAAGACTTCGATTTGCGAGTCTAGATCCAATGTGTTTTTTTTTTTCCAGTGTAAAATCAATGCTCATCCTTCCTCTTTCGGCAGCGTTGCTCAAAAATCGGTAAGGGTCACTTCCGAGGAGCCTGATACCGTGTTTAGGTGACCATCAAGCCCCATCTCTCGCTGAGTGCACACGGTTTTTTACTTTCGAGCCGGGGCCATTAAGCGGCCTTTTTATTTTAATCTCGAAAAACACATTCCCCGCTTCCCGCCCTTTCTGCTCGAAACCGCTCTTCTGTCTTGTCCCGTGCTCTACTTACGCCCTCCCCCGTTTAATCTTTGCGGTCCCGATACTTAATGATTGTTAAACAAAACCCGATCGCCGTAATCGAAGAATAACACATTTTTTTGGGTCTATTCTCCTCTTGATTGAGGTTTTTTATTTTATTTCTTTATTATTATTTTTTTCACTCCGTCGCCCACCCGTTCCTTTAGATGCGCGCGCTGCGGGTGGTTATATGTTCATTTTATTCGATTTTTTTTTATTTATTCTGAGACCCGTTTCGTCGGGTTTCTTTCATTAACAGAAAGCCTTTCCACCCTTTCCGACTGCCGCCCGTTCGATTCAATTCCCTGTGCTCCCTCGACTATCTGGGCATTTTTCGTCGTGTTGTATTCCCCGATGTCCGATTTGTGTCTAAATATTGAGAGGACTGCCGCTCTACGGCAGACCACCGTCTCTATTTATATGCTGATGTACTTATGTCGAAATCGTAGGTTTGTACCATAAACTAGTAAAAAAAATAGAGATTCTCTGCTGACTAGGTGATTTATCCCCAGTATTCTCTATGGCATGAATTAATTTTGGATCTCAGGTTCGGGGGGACACTAGGTAATCTATTTTGTTGCTCGCATAAATAACAGAGGGTACCAGTTTTTTTCTTTTATTTACCTTGTTGGGAATCGGTTTTTCAAATAAAAGAAGAAACTAAAAAATACTTGCAAAATTATGCCATGGAGGAAAGATTCAATCTTTAAGAATCCAAAAAATGCGGTGTTACGAATTCGTAACGCTATGCTATAGCGTTAGTAATTCGTTCTTAGGAATTGAATAGGTCGCTCTACGTGGATTAAACTGTGTTTTGCATTGGAGAAGAAAATACTATTGTTTATTCAATTTTTCTGTACTGCGGGTGCGCCTTTTATCATACCAAGGAGAATTTTGAGAGAGCATGAGACTCCGGCCGTGGAAGCCGTACATAGACATACGGGCTACATAGACATATAGCCCGCGTTCCGGGCTCAGAGGCCGAAACTTAAGGGCGTAGCACCCGGAACAATCAAAGCTACGACTCCAGCACCCAGAACTTTCGGGCTCTGAGCCCGGAACAGACGATTTATCTATACAGCCCGTCAATTTTTTTTCCAGTGAACGAACTCCCCAAAACGGCCCTCATATCTAGGAACTTGATTCTTTCCGAATAGTTCGATCTCACCAGTCCGATCGAAACTTTGAAAGAAGGAGCAATATTTACCGCGCGCGAGTTTGAGCATAGAGCGAGGCCGTATTTGAGTTGCGGCGCTAATTAAATAACCCACGGACCGGCACAAAATAGGATACACGTTGAGTAATACACGAGGGGTCAATCGGCGATCGATTGGGGGGGGGGAGAAAGTTGAGAGGAAAAAGTTGTGATGGTAACGGAGCGGTGAGCGTGGGGGAGGGGTGGTCAAAGGTCGATCAAATATTGACTCGAGTCGTAATCTGCCGTTTCTGAGACGTGTCCACCGTCCAATCACATCTGATAACGTCGCTCTGACGTAAGGGCGTAGCTGCATTTTCACATGAGCCTAGAAAAGCATGGAGGTATATGGAGAACAAGGCTCACTTGGAATTTGAGGTACGTCGTTTTGTGAGGGGGTGACGAAAACCGCGACCGCGACTTGTTTTCAACTGAAAATTGAGACATGACCACGGAGCGGGGCTGCCGTTTTTTCATCGGCTTTGCGATTTATCGATTTCTCTGCCATTTAAATCTATGGAAAATGATCGATGAACAGGGTGTTCGCAACGAACGCCTCAATTATCGATTCTTTACTATAGCTTCAAATGATATCGATAATCGATCATTCATGCCGCGCTACTGGTGTGAATTACCCAACGTTGGTCAATTATCTGATAAGCGGAGAGGTTTGAAAATGTGGAGAAAAAATCCTTCAACAATCATTTTGTTCACTATTCTTGGAATCGAATCCCCCGTTTGGCGGGATTGAATTTTCTCTCGACATTATCGATTCTCGTTGAGATCGGTATTATTCACAGGGTGGCAAGTTCTTGGGAAGTCAGAGAAAAGGTTAGGAATTTTGCAGCGGATTCTTGACAGTTTTTCTTCCGGCCGAAGTATTGCATTTTTTCAATTTACGTAGAATATTTTGCGAAAAGAATTCGATGAGAAATTACGGTCCAGGAAACGTTGTAAAGTCAGATTTTTTATGTACGAAATCCCCGATTAGAGGAAAGTCAGGGAATTTTGAAACCCAACAGAACTTATCGTTCTGTTTCAAAACCCGACTTGTGATGTTTCGAAGGCAACATTTTTAGGGCATCATAACCGGGAATATAAGCCGAAATGAGCAGAAATTTCTGCAAACTAGTGCTCTCCCAAGCGTATCGGAAGTACTCTAACTAGCATCTGCTCACTGCATCCAATTTAAACAAGCTCAAAGAGAATCCCATCTTTCGTTCCAAAATTTTATTGATGTCGTATGGGTCAATTAGTTATTGCCTCGGCAGACCGCCCAATGACCAGTTGCACAACCTCATGAAATTTGGATCGAAGCTTGTCTCTTTGAACGAATGAATATTCGGATCGCATCCTGAATGTGGCCGCATAAAACAAAGAAATATTTTTTCGGGTCTTTATAAATTGAGCCGCCCCCGCAAATATTTCGCAAGAAGAAAAAACTGAATTCTCACTTCAGGGGCGACATAAAGTACATTTTACTCCCACTATAACGGATACCTGGCTCGTAAAATAGTGAATGCCGTCTCTTTGATTTTTTTTTATTTTTTAGAACGGAGCGGGTGAATGAAAGTCGACGGAATTTTTAAAGCATTTCAATTTTGCCTACTTAAAATACTTTCCGCATGCACGAGGTCCTCATTACCGCCAGTTCGAGGGGATTGCCTTAACGGTGCGAAATTTCTCATCCGAAAAAAATCAGTTTTGCTAATTAATGGTACCTACTTATCGCGATAATTAGTATTGAAGATTATTAATTGCCTGCATACCAAGATAGAGACTCTTTCCCAAGTTCATGGTTGAGGATTTTTTAATGGGCCAGTTGGCCAGTCACAGAACACAGAATCCTTTTTTGATAGTAAGATTGAAGGTCAGTTAAAAGTAAGATCTGCTCGAACACCTAGTTTTCTCGTCCAATAATGGAGATATCGCCCTCCAAAAACACAGCTTCTGAAGTTATCCTCCGCAGCGGTGCATACCATGGTTTCCTCAGCGAATAGTGATGCACAAATGGACGGATTTACATCAATAGGAACTATGTCCATTCCGACACCAGCCTCGAGATCCATAAGAGTAGATGCATGATAAGGCTCATGTCACTATGTTTACAGTTCCTTCTGTTTTCAATACGTTAATATTTGCACTTGTCGCTCAACTTGGTTTCTGGATGCACCAGAAGAAACCATGGTAAAAATCAAGAGAAACCATCCTGCGAAGGGCACCACCCTGGACGCAGAAAATTGGTGTTCGGACAGATATTACTATTTTGTACTGATCTACGATTTAAATTTATCAAAGCACGAAACCGTCCCTGGGTTGATTAAACTATCACATTTTTAGATATTAATGTCCTTTGGTTTTTCTTATGAAATAATATAACATCGGGAATTTCGCAATTGAAATTACCAATTTTTCGACCCTCCATGTCGTTTCACTTGACCACCTGCGGGCTAATTATTGAAATTGATAGACAAAGCGCTTTACAAAGACGGCATAGGGAGCATGGGGCAATCCTTTCGGTTGAAGTGAGTGGTTCCCATAGACTAAGGGAGAAAATGATGGACTTCCTATATGGTTTATCATGGGTTGCCGTTAGTTCATCTATTACCTGCCTCCTTTGTCCATGGCAATCACCCGTTTCCACTAAAAGGATCTCTCCATATCCTTTTTGTCTTCTTTGTCTATAGTTTTGTATATCAATTTCAATAATCGCCTCACCGGCTCCCTTATTCTCCTACCGTCTGATCCCTCGGTGGTTTATGTTCATACCCTTCGTCCTCCCATTACCAGTCGCGGAGACACTTAAATTTTTACCATTCCGACTGACTCTTCCAACCACGAGCTAATTCGTATCGTGCGAGCATAATTCCGGGGCAGAAAAGCAATTAATGCCAGTTTTTGCGTGTCCGGCCGCCCGGCTAATAATATTATTAAGAGCTGTCCAACTTTTTATCCGTTTGGCGTTTCGCTCCGGAGCAGCCTTAAAATCGCCGACTGCATTATAAAACGTCACTCACGCTGCATTATTTATTCGCCGCCGCTTTCCATAAACTTTTATACGCCGTAAATTAAGTAGCCCACGACACTGGCCACCTCCATCCCAAAACCGCGTAAGTCGAACGAAAGCCGTTCGTACATCCGCGGTTTTGCCTCGCGGTCCGTCGGGAGGGTCAAAACTGATGCCGGGAAATAATAAAACAAAATAATTTATACCTTATCACAGAAGGCACGTTGTGCGGTTAGGGATCGCATCCATGTGTATGTCTTATTTGGAAGTCTGAATATTGCCGGACTGTTTTCCGAAAATGAGGGTCGAGTATCGAATCTTTAACCAACGAGATTGGTCGATAGGACGTATCTATGCTGAAAGGACCTATTTGCATAAGGTTTCCATGTAACATAGTTCCTTTTAGCATACATACGTTCATATTATTATATCCCCCAGCAATGCTTTCGATGACCATTCCAAATTAAGGTGCTGATGACATCTGCTGTGGAAGAACGCTATATGAGCCTTTATTTGCCCATGCCAAATATTTTTTGGGTAAAATTAAGGCTCTACAGAGGAAGCAAAATTTGCCACAGCTCCGCGGGAACGTTATCTTGATACTATCTGCCTCGCCGATTTTTCCAGTGAAATTAGAATCCTTCGTAGGACAACGGGAATTCTGGTTGAAATTGGGTGAGGAAATGTTAAATGAACGGTCCTGCAGATGCTCTGGGAAATATTCCTCCGTTTCCTCATTTAAGTCGCAGTTTTAATCTGGCGTTTCTGAAATTCTGAGCGGAGGGGTAGGTACAAAGCTTTTCGAAAATAAAATCATGTATCTGAAGAAATTTGGCATTCTTTACACGTTCACATGGTGTTTCCGACGCATGGCAGTGATCCGATCGGGAGATCGGAAAATTCGGTTAAGTTAGGCAACGTCGCGCTCTTGACTTCTTAGCGGCGAAAATTGAGCTCCTAAGAGGAGCTTTTGTTCTGCGTTATGACATTTCTCCTTTGAATCCAGATTGTTGGAAGAACCGAAAGAGCCATGCCGCGGACGAGGCGGGGGAAGGGGTAAGGAGCGAGACGACGAAGGGGTAAGCCTGACATTCCGATAAATTGCTTTTTATTATTCCTCTCTCTCTCTCTCTCCCTCTCTCTCCGGTTATTAATTTACGAGTCTCTTTCTCTTCACTCCTTTTATATTTATTTTTTTATTATTGCGGTAAGCCGGTAATCAAATTATTATATCTCTCTTGCCTGTAAATGGGAGCGGGGGCTTGTTTGTACAAGCGCGCATACTAATTCGAGTTTCCCGCGCGCCGCGACCTCTGACGGACGTTTTTATAACCCCGGGCCCCGGGCCGTTTATGTGTCATTTACGAAAATAATCGTGCGCGCCACTGCACCACCGTCGCGCCGCCGATAAAAATATTGAGAAATTAATAAACGAAATAAAAACGGATTGATATGACTCGCGTTTGATGTTGAGATTTTTTTTATGTTCCTTGATCGTGTTCCGTACACTTCGGGTGGTGTCTTCATCGAGCCGTTCTCGGGAAGCCGCACGAGACTCGCGCCCACACACGGACCATTCGATTCCCGAATCGATATCGAATGATCGATAAATTACGTTGTAAAGATAGGGATATATCGATGGAGGTCGTTGGACGGCGATTCGAGAGTCAATCTGCTGGGTCTATTTTGAATCCGCCTCGGAGGCGGTCGCAGGGTCGCAGTTCCGACTCAAAGGGAAGGTGGGTTTTGTGATCCGCCGATGAATGGCGGCGGAATTTCCAGTTTGTGATTGAAAAGCGGACCTCGTCTCCCGGTAATGTCCCCCGTTATCAGACTCCCACGGTGCCTACCTACGGCCTGGATGGGTTTCATCCTTACTTGGACCGCGTCAAGTAGAAAGGAACCAAGGCACATCAACAATTGCCAAATTTAATCGGGTAGTTAAATTTTTTACAAGAAAACGGTTTGCGTATTTTTGTGCGAATTTCAGTGAATTTTCTGCTTAGTTCGAGGCAAATTCCTCAAAATTTCTAAAGGCATTCGCACAACCATTTTCATGTAAAAAATTAAATTGCCCAGTTGAATTTGGCAACAGCTGATGTGGCTTGGTTCCTTTCTGCTGAACGCGGTTCGTTTGGTCCATGCTCCTTTGGAACCATTCCGATGGCGCCTGCTTCAAAAAGTGAATCCTGTTCCAAGAACCGAAGCGATAAAATAGTAAACAGATCGAACGGCGTTGGACACCAAGCTTCCTATTTTCACAAATTTCGGGAATTGATTTCTTTAGGGGTTACTTAGTTCACGTAGATGAGAGCGTCTCCGAAGAAGAGGAGAGAACAAAATCCATGCAAAATTCATCTGATAACGATAAAAAAGCCGTGTTCTCCAAAATTTTACCAATGTTTTATCCATATTTTTCTCACTCATTTTTTAGACAAATAAATAAATAAAAAATAACCTACGGTAGGCGACGTTTCGTTGCAACAGCTTTTGAGGCTTTTAAATCCTGATGACTTCATTGTAAGAGCTTTATTCCTGTGGCGCTTAGTAAACAACCCAATAAATCAACATACTAGAGACGAGATGAAGAGACAGAAAGAGATCTCTGAAATGTTCCTTCTTCAGAAAAAACCTCAACCGAGCTTGATACTATAGTAATGTTTAGACGGAAGAGTCCCAAAAATGAACCTTCGCTCACACAACAGGAATTGAACCTCGCCTAACGAGGAAATTGAATAAATCACAACACAAGCTAAGAATCAGACAGCTGCCCCGAGAGGGGGAGGGGGGGGGTTGGATAATTTGCTGCTCCCAAGTCCCACAAAACAGGGAGCAATCCGGGTTAAATCGAGTATTCTTAATAATTTAAGATCCCGGGCACCGTGCTCAATCTATCTTTACGAGTTCACCGGCTAAAAGTTGGGATGGTAAGCTGGAGCCTCTCTCGCACCTCGCCCGGCTTCGAGTCCGAGAGATTTAGCTCGCGAACCCCCCGCTCGGCCCGGCTTAAACCCCCTCAGGCTGAAGCAAATCCGCTGTAAGAGCAACTTGGAAACTAGTGCTCAATTCGTTAAAACTTGAGACCTCCAGGAGCCATCCCTGCCAACCAGGAACCTACGGATGGATCCAGTTCGTGGGGTAACTAACTCCTCGCGAGAATAATGATGATTCGGTACTTGGGGCTCGACAATTAATGCCTTGTTAATAGCGCTTGTTTTCGTAAATGGTCATGACGTCGGGCAAAAGCTGTGAGTCACTGCTTTTGCGTTTGTCACGAGTGCTGTGGGGTCGTGTTTGACGGTGAATTCGTCGCACCCCTGACATAAAGACGTAACTCCACTTCACTATGCTGCCGTGCTAAGGAAAAACGCCGTATGAACCTTCAGGCGTTGCCAAATTTCCTTTGATAAAACACTAATTTCTTGGTAAACTTATGAATATTTTCCTTCCGATTTTTCAGATGATTTTGTTCGCAATTTTACCTGAAGTTCCAGAAAATTTCAAGGAAAAATATTCATAACCTTCCGTAAAAATAAACATTTTATCGAAGGAAATTAGGCAACTCTCGAATGCTCATACGACGTTCTTCCTTAGCACGGCAGTGTAGTCCATATAACTCAATGCCTTCCTTGGCTCATCTCTAAGTGTAGTTACGCCTTTATGCCAGGCAAGCGACAAATTGAACAAGAGCACAGAAAATGTTTTTCGTTTGAATCAGTAGGATGCGTCCATTGAATGCTTCGACAGCCAAGATTTCCACGAGACAGCAGGAATTTTGATTTTTCGAGGGATAATTTCATATGGTAAGAAAAAGTAATCAAAATTTTGTGTTAACATGGGAGACATAACGCGAAATAACCTAAACGTGCGGTTAATATTTTTCGGTTAGTTTTTCTTTGGGTACAAGGACTAAATCCTGGGATTGAAAATTTGCAACCTCGTTAAAAAATCAGACGTGAGTGGCTAATGTCGAACCTGGATTGCACTGGCTACAGTCTAATACAAAATTTTGTGCCAATTTTTAAGCTTCAATCACGAAAAATATATTCCGTGAGGTGGGTAACTGACTCATGACCGAGCGAAAACTGATTCTGAGTCTTGGTGGTCGAATCATTTTTGTAAAATTTGCACTCTACAGTGATCCAATGAGACAGGTAAACAGACAGTGCTGACAGTGCTTTAACAATGAGTCCGATCGATGTTGCAACATTTTAAATTCATTTTTGAAGAGCTGTGACAATAAGATCTGTCCAAACGTGACCCTCATTAAACTAGCGTAACTGATCCTTTTGCACAGATTTTACTGTAAGGATTGAAAGAAGAAAAAATCCCCAAGAAATACCGCTCGTTAGACTTCCTTAAAAAAGTGAGTGAAATGTGTTGAGAAATTTGCAACGTCGTAAATTGATACTTGTTTTTGAACTTTGTTCTTTGAAATCAAATTACGAAATAAGTGCAAACCTGAAAATAGACTCTGAAATAGACTTATTCCAGATTGTAAGCAGTTTAATTCTCTCCGAGTTCATGGAGGGTCTTCGGGTGTTGTTGAACCGCAATGATTTAAATAACACGAAGTGATAAAAAAATAAGAGTGTCCGTTGCACGAAAATGAGGGGTTCGTGCAGACTTAATTACCGGTAATTAGAGGGATCTTATTTGCAAATGACCGCGGCTAAAAAAAGTCGGGCTCCTTGTGACCTATATCGCATGCCGATTACTGGCCGAGTTAAGTTTAGAAAGGAGGAAAAATATTAGGCGCTGATTCGTTATGCAGGAGAGAGCTCTGGTTGGCAAATCCAACCGCCTTATCCGACCGCGAATCTTGTTGGTGACTTTTTTCCATGTACAGTGTCCAGCAGAATTCTGCCAATGCCAATGGTCAGCCAATTGTGGGTTGTGGAATGGATACCGATCCTATGTGTCTGATTTATGGTGAGATACTGGCGGACTTAAGCAAACCTCACTTGAGGAAAATGTCGATGTTTCACAAATATTTTCGACGATGACTTTAAATTAAAAGGTATTTTATTGAAAAAAGAAGTCAGGAAAAAATCGGTCTTTGACGAAGCTTGTACCTGTGGTAAATGAACTGGTGATTTTCGGGTGTTTATGAACCTTACAAAGGTAATGTTATACCCCGTTGGCGAATGTAGCGCCTTGATGCAACTATTCGTGTTCCAAGGATGTGCGGGTTGCGTGTACAAATTTGAAGGCACTTTCGCCTCTCTTACCTCTTTCGTCAGATGTAGCACCCGGATAACAGAGTGCCTTTGCGCTGTTGGGAGCTTCTTTCAGTAATTTTCGCTATACAAATCTTGTTCTACGTGAAATTCTTGATTTTATAGGTATCTCAAGTTGGCTCGGAAAATTCCACGTCAGTTTTTAATAATTTAAGTCAAAATTCAGCAGTCAACTGTCAACAATCGCCCTCCATCACATCTCATTTTCCGAGCCCCTAGAGCCTAAAGGGTCTCCACCTCTCCGTGGTGTCTATACTGTCTCTATGAAAGTACTTTACTCCAGAGTAGGACGCCAGTAGTCATAATTCTCACCGGCGCGCGCGGCGTGGATCAAATCTTTCGACATGAATATTCCGATAATTCACCGAAATTTGTCAACGTGGCCGCGAACGCGGTGCGGGAGAGGTGCAACGCGCGGGTGTGGCGAGCGGCCTAAACGTTGCGTGCAAAGCGTGACCGCACGCGGCAATAATAGGGGTGTTCAAACGAATTCTTGCCGGAACACTATCGACATCGTCTCTTATTGAAACTGGCGGCAGTACCGACAGTGGCCATGATATCGACAACAGCCAGCCTTATCGGAGTTTTGAGAGCTCGCACTCAATACATTGTTGCCCCGTGTGTCGGTTTATCAGATTGCCTGGCGCGGCGGCGCGTAAAATAGATGTACAATTGGCAACAGCTTATTTTCGCCAGCTCCGAAAACTCTGATCGCTATCGGTAAGAGCGCTCTTATCGTAACTTTTTCTTAACGGAACTGTTTCGGTGGCTTACCGACAACCGATTGAACAGCCCTAGGCAATAACCTACCCGGCAACGGCACCGGTGTTGCCAAATAGTGCCATTCAACCCCCTCATTACCAGCGATCCACATGACGGTTCCCTTTCGATCAGGCAACGTCGGCGATCAGCCGAGAGGAGCTGCGGTCGATCGTTGAATCGTTATCGAATGGTCCAATCGATACATCCCTATCTTCGCAATGTTATTTATCGATCAAAGTCATTCGATATCGATCAACAATCGACCCGCTGGCCGAGAAGCGCGAGGGAATTACACAAAACAGAAAAGCTCACTAGTTTTCAATATAGAGGCTCATCAATTTCTGCATGATATAAAAATAATAACAGCCGGGTAAAGGAGTATAAAGGACGTATAAAACGTATAAAACACAATATGGGTAGGCGGGGCCCACAGCCTCAGCCTGGCCTCAACCTTGCATCCCCTGTTGCCGAATTTCATCTTGACTCGCTTTTTTAGAGTGCATCGCGAGTTGGGCGTGCAGATTCGAAACCTAAAACGGTACTTTGTTGCCGGTAAAACCCTGGATAGGTTTTCAGGTCCAAGTTATTGGTTCTTTCCATCGCGAGTGCGGAGAGTATATCTTAGAGCATCCGCAATCACAATTCAAGAAATGTCATGGTGCGAGAGAAAAGTTTAGTTGAAGGATCAACACTACTTTTCACTTTCATTTAACACTGATCCTCATCAGGTGGATCGAAGTGTTGATTTCTAAATGTACTTTTAAAACTCTTTTTATTATCCTCTCTCTCGGATCTCGGCCACCAACATGTAGGTCTCAGGTTTCCTCTCCGATATTCTTTAATTTTTAATTTATTCTCTGACTGAAAATGACTCGTTTTGAGTCGAAACATCTCGGGTTTTTAGTGTTGTATTTTTAGCATTGTTTCCCGTTTTCCTCCTATGTTTTGTTCATTTTACCTCCGTTTCGGGCTGCTTCGTAAAAAGTGGTATCTGAGAACCCTCTAGTAGTGCAAGCGTGCAGAATTTTCCAAAATTCCAAATTTTCACGCGCCCGCCCGTCAGCCGGCCTTCCACATTTTTCTCATCATTTTTCCACAGAATTTCCCATCAATCCAAAAAAGATGACTTTTTTTCGCTGCCTTCCTTAGATTTTCGATTTTTGGCCCCTCTATTCCGTTCTTCCACATTTTTGGGGGGGGGTTTCCTAGTTTTTCTTCTATTTTATTTAATTTTCGACTGTTGGCCCCTCTAAATGTACCCTTCTACCACATTTTTGGAGCTTTTCCACAGTTTTCTTCTGTTTTCTTTAATTTTCGCCTTTGGCCCCTCAAAATGTTCCCTTCCTCCACATTTTAGGAGCTTTTCCACATATTCTGCACCCCTGTATTATTGTTGTAATTTGTAATACTGTCTCTGATCGGAAGCTGGACGAAAGCTCTGAATTTATCATATCTTGGGGAATGTTGGCGGCAACAGGGCGAGCGCGGGCGCGCAAGTCAGAGCCCATTATCCGCGAGCACGGAGCGAGTATATTGTGCGGAGTCTGCATAGGTATCTGGCGCATCTTCCCCGGCCGCGGCGAGTGGCGAGTCCGGCCCAGATGAGGCCTCCTCCACGGGATCTCAGGACTCAGGAGTCGGGTCTACCGGCTCATATTTCTTGGACTCACTCGACTCGACTCGACCCTCCCGCGATACAACCTAACATTGCAAATCCTAGAACCGAGTTTCAACACTCGGACCCCGGAGCACAGACACACCACTAATATGGATTGCATTTTGCGAAAAGGAACCAAGAGCAATCCAATGTTTCTAAGATTTACCTGTCCTGCTTTCATCAAAGAGACAATATGGATTGCATTTTGCAAAAAGGATCCAAGAGCAATCCAATGTTGCTAAGATTGTGCTACTTATATTCTATGTAATGGAGATGTTGCATGTGTGAGGAATTTGCGATTTGACTACTGGTTTTTACGAAAAAGTTCGCGAGAAACACGATGGTGCCACTGGTTTTCTCTGAAATCAACTCCCAAGCTCAAAAAAAGCTCTCAAGTTGAGGTCAAAATGGAGGGGATATCCCACGCTATCCTGAGAGTCCCCCTCTACATCGAGACAAACTCTCCATGCAAAGATAGGGAGCAAACACATTAGCAGGGTTGCCGTGTTTTCAATTGTGGAGTCCCCAAATAAAGTGGCAGCCCTGTCAATGTATTCGCTCCCTATCTTTGCATGGAGAGTTTGTCTTGATGTAGAGGGGGACTCTCAGGATAGCGTGGGATATCCCCTCCATTTTGACCTCAACTTGAGAGCTGTTTTTGAGCTTGGGAGTTGATTTCAGAGAAAACCAGTGGCACCATCGTGTTTCTCGCCAACCTTTACATAAGAATCAACAGTCAAATCGCAAATTCCTCACACATGCAACATCTCCATTACATTACTGAAATCACGCAAAAAAATAAAGTTTCAAAGGTAATTTTCGTCTTAAAATTAAAGTTTATTGGTAGTGAGGGTAAAACTAATTTAGATGAACAGTTTATATTTGCAAGGTAAAGAAAGTTGCACAATCTCAGCGACATTGGAATACTCTTGGTTCCTTTTTGCAACGTTGGATTGCTCTTACGACGTTTTACCGTAGGACGGGAGGGCAAGTCCCGGCTGGAAGGGATACAGAGAGGACGGTGAGATTTATCGGAGCGAGGCTGGATTTACGGGCGGCCTTACCCCTCACCTTACGTCCTTACGGTACGTGCCTCGGCCCTGCCAGATGGTGTCCCGGATCCCAAGTCGCTGCCGTGATTAATAATTTATTATGATGTCGTCCTGGACGCTTGACTGGCCGGGACCGGCAGCCGAACTTGCGGGCCGCACGACGAGCTTTGGACGAGGAAACGCGGACAGAAAAGTCGGTGATGTTTCGGAATTTCACAGAGTTTTTGTCGTTTTTGCCTGTGGAATCTAAGAAAATCTGGTGAGATTCGTCGTAAGCATCGAGATTTTGTAGGCCTCCAAAACCTTATTGGAAGCGTCAGTAATTTCTGACGTTTTTGCGTTCGAGGAGGCAGGAAACATTTGCCTCTTTTATCAGAGTATTTGTCTTACCCAGATTTTCAGCATTCGGAAAAATCGGGGGATTTTGGTCACTTTTTCTGATAAAGGAAATAGGGCGAAGTCAAGAAATTTGTGTCATTTTTGTCCAGGAAAACTACAAAATGTGAGGGAATATGTCTCACAGTCACAACCCGGGTAAAGGCGTTTACGCCTCGTTTCATAGGGGATTTACCTATACCTGATCCGGAACTCGAAAGTGACGGAATTTGTATCAGTTTTGTCCGAAAAAACTCCAAAAAGTTTAAGGAATTTATCTCTTTTAAATCGGAGAACCTCGGAATATCATGGAATGTTTGCCACTTTTGCTCGGAAAAACTAATGAAAAGTGAAAAAATCAGTCTTGCCACGATCAGAGATACCTTTATGAAGTCAGGAAGCCTTTTTCATTTACCTATCTTAGGAAAAACTTGCAAAATCGGTAATTTTTTGCCGATTTTGGACAGAGAAAGTCAATGAAAGTCGAAGTAGGTAATTGTGTGATTTTGTCAGAAAAGAAGCCGAAAAAGTCACGATGACATTTGATGACGTACCGACAGCGCTTAAATTTTACACCACCTACCCACGCCAGGAAGAGACCCGGAAGTTGCGGGCCTCCTCGTTAATTTTCTACCGAGATCCGACAATCTCGCAAGCTCATGATTTACGCTCATTTTAATGTTTAATTGAAATTTATTTCTTGGCGCGGCGACCAGGAGTTTTCCTGATGCGCCACCTGTGACGTGTCGTGCTTTTCGATGAATCGATCTATCCGCCGTTTAAACCAATAGAAAATAATCGATTCTCAGGGCATATCTTGATGATCGATTCTTTTCCGTAGCTTTAAATGAGAATATTTCGATAGGAGATGATTCACGCTCGCGGGTCCCACGGTCGCGGGAAAAATTCGAGGCTGGTAAATCATCGGCGACAAAAGAGCGGAGCCCGAATTTCCATTTTTTATTGAAAAAGAGACGCCTTTCGAAAGCGCTCGGAGCGACGCTCTGCCAGGAGTGCCCGTCAGTGCCCGCCCACGCCGAGGCAGCGTGAACTGGAGATGACCTCCGTGCCAAAGAAACCATATCTTCCTCAGGTTGACGTCAGGTCCCCAGTTCAAAGACCCTCGACGCTTTCCGTATCTTTACGTGCTCAGAAGTCCGTCGTTATGCATCAGGGCCGTTCATAAAATACGTAACGCTTAGGGAAGGGGGGTGGAGGTTACACGGAAAAAAATAAATTGCTGATTTAGCAGTTCAACTGCGTAAAAAAGTGACCGCAATATTTCAATGTAGATTTTACAACAAAAAAATACTGCTTTAACCACTAAGCTACTTTAATCGCGGGGATGGTTAAAGTACACTGGAAAAAAAACAGATTGAATATAGAGTCCAGACTCTTAAAAACATCGACAAGAAAAAATACTCAGGATTAAATTGGATTTAAACTTAAATCAAGAACCAAGCCTCTTAATTTGAGCGGATTTCCTTTTGATTTAAGCTTAAATCTGATTGAATCCAGAGTCCTTTTTCTTGTCAATGTTTTCAAGAGACTGGACTCTAGATCCAATGTGTTTTTTTTTTTTCCAGTGTAGCATTTTCTTGTTGTAAAATCTACATTGAAACATTGCAGTCACTTTTTCAAGCAATTGAATTTTTAAATCATTAGTTAAATTTTTTCCGTGCACAACATTTTGTTTTGACGTCTTATATAGGATAGGGACCATTATCGAAATAGTGTTATTTGAGTGGGTAAAGGGTGGATCGAAAAATCCGAAATTTAGCGTCACGTATTCTGTGAAGAAAATAAAAAATAAAAAAAAAAATAAATAAATAATAAATAAATAATTTCTTTCTTAATGCAAATAGCGTTACGTTGGCCCACAAATTTGGCGTATCGCATTCTGAGAACAATTGATAATTTTCAAATTTCAGCTATAAGGCGGACTACTCAGGGGAAATCGCACCAGTTTGCTGAAATTTAATGCGTCAAATAAGACCTAAGCATTATGAATTTTTCTGTCCCTTGAAGCGGAAAAACAAATACATACAAGCGTTGTGGCTCTTTAATTCGGAACAAGAACCAAATCGTGATCCACGGATCGAACATTTCGAAACGTTCCTAAAAATCGTACGTGTCATAAATTGTTCATGCACGAACATCATATCCTGCAGCTGAAATAATGAAGAGGGCATGCTTTAAAATTCGTGCCAGAGGTGATCACGAACCACGCACAGATACCTCTTAGGTTTATCCTCCGTCTTCACAAACTCGATTCGAGCGAGGCTGTAAGATCAATATAGGAGTATCGAAATGGATCATCCAAAATTACCGCAGGTACGTTTTGCCGTATCTATCTTTGGAGAATTATCGATCCTCAATTCGATCAATCGGACGCGAACTCCGAAATCGAGTCCCAATATCGCACGCGCTTAATTTCTCCTCTCAATCAAACCAATTGGACGGCAAGGAGCTATCAATATGCCTCCGTTTGGAAATCACTAAGCTAGCCCCGCCCCAAGGTTGCCAATTTTCTTCCCGATTCGGAATTTTCAACCGCGCTTAGTCCTTTTATATTCGGTCTAAAGTAAATACCTATCGATTCTTCCGAGTTGATTTTGACCGAAAAATCTTGAAAATTACAATAATTCATTGAGCGGTTTCTTGTGTTACACGACCGATATAAGATGACCGAGTCCTGGGATGACCGTAAACAAGAATAATCCAAACAATTAATAAGGCTCTTCGTTTAGGAATGACAACGATTGCTTTATTTTCAATTTCATGACACGGTTAAAAGGTTGTATGCCTCCGTAAATTCAACGCTAAGGACAGTGATCAACGACTTAGAGAACAATGCCAAAGACAGTGCATGACGATTATTATGACGTTTATATTTTTTTCTTACGTTGGATTTTTGAAAAATTTACAACTATTTGAATTCAAAATAACTCTCGTCTCATTTTTTCCCCAACATAACTTCATGAGGCTATTAAACTCTATTCAAAACTTTTAGGGTGGAATTTCTGATCATACTACGTTTCACTGTGTTAAAAATTATCAGCGATTTTTCGGCGCTAACCTAGTGGCTAAATGCTGATTGGATGTTTGTATATCCTCTTTAACTCGATTAGCTTTTTCAGAGTGGAATTTCTGATCATGCTGTGTCTCTCTGCGTTAAAAATAATCAGCGATTTCATCGGGGCGAACCCAGAGGCGAAATACTGATTGGATGTTTGTATCATTAATATAAACTTCGAAGGATTCTGCCTTTTTCTATTTCACTCGAGGGGAAGTGTCCCCTCCCGGACTCTCTTCCCCACCCGGTGACTGACGCTGCGCTGTGCTGAACGGTTCAGCCTGAACCTTTCCCCTACGTCTGACCGTTCCCCACTCCTCTGTCAATCGAACNGATTCTGCAGCTCAAATTGATTCTGTAACGTGGAACGGCGAAAGCCATCTCGAAAATCCTAGCGATCTGGCACTGAGTCGAAGTCGACCCGATAAACTTCCTCGGGGGTTGCTGTCGAACGTCAAGATTTCTTTACGCTTCCACCCGGGCTCTAATTGACAGGCCCGGATCTCGGATGGAAGCCGTGTCAGGTGAGGTCCTTATTATTTTAGGACCGCTCGATATAGTTATAAAACGGAACGCGTGCACCAGTTAAACTCTAACTCATTATCCGACCACCAAAAATAATCTCCTTTATTGTTACCGTGCGTGGAATTCAGTGCAGCCTCCGCCGCTGCAACATTGGGAAAGAACTCGTATCCATCCCGTCGAGAAATGTTGCTTTTTCGGCTCGATTTTCCAGCAGCGCTTCGCGTGAAATCAAGACATCGGTTTGATGCGCCCGTGTTTATTCTAGGGGTCCCTTTGTATCGGGCATCAGGATCAGGGATTCAGGGCGGTCGGAGCTCCCGAAAATCCGTCGAAAAAGCGTGGAATCTTTGGATAAACACGCGGGGATTTTGGCGTGCGGGATTCGGGAGGTGTATTAAATTTTTCTAGGTTATTTTCTTAGCGTCAGCTGTGTATGGGGGCCAAAATAGGGAACGGAAGTGCGGGAGAGAATCTGTAAATTTCAAGGCGAGGAGGCAGGATGTGATAGGTCTATTTCGATCGAAGCCCTGCATCCATCTAGAGCAGATGGGTCATGATGATGAGATGAAATATTTCTTGAGACCCTGGCTATTCGGGCAGTGGGGTAAAAGCTATCCTGTGGGGCAATCGTAAAACTCAAAATTATGGAAACGATCATAACCTACAGCCGGAAAACAAGCGAATGCACGGAAAATTCACAGGAAAATCTGAAAAAGACTTAACTTGTCAAACCTCTGCATACAAATATGTTCTATACCCACACCTTCACTGTCGTGCCAAGGATAAACGCCGTATGAACTTTTAAGTGTTGCCAAATTTCCCTCCATAAAGTTCGAATTTTCAAGGAAATCTGTGAATACATTTTATCCAATTTTTCAGAGAATTTTACTCCCAGTCAGAACTAAATTATCTGAAAATGTTGTAACTCTCCCTAAAAATTGATATTTTATCAGCGGAAATTTGGCAGCTCTCAGCAAATGTTCATTTGGCGTTTTTCCTTAGCACGGTAGTACAGCACACATTTAAACCATGTGTAGTCATTGATGTGCGTTGAAATTTCGCAACCTCGACAATTTCTGATTAAGATTATGTAGTTTCTAACGTACGTTTTGCTTTTTGTTGCAGGTGAGTACCTGTACCTTTAATACCTTTAGCAAACCATCAGTCCCAACACAAATGTAAGTGTACAAACCTACACACCACCCACATATTATTAGACCATTGTATTTCTTAATTGAATCTGCTAATTAATTTCCTTACTGAGCCATGAGGATTAATCTCGTCCCTACTATCTATGACTTAATGAAGTCAATTTTCTATTCCAAAGATCGTATAATTTCCCTGAGACCAGAATTTCACTAAACGAACCATGCTGGGCTGAGGAGAGGTCAGGAGAAAAGTAGCCTACTGCCGTGCTAAGGAAAAACCCCGTATGAGCATTCGAGAGTTGCCAAACTTCCTCTCAGAAAATAGTTATTTTTGAAAGAAGTTATGAATATTTTTCCTTGAAATTTTCAGGATCTTTAGGTGAAATTGCGAACAAATTTATCTGAAAAATTGGAGGAAAAATTTTAATAAATTCTCCAGAAAATTCGTGATTAACCAAAAGAAATTTGGCAACACTTTAAGGTTTATACGACGTTCTTCCTTTCCACGGCAGCCTAGCGGGAGCGCATTATTTTTTAAACCGGCAACGATTACGGACATTGAAATCAAAAACTCATAATTTACTCGATTCGCAGCTGGAGCGCCAGAGCTCTTTCACACTCTATTTCGATGCTTATAACGATAAAAGGGGCATTTAACGAATCGAAAATATGATAAATCGATTTAATATTATCTTTGCAGCAGTCATTGCCTTTCTCTCTCTCTCTCTCTCTCTCTCTCTCTCTCCCTCTCCCCCCCTCTCTCTCTCTCTCCTCGTTCTGCTCGCCCTCTTTTTTATTAAACTTCGTTTTTCCAGCGGCCCGAGTCGTTGCAGATGAAGTCCTGCTGGTAGCAGATAGTCGACCGCATTTTTTTCTTAATTAATAGAAATGACTGAACGAACGCAAGTTTTAATGCTGTTTGTGGTTTCCTTCTAACTTTGCCCTAGTCGATCCGTTACGCTTCGACTGCTCCATTTGCGGACCCTGCGAATTGGCAACATTGTTTTTCTCAATTTAAACCTATGGAAATGTATCGATTCTGGGAGGGGCCAGGTGCCGACAAGAATCGTTTATTTCCCATAGGCTTCAATGGAGGAAATCCGGTGTTGACAAATTGCTGGATCCGCTTCTGAAAGCTCCCTTTTCAGACAAATTCAACAGAGAAAGAACGAAGTCTCCTAAGAAAATAAAATCTAAGTTTATTTCATTCTCTGCACTGGAAAAAAAAAATTGGATCTAGAGTCCAGACTCTTAAAAACATCGACAAAAAAAATACTCTTGATTCAATCAGATTTAAGCTTAAATCAAGAACCAAGCCTCTTAATTTGAGCGGATTTCCTTTTGATTTAAGCTTAGCTTAAATCTGATCGAATCAAGAGTCTGGACTCTAGATCCAATGTGTTTTTTTTCCAGTGTGGAATGGCTATTATAACAGATCGCTGGATTTGTGTTTCCAGATCGCTGGATTTTGTGTTTGTGTGGATGTGTGTTTCGCTGGATTTGTGTGATCTTATTGGATAGGTGACGAACACTTCAATAAGAATAACCACTGTTTCAATTCACTGAAACGTTTCAATCACTATAATCGTCCGAAATGTTTGATATTTGTTAGAACCCTGCCATGATCTCGGCTTACGAGAAAGGTTTGCTTCGTATGCAAGCGCAGCGCATATTCAAAACAGTTCTAATCGAATCAGCCTCCGCCGCCAGCCCCCGTCTTCATGGCATCCCCCTCTGAACCTGTCTATGCTCTAATCACATCCGACTCAAATCATAAGCCTTTGAAGTGCGGAGGGGGGGAGGGGGGTCGGGGGACTCAGAGCCCCGTAACTTTGAGCTTCCCGAGTGTGATTTGCAACTTGCGATGTACCATGCTCAATCTCTGCCTTTCGGTTGATTTGAGGCAACGGTGATCACGGAGCGTGACATTTTTCTCGTTTGATGTCTCTGGTGTGCAGGTCGAAACTCCGTGAGATCTGTTTTTCATTTTCGGTCACACACCAGCTGATTTCTTGGTTTGAACCTAAATTATTTCATGAATATTCTAGATCACTTGCAGTCCAAATTTATCGCATACTGCATTATGATGGCAAACAGGAATTACAAAAATCTAATTATTGGCAATCGATGTGTATGTTGCATCAATCCGACCATATTTTGATTGTTGATGAGGGTTTTGTTCTACAGAAACCAAAATAGAGGGAAATTTTCACGTTCAAAATTCTTTCGGGCCATAAATTCGTTGTCGCCAATCGGAAAAAGAATCTTAAAAAGGACTTATGGGCAGCATTTTGTAAATGACTTATTCGACTCTGTAGAGGTTTTTCTGCAGTTGTAAACTTGTGCGCAACATATTTTAAGGGTTGAATGTGTTCAATTTTGCCTTTAATCACTATTAAGCTCAACGCTTACATCGAATTTTGGCATGACTCCTCCAGCTCATCACCTGCAACATTTCACTCCGTCAGAATTGAAGAACGGCTCCTCATAACAAAGCCTTTTCGCTCATAACTGTTCGAACAAGCTTCGGACTCGTCCAAGAAAACATTCGTGAACCCGGGCTCCACGCACGATAAATCCCAAATTAAGTCACGGCATTTGCGTTTGTCTGGATGCGGGAATGTAGCCGAAAATTGTGAGCTCCCCCCTCCCACCTCCCGGCGCCTCCCCCCTTTCCCTCCCAGGCTCAAGCTCCATTTAATCCGAAACAGAGCATGGCAGTAGACCGTTGCCGGAGCCGTGTGACCTTGCTCCTAATGAACGTTTAAAAAATGGAGCAGGGAATCTAAGAGCTGAGCGAGGGTGAAAAAGAAATATTGCCGCGTGACCCGAACACGGCGTCTTGTCTTGCGCCGGCCGAGGTGCTTCGACTAATATAAGAACATATGTAGGAGAGAGTGTAATGATAACCGGGCCCGGGTCTGTTGCCCGATCCTCTCGAAAATTAGCTCGTGCCTCTGTCGAATGCACGTGGTACGAGGGTGATTCTGGGCAAGGCTTGGCACGGCCGAGAGGGCCGGAGGAATCGGTATCTTTCTCCAGACAGGCACTTCAGCGTCTTCGATCTGGTGATAGGAGCCAGAGATGCTCCATGCTGGATGCGTTCCCATAGAGTGGAGAGATGGATGCAGGGTTGTCGCTTCTGTTTCGGTGCATTCGGTGCATTCGGTGCATCCAGTGCATCCAGCGGTTGAATCCTACAGGCGCCATGCGCAGTTTGCGTCTAAATATTCGACCTAGGCGCCTAAATAATTGAAGCCGTGGCCAAAGTTGACGCGTGGATAAACATGCGAGGATAGCAGAAATTCGAGGGGTTGCTCAAATTTGCGATTGGAAGAAGTCCGATCCTGCTACAATACGATACAATAGCTTTAGCTTCTAGTAGATCAAATTGCATAGTCTATGCTGTGTAGGGAAACATGACTTTAACTGATGTTCTCTGTTTTCAGACTTGAGAGAACTTTCAAAGTATTCCTTGAAGCACATGCAGTGTGTGCTGAAAGACTAAGTGCATGAAGCAACTATTTCAACTCCTCGGTACCTCTAACTGCATATCCACCAAAATTAAGGAAAACTCACCTCCCTACTCGTATCCGGCATCCCAGGGGCTGATTGTTGAAGTTGATAGACAAAGCTATAGACATAGGAAACAAGGGGGGTATTGAGCGATCCTATTGGATGAAATGGATGGTTTTTAAAGTGGTACTGAGGGGGTAAATGATGGACTAACTATAGGGTCTCTTGTGGGTTGTCGTTAGTTAGTCTATTATCTATTACCTACCTTCTTTAGCCATTGCAACCGATGGGATCCCTCCATATTCTTTTACTCTTCTTTGTCTATAGCTTTGTCTACCAATTTCATGAATCAGCCCGCAGCGTATCTCCAAGTTAGAGTCTTAATCGACTCGATGTACGAGTCAAGCCTCAAGCGACTTGATCTCCGAAGCGACTCGACTTTTATCATCACTGTGATAATAGGAGTTCATTATTTTCACTTAACAGTGCACCCAAAGTTGCGAAAAGCCCCCGAAAGTTTGACGGTTGGCAACGCGGGTGCGAGCGGGTCCGGTGCGGCGCGGCGGTACGGAACTGGTTGCAGCGCTCTTTTCTCATCGGGCACTGAGCATTCTTCGGCTCCGGGAAACGCCTACTCCTCTTGAATGATTATCCAGCACTCGCCCCCCTTCCCCCGCCNCCCCCCCTCCTCGGAGCGCTAATCCGCCGCCTCGTCTTCAATTCATAAACGGTTAACACAATCATTTTCAAGTGTTTCCCCCGTCATATTTTTCCATTGCTCATTCATTACGGGCCTCGAACCCGGGACTCGCCGGGTGTCGATTCGTCCGGCGTTGCCGCGTCCGTCGGAAAAAAGAATCCAATCCCCGTCTGGAATCGAATTCCAGAATCGTGGACGGCAACGAGCGACCGTGTTCGGTAACGACCGCCGCGTCGTGGCCACCAAATTGGACGGGAATACTCGGGGCCCCCGCAACGCGGCCAAAACGGCGGACGTCCGCGGATATCGCGAGTGCAGTTACGCGGTTTTGCAGCGGCGGAATGCACGGGAGTCCGGGTGATTTTTCACTCGGACCTGACGACTGGGTTGTGGTCGACCATGCTCATAATTCCGGATTCACCGCAACATTCCGCCCCCCCCTCCCCCCCGCCCGCCGCACTGACAACTGTATGCGACCGAATCGATTCCCTCTGATCGGCGCCGTCACTCACAACGATGGTTCGCACGGAAAAAAGTCGTGGGGGACGGGTGGGGGGACTTGTTGGTTAATATTTAACCACTGTCGGTGGCTCTGTACAGGAACCTCGACCGCTGCCGCCGCGCTGGTGTGATGGTAGTGGAGAGCGACTTCTGATCGAAAGGCATAGATCAGAATGTGTTGGTATGTCCGCAGCAGCGTGTTAGGGTGAAGGGTTTTTTTTTATTTTTTGAAAAACGCTGTATGAGCCTTCAGACGTTGCCAAATTTCCTCAGACAATTACCGAATTATTAGGAAAGTCTATCGACAATTTTCTACCATTTTTTCAGAGAATTTTGTCAGGAACTTGATCTACAGTGTCTGAGAATTTCAAGAAAAATTGGACTGCATTTTGCAATTTGGAACTATAAATTCTGTCTCTTCTGGAAAAACACCTATGTGCATAGGGAAACTAATGGCACGTACGTTGTTTTTAAGTCGGGCTAGAATTTATAGTTCCTAATTGCAAAATGCAGTCCAATTATTCATGACTTTCCTCATAAATACATCTTTTCCGAGAGAAATTTCCGCAACATCCGAATTTTCACACGGCGTTTTCCCTGAGCACGGGAGAAATACAAGGGAAGAATAGGAGGACCGGATCGGAGATGAGGCCGGAACCCGAATCCGGCGCATGCGCAGATCATCCTACTGTGTGTTGACGTTACGAGCCGTGTCGGATGAGGAGCTCGCGGTGGCTTTGATGGCCTTTTGGCCAGTGCCGTCATGCTAATCGCCAGCGTGATGCGTTTAATCGCGTCACGGTCCCATACCGTGCCGCGGCCGCGGGTACCCGATTGATTGGTTTCCGAGACTGCGCAGGCGCATCTCAAGCGTGCGTAATGCTGTCCGTGCGCGCGCATCCGCCCCGGTGCCTCTGCGCATGCGCGGTCCGAGCCGCGCCGCTTTTGTCGTGCGGATTTTTCGGCGCTCCCTCCGTGTCATGGCTTAGTTGCCAAATTTTGAGTTCTAGAACTACAGGGCACTAGGGCAAACAGAGAGGCAGAGGAAAAGTAAATGGGAAATAGGTATGAGGGAAATTTAAATGTGTATGGGGTGCTTTTGATTTCAGATCTTCGAAATGGCAATGATAAAAGAAAAAAAAACACATGGAGATGAGTCTTGAAGAAGACACAAGGGATTTTCTTGGACTTGGAAAAGTCCATGCGATTTCCAAAAGGCTATTAGGCTATAGGTAAGGAGAGATACTCACGTGCTGAAAAGATACCGGGAAAGTTCTATGCGGTTGGCTTTTCACAGTCGCAGCGGTGATCGGTGTAATCTAAAATGTTCTGGGAAAAATTCAGCTCTTGTCGTGCATATATTCCGTTACATTTTTTAATTTTATTATCATTGCACCTATTCATTTTTCGGAAATCGCCACTAATATTTCACACTTGTTTTATCATGAAATTGAGGAAAGTTTAAGAAATTGCACCGAGTATCTGATATGAGATACGCCGTTTTTACCAGGCGACTGACCCCTTGTTGGGCCCAAAATATTCCCGTGCCAAAACTATCTCTCCAAGATTTGATGTCCCCTAGGTCGTGCAACCATGATACTTATCGGATTGGTTCGAGTCGAGAGGACCCGAAAGAGGTCGGAGCATAAATCAGGGCCCCTTTGAATTCCCTAAAGAGGCCCTTTCTGAAATCCAGGGCTTGAATAGGCTTGTCGCCAGGCTGGTGACTTCGGCCTTTCGGGGCCGCCCGAATCTTGAATGGGCCCGCGATTCCTAGTGAAAGTCTTTGTTTACACACCAAAACGCACTTTTTTTATCTCTGTGGATCCCTCCTGCTGGAGATACCTCCTTAGCGCGGGGACCGGCCCTTGAGGCGTGTCGACCTTTTATTTCGGGATAAGATTACACCGGTGTGGCTGTAGGTACAAGAAATTAATTCTCCCAGGTGAATGGGGATTACAGACGCTCCTGCCAGTTCGTCGTGGATTCGTAAAAATCTCTCTAGTATTATCGCGTCTATTCGATCGGAGTGTCTACTTTTCGTAAAAACTGGAAAATATCAGGAAATTGGATATCCTGAAATCAGGAAAATTAAATCCGTCATGGATCAGGAAATCCGAATGCTTCAAACGTGTCTCAGCTACACATGTAGTTTAGCACATGCAAAAGTGATACATAATGTTGGCTCGTGAAATTGAGCGTGTCTAGTTATTTGTGAAAAAAGCAGGATCATTGGGGAGACTTACTAACGGCAACCCACGGAAGACCCCATACACTGGGGGAAAAAAAAACACACATTGGATCTAGAGTCCAGACTCTTGAAAACATTGACAAGAAAAAATACTCTTGATTCAATCGGATTTTTGCTTGACTCAAAACGAAATCCGCTTAAATTAAGAAGCTTGGTTCTTGATTTAAGCTAGATTCTGATTGAATCAAGAGTACTTTTTCTTGTCGATGTTTTTAAGAGTCGAGACTCTAGATCCAATGCGTTTTTTTTCCAGTGTAGTTAGTCCATAATTTTCTTCCTTAGACTATCCGAACCACTCATTTTAACCAATAGGATCACTCCATACTTCTCATGTCCTCTTTTCTATCCCTTCGTCTATCGATTTCAGCAACCAGCCTGCTGAGTCGTTAAAAATCCGAAAATAACGAAGTCCTGTAAAGTTCATCATTACATTAATCGTTTACTTTTTTCCATGGGGAAATCAATGGTTCTCGGGGCGATTTGGCAAGCGGGCGGGCATTGTGTTGGCTCCGTGTGTATGCTGGGGTGTTTTGAGTTATGAGCCGGCCAAGGAACCTGCTCGATCGGGAATTAGTCTCCGGCGAATCAATTAGTCGATCGATTGTGACTCCGCGAGGCATGTGTCGTTCGGGGGCCGAGCTTGGATCCCCACCTGCGCACGCCCTGATTCTCGGCTCGCGCGATAAATCCAACATCGAAATTTATCCAACACGCCGCCCTCAAATTGATTTCCCGTGTTTCCCCGCCGCCGGCCTTTTTCGCCGTGTTTTCCCGCGTGTTCATGGGTGTTCTCGCGTCCTATCCCGCCGTGCTAAGGGAAAACGCCGTATGAACATTCGAGAGTTGCCGAATTTCCTCCTGTAAAAAGGTTATTTTTGAAGGAACAAAACTATATTTCTCCTTGGAATTTGTACACTATTTGGATCAAATTACGATCGAAACCCTCTGAAAAATTGTAGGAAAAATGTTTATAAATATTCCCGAAAATTCGTGATTTATAAAAGGAAATTTGGCAACGTCTAAAGGCTTATACGGCGTTGTTCCATAGCAAGGCGGTATTTTTTATGCGTCGGAGCTTTTGAAGGGTAGTGCGTCGGTCGCGAACGTGAGCGAGCGCCTGGCATCTGTTCTTTCTCTTCATTAGCCTTATCGCTAGGCAATTAAGGATGCTCGCGCCTTTGTTCCGCCGCACAATGGAGCGAGAAAGATTTGGCATGATACGAAAACTTTAAAGATTTTATCTTCGTTACTTCAAAATATGGAAGTTTAAAATCGGTTCCATCGGGTTTTTCTTCAAATTGTTTATACAATTTAATCCTTAAAATTTATAATTTGACAAAATTAAAATCCGAAGCGGCTGTGGTCAAAATGTCACTTCAGACTTTCATCTTTGTTCCTCTGTGCGCCGTAAATCTGCTCGACTTTAATCCCGTCCTCGTCGTTATTCTTAACGTTCGCGACAAAATAATATATTCATGGAGCAAAGAGGTCCCAGGACTTCTCACTTTCATTTTCATCCGTCTCTGTTCAAGAAAAGGGTATTCCTTGTAGCGCTTTTTCCTTTCGTCTTTGTTTTCAAATGCGAAAAGATTTTTTTGGTGAAAGATGAAGATGAGTCTGTGACCGTTAAGACAGGTCCTTCCTGGTTGCCAACGAACTAATATGGAGAAATGAACATTGAATGCACATTTTTCCTTGAAATTTTCAGATATTTTAGATTAAATTACGAACAAAACCTCCTGAAAAATTGGTGGAGATATATTCAGAAATATCCTTGAACATTTGTGATTTGTGTAAGGAAATTTGGCAACTCCTGGTGACTCATACGGCGTTCTTCCTTAGCTTTGCAGCATAGTCGGAGGTACGTTGTGTCCCTGGAGCTTGGAGATTCTGCGACTTTCAATCAACCGGAAAAACAAACACCCCTCTGAAAACGGTCAGCATAATGAACGGGACCGTCACATCCGTCTTAATACGGATTGATTCGTACCTAATCCATTAGGACTATCGCTCAATTTTGAGCCTCCGCGCGCGGACCGAGGGGGCGGTTTGCGGACAAACAGGCCAACAAAGCTGTGCTCATTACTGCCGCAGGTTGGACCGTCGTCGTAAAAATATGATTTTCCAGACCGTAAATCCCTTTTAGTCCTTGCGCAACCCTCCTCTCCAAGATATCCATCAGGCGGGGAAGAAAGAGATCTGTTCATGTCACCCAACAGGGGTGGAATATGTCATGATGTTGCTGAAAACCCCGAAACGCTCTTATGCTCGATTTAATTTCGCTGCGGCGTTGCCGCGACGGAACATATCTCTGCCTAATAAATTATGACCATATCATGCGGACGGGGAAACTTGGAGTATTTGTGTAACTCGGGCTGAGACCGCCGTTGAAATCTCACGTAATTTTTCACATGAAATTTCAAGAAGTCAAAAAGTCTCAGGAATTTCATGTCAACTAGTTTTCACAGGAAAATCTTGTATAATTTTACACGCGAAAATTTCAAATTCTTATTTTTCATGAAATTTTCCATATCTCAACTCGATGTCCGGTTCACTTGATGTACTGCTAGAAAATTAACCGTTTTCGGTAATCCGTTATATTTTGCATGGTTTTTTCCCCCTTAAAAGCGAGGAAAATGTTTTACCACCGCAGTTAAAATTGTTTATTCTCGGGGCCAGCCTTACAGGAAAAGATTCCCCTGGATGCACTCTGCTCCGTCGTTCAAACACCATTTTTGTCACAGAATGATATTTTGGTTCAATATCGGAATAAGAACCTTGCGCTTTGATAGATATCACTATTTTTTCGCAAGCATAAGATTCCGTGGCGTTCAAAATATATCTTTGAATCTAGGTTTTTTCTAGATTGCCTCCCAGAGAAAGTGTTAATCGGTGATAGTGTTCTCATCTTCCCCGTCCTGAGAGCGGAGTAACGAGTAACGAGGTCTTATTATTTTTCGGGCGGCTCATTAACTTCACCGTCACCCCTTTCCCGGCCTCGACCTTACATTCAAGCGAGCACAGCCGAGCATTAGAACCGCATCCAGACTCGAAAGCATCGACTCCAACGGAGCAGTTCGGTAGCTATCGGCGTAGGATTATACACGGTCGGTAGTCGCCACCTACAATCAATTATTTACCATCGTCGAGTGTAAAATTCAAGGCTCTCGACGACGGGAGATTGCCAGTTCGCGAAGGATAAGTCGCTTTTCCACGCATTTGTGCCTGTGAGATCGTAATAATCCGGCAACAAGGCAAGGGAACGGTGATATATTACCGGTTGTTGGAGTGGCGACAAAGACGCTGTCCAGAGCTCAGGAAAGCCTCAATTACACTTGCACCCCCGCCCCCGCCCCACTTATTGGCTCTGGAACTCGACGGAAATGAGTGGCTGACTGGCTTTTCGGATCTAATTAGGAATTCAATAAATGATATCGTCTGGTCGGACCATGCCTCCTCGTGCCTATCATTGTTCCATCCCTTGCTTTCTCGCGAAACGCTTTGCCTGAATGGGTCAGTTGTGCTGGTTACAGAATCATGTTTTTATGCTTGATTCTTGTAGATTAGCTAAAAATAATAAGATCCGTCCAAACAGCAACTCTCTCTGCTCAATATTAATCGAGATATCACGCTTAGAAAAATTCAGTTCGTGGCGTCATCCACTGTGGTAGTGCCACCCTTAGTTTCTTCCACCTTGGTTTCATCCGAGTTTTACGTTGAGTAACCAGTACAAATGTGTGTACTACTGACTGGAACTGTAAACTTGATTTAACCAAGGTGGAGGAAACTAAGGGTGTCACTGCCGCGGTACATGACGACATCAATCGAATTTTTCAAAGCGCGATAACTCGGTTGACATTTAACAGAGAGAGTTGCTGGTCGGACAGAAATTATTATTTTTAGCTAATCTCTAAGAATCAAGCACCAAAGCACGATTCTGAGACCAGAGTAACTGATCCATTGCGAGAAATTACCAGTGGGATTTTCATACAGGTAGTTGTCTGAAGGGATGCTGGGCAATCCTATTTTTCATATGGACCACTCTTTTGGAAAACCCCTCGTGAAACTGTTTTGGTCAGTGACATTGAGATAACTTGCAAAAGTTACATTGTAGCACCGCTCCAGCGCTCACGTCCAGATAAGTGAAAACGAAATTGAGAAATCAAGTTCGCCTTCAATTCGATGGACGCAATTTGAGCGGCTCAGGAGGTGATTTAGTTGTATCACGCATTTTAGTTCAGCTTGACATCCGAAAGACGAGTGACTTTCGTTGGAATTTTCGTGTTTTTAATGACCATCGCAGCGAAACGTCCAATCACTTAATCATATTTTCCCCGCAGAAAAGTATTTAATTATTGACGTTGAGATAAGTTGCAAAAGCTAAACTGTAGCCCCGCTCTCACGCGCTAAGTCATTTTAAGGAATATTTGGCCCGTGAGGAATCCTTCACACCCGCCATGTTTTCATTTTTGATGGCCACAAACAATCTCACAGTCTCCCAACTCCCCAAGGCGCGGTATCACTCGGAAAAACAAGGAAAAACACCGCAAAAGCCGTCCAACGTTGCCAAATCTCCTTCGATAGAATAGCGAAATTTTGGGGAAGCTTTTGAATATTTTTATCAGGTTCGTCACACAATTTTGCTCCGAAGTCAATTTGAAGTGTCCAAAAATGTCAAGGGAAAATAGTAACAACTTACCTCGCATATTAATATATTATGGGGGGGAAATTTGGCAGCGCTTGAATTTCCATGCGGCGGTCCTCCTTGACACGGCAGCATCTCGCCGTGAAATTTGAGCCCTCGGCTTTTCGCGAAAACTGTCTCCAGGAATGCGTAGAGCCCCCCCCCCTTCGCTCCCAAACCGTGGAAAACGCAACCCGAGAATTCGCGTACGCATTAATATTAATATTAATCCTCTCGAATTTTATGTTTGTGCCTTTCAGGGCCCACTCGTTGTCTCTTGTCCTCGTCCGTTTGAAAAATTCACACCGAACCGCGTATGCGGTGAAATGACACCTCGCTCGAGTTTGATATATCGTCTATTCGCCGTTCTCGCTCGGGAAGCTTTGAAAAAACGCCGTATCTCCCATTCAAAATGCATCGCACATCCGTTGTTTTCCCTCCAAAAACTTCGCCGTGCGGTCGTCGTTAATTTCTCGCGACGCGTGTTGTTGCGCGATGACCGTATCACACCGTCCATCGGTTCCAAACTTGACCGATTACCGAAAATAAAATAAAAAAATAAATGAATAAAAATGCGGGGGGAGAGGAAACTCATCTCGCAGGTGACATTCAGGACGCGGAAGGGCGTGAAAGACATCATTAAGCAGACTTATTTTCCGACTCTGCGTCCCGAACAAATTGTTTTTCGGTGATAAATAGGTCCTCGTTTAAGGCTCCAGCCCGTGAGTGGGTTGGGAGGGGGGAGGGAGGGTTTGAAGATGGTAAATGAAAAAACTCATGATTTCAAGGAATCCGGTCGAAATACTTGCCTAATGCTTAAGCGCTAGGAATCCCGGTTTAATCCAGTCATGCCGCGTTAGTACTCTTCCCTCAACATAGTTGCCGTAACTCAGCCATACTGTCGTGGTTAAGGAAGAACGCCGTATGAACATTCGGAAGTTGCCAAATTCCCTCGGGAAAAAACCGTGTATTTTTGAGGAAAGGTGTGAACTTTTATCCTTGAAATGTTCACGTATTCTAGATTAAATTGCGAAAAACTGTCTGAAAATTTGAAAGGAAAATATTTACAATTTCCTCATCAAATTAGCTTTTTATCGGAAGAAATGTGGCAACGTCTAAAGGCTCATACGGCGTTCCTCCTCAGGACGACAGCATATGCCTCAACTTCGGAAAAAACTAGAAATACTGGTGCTTTTTCATGGGAAAAATTATAGGAAATTCGGATGAAAAATTGGCTTTTTTCAATTTTTGAAACTTTCCTAAATGACATTTTTTGTCGTCCTAATATTATCTTCTTCAAATATGTACACGCTTCACGATAAACGTGTAATGAGATTTTCGATTTTTAAAAGTTCCGTATTCAATCAGGACATACAATCGGAAACACTTTTCGATTTCGCCGCCTCAATTTCTGGGTCCGACAACGTCGAGTTTCGGGTTCCTGGGCTCCTCAGGTTTGAACGCCGAAGATTAATAACATTTTTCGGTTTCAATTAGCCAGGTCGGCTGTCAGAGATTACGTCCCTCGATTCATCCATCGTTGATAAATTCGTACATTTCGGGAGGTTCCGGGTCCAGGAACCGGTGGTGCAGCACGGATGCGTACACATGCCGATTTTTCGGCTAGGAAATCGACTTCGCTGTGTCTACAGGAAAAATTGGAGGTCATTAGTCCTCGTCAGCCGCACAGTGGTTCTAGTTAATAGGAGAGGTCGGACAACATTTGGAGACTTTAAAAGCTTGTAACTCCGTTTTTACAAAACTCTAAGGTTTTAAAGGTGGTTTCCTTGGTTTCCTTGTGAAATCGTCTTCTAGAACCGACCCCTCAAAATTTAAAATGTGACGGAATAAACATTAAAATTTGCAGTGTTAGTCAAGAATTTCATGTCCAACCGCACCCATTGACTCGATCCACTGTGCGACTGTGAGGCGCGAGGCTCGAATTCGTCATTTTTACTAATAGCAGGACCCATGTTTTCGACCGGAGCTGTGTTTTGACTTCTTTACGACGTTAACCGTTAGCAGCCAAAGAAAGAGCGAATTGGAAGGTGTTTGCGCTGGAGCCTCCACAAGGTGTCTGGAAAGATTTATGCTCAGTTTTTATTTTGTATAATTGCACCCAGGTTACAGCTTTTCTTCTTAAAAAGGCTTAGTTAAATACTTCTCCACTGAGGTACAATGGAGAAGGTGCATGGTGTCCAAAAATTGAGTCAAGTTTATTTATAATTGGACACTTAATAGAATGAACTTAGAATAATATATATACAGGATAGTATATTGTGGTTTCTTTATTTGATGATTCGTTGAAAAATTATCTGATTTGCTAACTTCATGTGTTGGGTTCGGAAATGTCCTATGACGTTCGTTACAGCCTCGTTAACGTCACCAGTTTTCGTTACTTCTCAGTTCTTCCATAAGACGTTGGTTAATTTATTCCTCCCATGTGAATTTCTTCCTAACGAAAACCAGCTAAATTCTGCCTTGAAATTTTCCGAGTAGGTGCCGGTACCTGTATTCTCTTTACCCCAAGGGAATTTTACGGAAAGTTTCATGGTTTTACGCTTCTAAACCTTGCAAAAAAAGAACATAGGATGAAATCAGGCAATCTGAAATGCAGTTACTCTCATTCTCGTCGAATCCGTCCATCTACCGATGGTCAGAATGTAGTTAATTTTTTTGGTGAAATTATGGATTTTATTTTAGATGGATGTATTTTAAGCACTTTTCAGTTCCGGTGTTCGGAAGAAACTTTGTCACGGCGAAAAATCCGTGGGCGGGTTCTGCAATAAACTTGCGGTGCATCCTGTTGAGTCACTTTTTTACTGCCGCCTGAATCACTTTCCCGGGGCAAATTACCGGACGCTCCTAATGACATTCAAAGTTGTCAACTCAGCTCGGCGGATTCGTCGTAACCTGCCTCTTTTTATTCCTCGACAGGTACCATAAATTAATTTCTGGCCGCGTCACCGCCCCCCCCCCCCCCGCCCCTGCCTGATCGGGCTTCGCCGCCGCTAATTTCCCCGTTTAAATGGATTTTTCGCATTCCGAGAGAGCGGCGTGGAATCGCGCGGATTTTGCGCATGGCGGCCGCAAAAAACGCGTGAAGTTTTTGCGATTTTGGCAGCGTCGTCGTGGCGGATTGCTCGGGTGGCGTCAAATTCGCGAGACGCCGGCTCCGGCCCCGCGAATGCCTTCGCGAATATCCGCGGCGTTCGCGCGTTTCGGCGAGGAGTAATCGGATTACCCGCTAATCCTTCACGGATTCTTTTAATTTTTAACTGTTTCGAGTCGCAGTGATCGTGGTGTGAAACTCAGGCTAGGATTTTTTGGCTACGTCTTCGAAATTTCTCGACAATATCTTGACACCTCCTAGTACCTAATTTGAAAATATGCACACACACAAAAAAAAAAAAAAAAAATCACCACTATTATCTAAGTTTGTGCCTAGGTTATCCGCAAGGCGAACTTTGGTCAAGATCGGATGAAAAACTTGGATGTCAGTGGACTGACTCTGCATCATGCGGTATTACTCGTGCTGCTGAATGGACGAGACAGGGAGGGGAGGGACCTTACATAAATGGACTACATTTTGCAATTCAGAACTATAACGGGCTCTGATTAGAAAGAACGTATGTAACATTAGTTTCCTCACGAACACTAGTGTTTCAACATTTGAGCCAGAAATTATAGTTCCGAATTGCAAAATTTAGTTCAAATCTTTGTTTCTCATCCATAGGAACGTGACTCCGTTAGAAAGTCGCAACATTGGCGCGAACAATACAATTTTTTGCAAAAACCTTACAATGCAATTATCAGTCCAATTTTTTTTCAATTTCTGCGTTTAGCCAGGAGAAAAATCAGCAAACTTTTCAGTCAAGAAAATTTAATCGTCTTCTAGTATAACACAATGTGCGAGTGGAAAATTTACAACTCCTAACTTGGTTCAGAACTTCTTGACTCACCCCTATGGAGGGTGAAAGGGGAAGAAGACACCCGGCATTAGGGTAAGGAGAGGTAAAAAACGAGGGGAAAGCCTGGCGTCATTAAAGGAATGTAACATGGCGAAGACGTGCGATCAGTTTCTGACCGTCGCGTTGGAGGGGCGAAAATTTCTGAGAAAATTATTCCCGACAATCGGAGAAAAGAAGAGTGTCGCCACACAACTCCGCGTCGCGGTATTGGACTCGGCTTTGAAAGGTGTTTTTGTCGGCTCCAGATGATTGATCGCAATCTACCGGTACCGGTAATGCAGATTCAGCAACTCGTGTCAGTTGTGTGGCGCGCCTTGCGATCACTCGATTAATCAGCTATTTAAACCTATGAGGAAAGATCGATTATCAGGGTTACCTGAATAATCGATTCTCAGCCTTAGCTTCTAATGAGGGAACATCGATAGTCGATACGACTCATATGGTGGAGCCAGGCTGCCAGGGTGTCGGATTCTCACCATCAGGATCCCATCTCCTGAATTCTCCGAGGTGGCCTGCCGGAGTTATTTGCTTACTCGTAGGAAACTCAGCGAAGAAAGGAAAGAAGTTTTACACAAGCAAAGCACCTTTCAACTGATGGGGCAGTAGGTGAGGTTCGAGTTTAAAAAAGTACTGAAATCGTTGCTTTTCTCGCGCAGGAAATGGGAAGAGGATAGGAAACGAGGTTTCATTTTTCGAGGTCTCATTTTGGACGTAAATTGGACCCCAAGTCGCATTAAGTTTCAACCGAGAAAAAGAGGTTTGAAGTGCTTTTCCTCGATAAGACTCGATGTTAAGGACAGAGCTAAGCGGCTATTTTGACGATTTATGTAGTTTTGCTCGGTTATGAATTTTTAATACGAGCAAAAAAAAACAGCACTATTCATGTTCCAGTCGAAGGGCTTGGAGGACAAGGCGCATTTGTGCGGTTTCTTAAACAAATTTAGTTATAGTTGGTATTTGGTCATGGCGTTTCCGAAAAAGTTATGAGTGATTGCGATCACACATAATTTTGCACGAGCCCTTCAAAATACCATTTGGCGCAAAAAATGATTATTTTGAGGATCATTTCAAGACACTGGAATTTCGTAAGACCCAGAACGGCTGTCCCTAGCGTGGCGCTGCTCACCTGCAAACAGATGCAACCACCCATAAACCAATGATTATCATTATCCTTATCCTTTTTACAAGAGGCACCGAGTGTAACCGCGATCGGGCCGAGATAAAAGGATCGTTTTGGGGGCACAAGAGACGCCGCGCGCGCTTGCGCCCTTCAATCCGGCACGCAACGCCACCGCTCCAAAACCGCGCAACTCCCCCACGATCCCCGGGCACAAACGCCGTTTGGCGGAGAACTCGACAGCGGTCCACTCGTGGCATGGCAGCACGAAACATCTCGAGCCGTCAATACCAACATAAATATTCAAATTTCGCCCCGCGGCCTGGCTCCAGCGGTAGGCGCGCAGGCCGCCACTTAGAGGGAAAAATAAAAACCGAGCGGGGAGAGAAGTATCCCGTCATTACGGGCATAGATCGAGTTAGCATTAAATCCAATCGGAGGAATTAAACGGCATTTAGGTTAGGTTCTCTGCCAGCTGGTGGAAATAATACGCTTTTCAATAAAGCGCTGCCCGGCGCGGTAATTTCCGTGGATTCTTGGCTTCCCGATTATCCGTTAATATCTAAATGAGCCCGTACCATTGGTGTAATGATGGGCTTCGTCGTTTATGTCTCCGCAGTTGTTGCCGAATCGTGCGTAAAAATAGAACATTTTCGGGTTGTTTTTTAAAGTTGACGGGGCGATTCGGCGGCGGGCGTCTGGGCAGTCCACAAACACGCTCGGTACGTAAACAGAGCCTCGAATCTAAGCCCTTCTCGAGCTATTAAATTTAATTTCCAGGGACAAGCTGCCGGCCCGAAAAGCGATGGGCAGGTCCTTGGAAATAAAACTTAATTTACGGCACGTCCCTCCGACGCGCCGCGGTTTTACCTGCTAAACACTCGTTTTGCAATGCTACCTGCCGTCGTGGATCGTAGAAACAAAGGGGGGAGGAAAATAGACACTGAGAGCCTCCCCGATCTCACTATGCGGGATATTTGTTATTATTGTCTGGAGATCGTCCTCTGCAGAAGCTCGAAACTATGGGAAGAGAAGGTTGGATAGAGGACTTATCAATCTATACTGCCGAGCTAGGGAAAAATAGAGTCCCTTTATACCGAGAGTCAAGACAACACTCTTCATGGAGTCACAGACGGGAATAAAGATTACAGAAATTGAACGTTTTTCGTAATCTTTGATCGGCCCATTCTCGAATTCCTTTCTTCGTTCCTTCCCTCATTCCGTTTGTTCCTTGCCGAACCCGTAATTCCCCGGTCCATTCCAGATTATAATCTTTGCAATCGGTGAAACTGTAATATTTATTCCCGTTTGTGACACTGTGAAGGCCTAAAATACGGGAACCAATCAGAAATGGATTCAAATTGTCTTGACTCTCAGTATAAAGGGACTCTAGGGAAAAACGCCGTATGAGCCTTCAGACGTTGCCAAACGTCCTTTGATAAAACAAAGTATTGAGTAAAAGTATTGAGTCTGTTTGAATTGTCTGTGTTGAATTGTTTGTCTTGTCAGTTCAAAAAGTCAAGTATTGAGTATTGAGAATTGCGTTGTTAATTGACGCTTCCATTTATTTTCTCGAAGTACTCGGAACCTGGACATTTTCTTGAAACCATACATTTTCTTCCTTTACGTTTCATCCAACGAATATTGATACCTATCCAATGATTCCGGTCCTTCCGCTACGAAATTCTTGTCGTTGGTTCACCTGAAAGTATCCCAGCTGCTCAGAGTGCGATAGCATAATTTTTTTTTCGTGTGGGGGGGAGGGGAGGTGGTTAATCACACACACGTTGCCACCAACGAATAATGAAAAAAACCACGGTGACGACAAGAAAAGGGGTATAATTTACCGCATGGTTCTGCACCGGGCTGCATACCGATTAGGGCGCTATCGAGTTTCTCCCAACCGCGGATCGGCGAATTAAACCGTAAATGCGAGCACTTTTCAGTTAATTATCGGCAATTGAGCCTACTTTTAAAAAGCGTGTACGCAGCGAACATGTGTTCGCGCGGCATGAGACCGATCATTAAGACCGCGCTCCTGTTTAAGTATTCATATCTTAAGTGTACGAAAGTGAAATTTTGTGGGAGGTTAGGAATTCGGCCGCCCGTAATTACGGCGGTGTTACGCACTGGAGCGCTGAAAATGACGTCCGTGCGAGGAATAGGAGCCATTGGAACGCTCCTCGTCTGAACCTCGTAGAAAAATGAAGGCTCTGCGACTGTTTTGTTCGATAATTTTGCCTCTGTAATTAAAATTTAGTATTCCTGCATATATTTTTCGTTCCCCCCCTTTTTTCTTCTTTTGTTGTCGAGTTTTTCAAGTTTTGTGAGCCTGAATATGAGGATTGGGGGTCGTTCATAAAATACGTAACGCTAACTTTACGTTTTTCTCGAACTATGCAAGTAGATGCCACGCACTTAAATTGTTTATTCTTTATGCCCTCCAAACACCGTACCAAACTTCATGTGTAAATGTGTAATGCAGAGTTTTTTCTTAATCTATGAAGTAAAAGTTTTCAAGCTGGACTTTAAGTTCCCTTCAGAGACCAATCACCTCCATTCAGTAGAAAACGAAAAATTGATCTTATTACAGCTGCGCTTTAAACTAAAATCTCAATTTGTCACGCGTGTCAACAGAGAGAGCTTTTTCTCGTCTAGCAAGCTCCAATTTGTAACCAAGACGACTCCTCTTCATTTTTTTTGGAAAAAAAAACCGAATTAAGAAGTGCAATGCTGCCGTGCTAAGGGAGAACGCCATATGAGCATTCGAGAGTTGCCAAATTTCCTCCGATAAAACATGTATTTTAGACGACATTCATGCACATTTTTCTTTGAAATTTTCATATATTTTACATTAAATTGCGTACGAAACCGTCTGAAAATTTTGGAAAATAATATTCTCAATTTTCCCAGTAAATTACGTTTTTATTGGAAGAAACTTGGCAACGTCTGAAGGCTCATACGGCGTTCTTCCTTAGCACGGCAGAATGGCTAAGCATGATCGATGGGAGCACGAGTCGAAAAACCCGACACTCAGCGGGTCGATAGATTGTCGAATCGTTATCGAATGAACTCGATCGATATATCCCTATCTTGGCAATGCTATATATCGATCAAGGTTGTTCGAAATTCGATAATCGACCCGCAGGTATGCGTCTGAAAACGAGGAAGAAAATAAAAACTAAAAGCCGAGTCGATGACTTATCCGAGTGACGATATTTCATAACATTTCCATAATCGTGTTTATTCCGGACGGGCAGAATCCAGGCATCCGAAACTTTCGGGCGCAGTGCCTTTCGAAAGCTTAGCTGTCGATACGACCGGAGCTGATGGGGGGNGGGGTTTTTCGGGGGAGACCCGGGCTGCCCATTACCAATAATCACTAAGTCATGTAATCATAAATCCGAGAATGATCCGTCGGAAACCCTCGTGTCATTGGCTCCTTCTTCTGTCTCGTTTGAGTAATCCGCTATTGTCTTCTTTGTTCTTCTCCTTCTTCCCTCTTCCCTGTGCCTTAACACTCGGAGGTCGTCGAATCCTAGGTGTATGATTCGACCGTTGTTGCCGTGTTTTCAAGGCGCAAAGAAAATCTATCGCAAGGAAAATCGTCTTCGTTATGGAAGAGTAGAATGCCATGTAAACCCATATTAAATTATAAGGAAAAGAATATTTCAAAAACTCATTTCTTTTTACAAGAAAAGGTTATTGTCACGAAAAGAAAAAGTAATGTACTTAGAAGTAATGGACTTTTCATGGGTTCTTATGTCACTCTACTCTTTTACTCTTTAGTGACAAATACAATTTTCCTTTTGCACGGTAGCGATTTCGTTTATCTCTTGTGTTCGAAGTTTCGCTTCTACCTGTTCAGGCCTTGTCGCACCATCAAACTTCTCCTATCAAATTGAATCAATTTTGATTCGATCCTCAGGATTCTGAACAACTGTAGTCAGCTATTTAGGCAATCATTTATGATTGTGATGATTTTCAGTGAAAAAGACAACATCGAAATCGACCTGGGTCGAATTTCGAGCGAGAAACGTAATTTTATCTGAAAATCCTCGAAGCATCGCGCAGCCGCTATGGTGCTCAATTTAAGTACCGCCCCCTCCCCTGGCTTTAATGTACCCATCGTTGTCAAATTTGCGCCTCAAACAGTAATGTTCAAGAAAATTAATTAAGAGTCATATTCTCCATGACCTACAATGAGTTGTCGACTACGAAATTAAAAGTTAAGCTGAAAAAGTGTGCGAAGTTCTAGAGAGCTGCAAACAATTGATAAAGAAATGTTGATACATGCAAAACCTGATGAGTTAATCGTTGACAACACTGCTACCAGAATGAAAATGTTAGTGCCGAAGCTTTATGAGGAAATAGTTCGATTTAACTGTTCGTGATGACGGATGACGTCATTTTGTGGCTGTAATTTCCGAGCCCAAATGGAGAGGACCCGATGATCACTGCTTTGCCTCCACGATTCTCAGCGCACAGTAAGAAAAGGGGCTGGATTTCATTTTTTTTCGTATTTTACTTTATCATATACTAGTGTTCGCGACGTTTTTGGGGCAGGGACGTTTTCTGCTTACAGGTCAGAGGAGTGCTGCTCTCGCCAAGCAACTTTGGAGCCATTCCATTCATGGCCGGATTCGCCTACTTGCCGCCAATGGGCCGCCTGTATTTTGCCGCCCCCTCTCATTCGTCTTGAAACTCAATAAAAACCATCAAATTAACGTGTCAGCGGGGGAGGGGTGCATAAGACGCATTTACTCGTGTTGAACACATTTTTTGGGAAAGCCCTGTCAACACTACTAGCAAAAGTTCACGGAACTTTGCGCGAAAGTTAAGTTCCGTAAACCTATCTCTGTGTGGGCAAGGCCTTCCATTCATAAGAAATGAACGAATAAATTGTGAAAGAACAAACATAAATGTGGTTCAATGATTTTGACTTCCGCCGCCGCGCCGCGCAGACCGCACCGTGTTGGACGCAATGCGTGAAGTATTCACGCAGTCTTGTAGGCGCTATCCGTTTCACGCTGACCGCAATAACCGCACTGTGTTTGATGCAATGTGTGAAGTATTCGTGCAGTCTTGTAGGCGCTAATATGTGTTACATGCCAATCGCCATCAACTATGAAACAAACAAGTATGAGATTGATTCCATTGGTTTTATCGTGAAATTTACTTTCAAAAACACTCCTTGAAATTGAATTTGTGAGGTAATAAACATCAAAATTGAAAATTTTAGCCAACAATGTAATCTCCGACCATTTCTTCCAGCTCATTCCACTGTGCGGCAGTCAGATTACCAAGTACATTTTTTTATTGTGTAATGACATGACGTCGAATTCCGCCTGATTTTCCGGATATTCCGAAAACCGAGCGAGTCCGTCCCAACTAATCCGGAGTTTCCTGCACCTATGTTCTACCTACCTCAGGCCGCTTGGCCCCACAGTATTTTATCTCCCAATTCGTGAGTTGAGATTTTTCATCGCGTTGCATGCGACTCGAACATCGAGTCAATATTGTTCGTCTCGTTAACAAGCTCAAGCTCGCTGACTGTCAAACAGGAACAAACACATGTAGAGGAGGCGGAGGATGCTGATAAGTCCCGTGCCCCGTCGTCGGAAACGCCTATCTACGTATCTACATGAGCCCTGGCGTGAATGAATCCCCCGGAGTTCCGGAGTTACGGAACGAAACCGAGTTACGTCTTTTTTCCGGAGGAGATACAAAGTTCGGGAGCCCCTACTCCGGAAACGAGTAATTATCAGGACGGATCCCGATAACGACTCTGATAAAATTCCGCACCAAGACTTCTCGGAACAATGACAATAACAATACCCAATTGATAAGGGGCACGTAANGGGGGGGGGGGGGGGGGGGCTCATCCCGAGCCTTGACTTGACATACGCTCATTGGGTCAGTTCGGTCAGCCAGCGGGCAGTCCACCCGAAATGAGATCATCATTCTACCGTGCTAAGGAAGAACGCCGTATGAGCCTTGAAACGTTGCCAAGTTTCTTCCGATTAAAACCGAATTTACCGGGGAAATGGTGAATGCTATTTTCCGAAATTTTCAGACAATTTTGTACGCAATTTAATCGAAAATATCTGAAAATTTTAAGAAAAAATATGCATGAATGTTGTCAAAAATACATGTTTTATCCAGTGAAATTTGGCAACTCTCGAATGTTCATACGGCTTTCTTCCTTAGCACGGGAGAATTACGGGAGGCTCTATTTCACACAGTTCTCACGCCCCGAGGTCTTAATTTCTGAGAGTGTCGAAATTAAAGAGCTGTCAAGTAATTAACGCTTTGTTGTCGATTATTTGTGACTGTCTTGGTACAGACCCCGCCTCATTTACTCAGAGAGTTATGAATGGACGCATTTTAAATATGAGTAAGTAAGAACGCTGTATAAACATTCCTCAAAAAATTCTCCCGATAAAATATCCATTTTTGAGAATAATGAATGTGTATTTTTATTTTTGTGAGAATATTATGTTTATATCTATAAACGTCATAGAAAAGTATGTATGATCCCTCTCGAAAATAAATATTTTATCGAGGGAAATTCGGCAACTGTCGGAGACTCATACAGCGTTCTTACTAAGTTTGCCGTACTTACGGGCTATGTAGGTATGCCGTTCGCGTTCCGGGCTCAGACGCCGAAAGTTCCGGGCATAGCACCCGGTGCAATCGAAAGCACCCAGAAGTTTCGGTCTCTGAGCCCGGAACGGACGGTATTTCTACATAATCCACGACTCCTTTTTTTCAGTGCATCACCAATCGACAGTCTCTATATCGTCGTTAGATTCTGGTCGGGCGACCAGACAACGATGGTGCCGATTGTGGTTGGCTTGACGCTCGGGCAGCGACGACCGGACCGAGGAGTCGCTTGGAAAATTGAGCGACATCAATTGCTCAATCAGAGTTTATTAATGAAGCCCCCCAGTTAATCAGACCAATTAAAAGTCTCGGCAGACGGTTTCCTTCTGCCGTTCAATTAACCGAGAAGGGGAAACAAATGCATCCATCGGACACGGACAACTGGCGTCGCATGCCTCGCGAGATATCGATCGTTCTGCCATTTAAACCTACGGAGAATGATCGATAAACAGGGTGTTCGCAACGAACCGTTTGATAATCGATTCTTTACCGTAGCCTCAAATGGGGAAGTATCGAAAATCGATCATTCACGCCTCGCTGCTGACAACTGGCTCACTCGTACCGGTCGACGACGGACCCCGGTGTGTTCCTTGTCCCAACTTGTCAGACGCAATTGAAGGGTTTTGCATGGAGCAATGCAACAGTTTGACACGGAACTCGACCTAATTCAAACGATCAGGTTTTTCATTACGTCGTACTCAGGGCAAAATTAGAAGGCGACGCCAAAGATTATATGATTTTTTGCAACCCAATTTGCCGACTGATATCGAAACTACATTTAGACTTCATTTTGCAATAATTAGGAACTCAAATTTCTGGCTCATTTGTAAAAAAAACACTTATCTACATAGGGAAACTAATGATACATACTTTGTTTCTAAGCTGAGCCAGTAAGTAAAATTTTTCCAATTTCTGACCCGAATTTTTCTTTTTTCTGTTGCAGGTAAGGGAACTTTATTCTAACTCCACACCTTGTGTTTTGTATCTTCACGTAAGTAATTATTCTTCATATTTTCAACTCGGAGACGAGTACAAATGACGAATCATGATATTTTGCCTCAGAATGAGCCTCAAGAGCCTCCGTCTCATGAAATTTCTGTCTCCAATCTTTTAGAACTTTGTAAGTGCCCCAAGGCGAATCTGCAAGTTTACCTCCCAAAGTAATCTTTACACTTTAAGGGAGATAACAATGCGGGGTCCAGGGTGTCTACAAGTCCGGAATTTCGGGAAAGTCCGGAAATAGTACTGATTTTTTAAGGGTGGTCCGGAAGTACTGGAAAAGTGTGGAAATTCCGCAAAAAGTCCGGAGTTTTTTTTCCTTTTTTTCGCAACTTGAGCGAGAAATTCAAATTTTTAAAATTTTTGGAATTTCGTCAATTTGAGGTACTGAAAAAGTACTGAATTTCTTGGGAATATACTGAAAAAGTACTGATTGGCCAGCCTGTTTTAGTGACACCCTGGGGGTCTCTGAAACATGTTGCCTCGAAAATCGATTTTCTCCTCGCGTGAATTTTCCTGTATCGGACTCGAGAAAAGAAATAATCAATGTCATTTTGGACATTTAGGGAATTGAAAGAATTTACCAAAACGGTGGGGCGGAACCCTCGCACCTCGAATGAGGCTCCGAGGCGGATAAATTTTCACACGGAAAAACTGGAAGATCGTGGGTGGAGGAAGGGGGGCGTCTGGACTGCGTGGCTAGGATTCCACGTGAAATCCCCGACTAATTCGAGGGTGGTGCCAAGCGCACTGATTAGAATCAGTGAGTTTTCCCATTTCTGTGGTGGTTGCCCGGCTCTTAGGACGGGGCCCTATCCAGCGCACTCGTAATTATTGCTTCAAAAATATGATACATTTTTATAAACCGCCGCCGGGTTCTCGTGCACCGGGACCCCGGACCCAGGCGCCCCGCCCGGCCAACCTCTTATTCCTGCTCCATGAGAAAATCCTGGACCTCTCCGCGATGACGCCGAATTTCACTGTAAAAAACTTTCTTTTTTTGTGTTGCGATTAATATGCGTGTAGCCGGTGGTCGCACGAAAGTGCTAGGGCTGTGGAACTCGCCCACAATATTTTGGGAATCGGCAGCTTGAAGTATCCGAATACAAACATTAATGAAAGAATTTTAATGGATTTTGCATATACTCCGCACTGTGAGCGGAGTTAAGTTCGGTGAAAGGCAATGCAAAAAAATCGTAATATCAATATCTTTGGAACGTTATTTCTCGACAAGTATACACATGAAAGTATTATGTATGCAATGTCAAATTTAAAAGAAAAAATGTCCTCTGATTTCCACCATCATGCAGTTCCAGCTCAATTTTCCCAATTCGTAATTTTCTTTTTTTTCGTCTTCTGGCTTTCTTCCCGTAATTTACCCAACATAGTTTTTGACGGCTACTGAAACTTTTTTTCAGCGGTTGAAGTTCAGTGGGGAATATTTTACAAAGCGAGTTTGACAGTTTTAACTAAATTTTCAGTCTAATCTTGAAATTTCGCCTCAGGCATCAACACCGCGCAAATTAAGGCACAACCCACCGCGAGGCGCAAATCCAAAATCCAGGTGAATCAATTTTTCATACCCCCTCAGGCGGTGGCCATAAACTCCGTTCTCCCCGTGGAGGCAATACTCGAGGCTTTACGAAGATCTGGCAACAGGGCACTGGCGTTTAAATTAAAAGTGTTGCTTTCATGGTAATGTTTTCACCGAGAGGGAGTAACTCGTCTGTCTTTTTAACGAGCGCTTCAGTTAGTCTTACTTGACTGCCTTTTTAATCGTTTTTAACTGAATTCTGTGTATTCATCAGATAAATCCCCCCCTCTCCCCTCCTTGACCCCCCACCCCAGCCCCTACGTAACTAGCACATCCCCTTTCGCGTCGGACGGAGATGATGCGTAACATAGGTTTGAGCCGCCCAACCCCTCCCCCGCCGCGGAGGAAATAATAGTACGCGAATGGCTATTTTTGCCGAGATGGAGGAGGCTAGACTCATATCTGCGTCGGCGATCAGCCCGGGCGGTCTGGAAATGAAGAAATTAATTGTGTGTCTCAGCGCTGCGTACGTACATCGTGCCGCCTGTCGAAGGCCGCACACTGCACACCCGTGAAAAGTCATGAGGTCATCAGTGAGCGTCGGGAAAGTAATTTTCCGAGTCTCGAGATAATCTCTCAGCGGACTGAAATACATGGTGACAGTCAGTGGAAAGTCAGTAGCACTGGTCAGCAGGTGTTTTGAATCTGGAAAACTAGCAAAAATTTTAAATAAAATTGTCTAAACGCTGAGTCTCCACGACTCAGCGGGCTGATTGTTGAAATTGATAGACAAATCTATATGCAATAGGAAAGGCATAGTATGGAGTGATCCTACTGCAGGTTGAAATGGGTAGTTCTTATAGACGAACAGGTCAATGGTGGACTAACTATAGGGCCTCTCGTGGGTTGCCGTAGGTTAGTCTATCACTTACCTCCTTTTTCTATTGCAACCACCCGCCTCCACCAATAAGATCCCTTCGTATCGTTTTTGTCTTATTTGTCTACATGTCACATGTCTATCGATTTCAAAAATCAGCTAGTTGGTAGTTGACGCCATCCGTTATGTGATTGCGTTCGTCGTATCAATGAATCGTTAGACATGGAGCCATTTTAAGCATTATTATCAAATGTAATACATGTTTTCTCATCAAAATTTCACGTAGAACACAATGTATACCGTGAAAATTAGTAGCACAAGCTATTTAACTAAGAGAGAGAGAGGGGGTGGTGAGGGGGAAGGGAAAGAGAGAGGAAGAGACAAGCTGATACAAAAAACGGATGTCTGGAAAAAGGAAAAGAATAAACATGGAAATGGCCATGCCCTTGAAGAAGATAATTCATAACATGAGAAATTGAATTCCGACCAGTAATTCCTCCCTGTGTGTATGCATTATTTTTTATGTGTTTGGATTGGACGGTTGATTTTATTACGCCTCATTTTCACGCGATTTTACGACAGAAGTTATTTCTATTTTATTAATAATTTTCAGTAGCCCCGGAATGCTAGTTTATTCCCGGTTTACTTGCCGCTCTTATCCCTCAGTCTCCAAGACCGTGTACTATCGCATTTTTTGCTTCTTTTGTTTTATCTTTTGTCATAGAGTTAATTATTTTTGTAGACCCGTTTTTTACGTCTCTTAAGCTAGGCGGATTTTCTTTTGATTCAAGCAAAAATGCCACATCAGCTATTGCCAAATTTGATGGGGCAATTTAATTTTTTGCATGAAAAAAGTTGCGCAGATTATTGTGTAAATTTCAGTGCATTTTCTGTATATTACGAAGCAAATCCTTAAAATTGTCAAAGAAATCCCAGCAAATGTTCTCTTGTAAAAGACATATTGCCCAGTTTAATTTGATAGTAGCTGATGTGGCTTGATTCCTTTCTGCTAAGCGCGGTCCAGTTTGGCCTTTTCGGCCCCATTTTCCATGTAAGGCTACGTATTTATCGCCGTAGAAGCCTTTGTAGCTCGGACCTGAATTTTGCACGAAGACGCGAGAGCGGAGGAGCAATTTTTTACGTCGTCCGAGATGATTGAAGATAATCGTGCGACTTGCGACTCCCACACTCTGCGCAGAGACTTCTAATTTATGTTGCATCAATAGCAATCATAGATCTTCACACCTCGGCACCGCGCTGCCCGCGACCGCGTTAACTCGAAAGTTGTTATACTCAAATGGTCCAGCTCACGAAGTTTCATCAATATTCTAGTTAAACCAAGAGTTGAGCCATCGTTTAGCCTTTGCGTGATTTATACGGTGGGTAGTTAGCCCCTACGCCGCGACGTTCCTTGTTGCCGCGCTTCGAGGAAAGCTCAGAAAGTTCGACATTGCATCGGGAACGAACCATTGAGAAGGGCACGGAACTCAGAACTGAAACACGTGTTTTCTCATTGAGAATTCACGCAAGACACGTTAAGATACTGAAATCTCCCAAAATTAAACCGTATGTGAAAAATAATCGTTCGTAGTTCACATTTCAAACAATAGTGAGTAAACGAGTGAATTCACCTACCCGCGAAAAAACCAAAATCAACGTAGGTAAAATAGGCGTTGAAATCAACCTATACGTTCGGCTAATGACTGATTTCTAAATTAGCATGCCCACACCGACCATTGCTTGTACCTTGCTTGCATATTGTCCTCCTATCCTCTGATGATGGCCCCTAGGGCCGAAATGCATCTGCATGGGTATGTAATACACGATCTTTTACCCGCATCTACTTAGCATATCTCTCGGTAAAAAAAGTAAATAATAAATTTGTTACAAATATACAAATTAAACAAAACTAAACAGAATAATACAGAAATTAGTCAAGTGCTCAATTCTCACTCCCACGTATGAGTTGAATTTGAAAAATACTTCTATCCTATTCCATGCAAAATTTCGTGAATGGATCATATACGGTTGTGCTTAATTTTGTACCATGTTTGCAAGTCCGATCAATAGATTAGACAGCAGGCACGATTCTCCGTAATCTTCGCTCGACTCATCTCCGCCCCCTTTTCTCGTACTCTCTCCTTCACATGTGTTCGTTCTCCGTCATCCCAAAACCACCACCACGAGTTTTTAGAGCCAAAATAAGTCGGAACCTCACAACCTTTCCCGTTCCTTTTTAAATTTCAAAAAAGTCTCGGTTTTCCCGCGATCCCGTTGACCAATCAGAAGGGCGGCTTCATTTTTAGCTTTGACGTAGAAAATACATTTGTCCGCTTGCCACCACCTCCTGTATTCTCTCTATTAGAGAACCTATATTGAGAGAGTATGGCCACTGGTGTTACCACCTCTGATTGGCTCAGTCATCTTAGGCTAAATGGAGCCCTTAGGACCCAAAAATTGCGGACGCTATAAACTAATGTAATGTAAAATGACTCCAAATGTAGTTTTCTTTGCTTATCGTAACGAGAAATTTACCCAAATGCACTATTGCGACTTCTTTACATATTTTTAAGGCTAATCGTGTGCAATTTTTGAGAAAAATTATCTTAGATGTAGTAAGGTTGGCTGCAAGTGCGGTTGGTGAAAACCGTCAAAAGTTTGCAATGAGCCCCCTCCCTTTCACAGAAACCAAAACAACGCACCGCCATTTTTGGGTCATAAGCCTCTCCATGGGGCCCAGTGGCCATACTCTCTCAATATAGGTACTCTACTCTCTATGAACTGACCGATTCCTCGCTCTCGGAGGCTCTCGATCGGCTGCAACGATGCCCACAGTTCACGAGGCCGGGGAAGAGTTATGACGGCTTTGGCACCCTCCGCGCGGTGCGATTCTTTGGCGCGTCTGGGCGCGTTGCGTCAGAGCGTCGCGACGGCGGCTTTGTGCGAACTTGCGCAAAAACTCGCGGGTCTGGACTCGGCGACGGCGCTTCCTGGCGTGGCGTGTCGGTGGTGATCCGGCGATCGGGCGTCTCGTCTCGGGAACGCAACGCGGACTCGCGGAGCCGCGTCCATTATTAACATATAAATTAGTCGTCGCCGAATGGGAATGGGCGTAGGCAACCCGGCCAGCAACTGAGACCAGTCGCCTCGTCATCCTCGCTTCCGAGTCTTTCCCTCATTTCCACGTTGTCTAATCGCATCCTCGCACCCATACGGATTCGTCAGATTATTCGCAACGTGAACGTGGTTAACTTATTATGTCAGTTGCGCTGGTCACAGAATCGTGTTTCGGTGCTTGATTCTTGTAGATTGGCTAAAAATAATAAGAGCTGTCCAAACCGCGACTTTCTACGTTCCATGTTAACCCAGATATCGCCTTTTGAAAAATCGGGTTCACTGGGAAAAAAAACACATTGCATCTAGAGTCCAGACTCTTAAAAACATCGACAAGAAAAATACTCTTGATTCAATCAGATTTAAGCTTAAATCAAGAACCAAGCCTCTTAATTTTAGCCTCTAAATTTAATTTAAGCTTAAATCTGATTGAATCAAGAGTATTTTTTCTTGTCAATGTTTTTAAGAGTCTGGACTCTTCCAGTAATTTTGACGTCATCCACCGTCGTTGGAAAAAAAAAGTCGCTCGGATCTAGAGTCCAGACTCTGAATAACATTGACAAGAAAAAATACTGTTGATTCAATCCGATTTTTCCTTGGATCGAAGAGCCGAGCCTCTTGATTTAGGCGATTTCCTTTCGATTCAAGCAAAAAGTCTGATTGAATCAAGGGTATTTTTTCTTGTCAATGTTTTTAAGAGTTTAGACTCTAGATCCAAGCGAGTTTTTTTCCAGCGTACTGAAAAAGCAAGGAGGGTGTTCGTTTTGAAAACCCTGTTAATCGATACTTTTCCATCGGTGACGGATCCATCGATATATCGCAAAATGAGCCGGCAAGAAAACTCTTCAAGCGTGGCAGCTTGGCGTTCGGCGTCCGGGCAAAAATACGTATGAGCTTGGATGGCGAATGTCGGGTCGGTGGATCCGGGAGCCCTTTTAATTAATGCGAGTAGCTCCGGCGAATGATTAGAATAGGAACAAAAGCCAAAGCCAAGGTGTGCAGTGCTCTACCAGAGCTACTCCACGTCTTCGCTTTTAATTGATAAAACCCCTACCCCACCCCCCGCTCTCGCGGCTAGGATGTTGCTGGTGTATCGGCACAGGGTGCCAAAAAAAAACCCAGCGGATTCACCGCGCGGCCACCGGTTGAGAACGCTGGCCCTGGATTGGGTCCTGCTTGAAACGGATCTCAGCAGGAAAGCGCCATGACGTCGGAGACAATATAATTCAGACTTCGCACTGGTGTCTTCCCTATAGTATTGAAGGTACTTTCTGAGGTTAACGGTTAGACTCGCCCAATAGAGAATTTGCAGATGTCTGAAATTTGATTGATTTCGTGTGTAAGTGGAAACTACTGAGTCAACTAAACACGAGGATACCTTTGGTTCATGAATTGAACAATTATTGGAGAAGATATGACAAAAATTAAATGACCTAATCTGCATGCTAAAATACGTGTGTTCAAATGGAAAATGCCGCCAGATGACGGCACTTGGCAGTGCATTTTCTCACTTTTAAGTATATTTTTATACTATTTCCCATATCAGAAAAAAATTATAAAATATACTGTGAAATCAGCTCTTTAAACACTTCCAGATGAAGCAATACAAAATTTGCGTGCAAATTCTCCATGATGACTGTTGACCAATGGGTTGAGCGATTGCTTTACTTTGCAAAAATTGCTTTACAAAGATTGCTTTACAAAAAATCAGAAGGTAACTTTTATACTGTAGGATCGAAGTGGTGCTAGGTCTCTGGGTTGCATTTTCCCTGCCCCGCATTGTTTTCAGGACCACAATCCAGCTCGTGTGCTAATAATTGAACTGGTGGGCACCCTGTGTGCATTTGAGACGTCTCATCGAATCTAATTCCACGGCGCGTCATGAGGTATCTTATAATTAAAACACGTGATCTGTACTCGATCCGGAGGTAAAAAGGCGTAACGCACATCAAGCCCCGGCGATTGCTCGGACTTTGACTTATGGGCACCGCACCCCCTCCCCCTTACCCCCCTAACCCCGTTCCTTCCCGGTTCCACGTTCCTCTGCGTTCTAATCTGCCGTGCCAAGGAAGAACGCCGTATGAGCCTTCAGACGTTGCCAAATTTTCTGTGACAAATCACGATTCTTTGGAAACATTCACTGGAAAAAAAAACACTTTTGATTTAGAGTCCAGACTCTTAAAAACATCGACAAGAAAAAATACTCTTGATTCAATCGGATTTTCGCTTAAATCAAGAACCAAAGCCTCTTAATTTGAGCGGATTTCCTTTTGATTTAAGCTTAAATGTGATTGAATCAAGAGTATTTTTTCTTGTCGATGTTTTCAAGAGTCTGGACTCTAGATCCAATAAGTTTTTTTTTTCAGTGTTTGTAAATATTTTCTGTACGATTTTTCAGAGAATTTTGTCATCTTCCGGCCAAAGTATCACAAGCGCCATGTGACGTCTCAAAATTTTCACGGCCATTTTATTTTTTTTAACAAAGACAGCTTTCAACGAAGCTTCCCGAAAATTCCTCCGAATTTTCTTTGTGCCGTCGATAAAATTCAGTTTAATTTTCAAACAGATCCAACCGACAATTTCCCTGTAAAAAAATTAAATGGCAGCGGAAATTTTGAAACGTGACATTGCGCGTGTGATACTCTGGCTGGAAGGTGACGATCTGATCTAAATTTTTTGAAAATTTTAAGGAGAAATATTCATAACTTTCTTCCAAAATAGATATTTTCTGAGAGGTAATTTGGCAACGTCTGAAAGCTCATACGGCGTTTTTCCTCAGCACGGCATTAATCCTGTTCGCAATTATCAAACATTAGACGTTTAATACGCGCAATTAAGATAGGGAATTATGAATTCTGCCGCGGTCTGGGAATGCGTAATCCTGGGCATCGGTCGGTCGGTCTAGGAAATTTTTTCCAGTCAGGCCTAGTGAGCGATGAGTCATTTTTTCTAATTGCTGCGCGAGCTCTCGTTTGCCAAGTTCGGGGATTTGTTTATCGTTCTCTCTCCGCAAGCGTGACAGCTTTCGACTATGGGGGTCCGAGACATGGCTCCGTGGCGCCGTGCCAGGGGGAAAAAGTTCGTCTTTTGAAATTTAGAACTTGCCTTAGTTTTTTGGAAGTCTGGACAGAATTGTATTCGCTCTAAGGAGTCTTTTTAATTTAACGTCCTAGGTGTTTTGCCATGCTCCGGTGGCACTTAGACTTTGGAGTAGAAATTCTCGTGAACAGATCTCAGATTTCGCCGGCAAAAACTAGCGTATGCAACCCGGCCCACCGCGGAGTTAAAATAGTTGCATGTTAGGTTCGAACCTAACTTCGCATTTCTTCCATTAGCTGAAAGAGCAATCCGTTATCTATGATGTCAACGAAAGCGCTCGGAAATTTATCGAAATGCAACTGTGATACATTCTCAATGCATTCACCTGAACTGCAAACTGATGAAAGTGCACGTGACGTAAAACAAAAATGTAAACTTGCAATTCGAATGTGGAATTTAAATGAAATCTATGAAATAGCGGCTTAAGCGGCTCAACCATTAAAATATCAAAGGAGGAAATTTTGGCAACTGTCGATTGTTCACACGGCGGTTTTCCTTAGCAATGCAGTAGTATAGGGTGTCTACAAGTCCGGAATTTCCGGAAATATTACTGATTTTTTAAGGGCGGTCCGGGAGCATTGAAAACGTGCGGAAATTTCGCAAGGAGATCCGGAATTTTTTTCATTTCTTGTCATTTTTGTCGCAATTTGAGCGAGAAATTCTAATTTTGGAGATTTTTCGAACTTTGTCAAACGAAGGTACCGAAAAAGTACTGAAGTTTTCTGTTGAGGAGGAATGAATTTTTTGGGAATGTGCTGAAAAAGTACTGTGATTGTACTGATTTTTTGCCAGTCTTTTTAGTAGACACCCTGTAAGTAGAACCGAAAACTCATGTCAACCACACTGAGAAAAAGCTATGGTTTATAAACCTATTAGTGGTAAATATGGAACACCTATAATAGTCGTAAATAAACTAATGATTCTCGGTCTGTGAACCATACTAAGGTCTCTGTACCTAATTAAGGTACAGAGACCATAACTAAGGTATATGTGCTATTATTATATGTAGAGGTAATACTATTAGTGGTGTTCCATATTTACCTCTAATAGGTTTATAAGCCATAGTTTTTTCTCAGTGCAGACCGAACATTTTGGTGTTCCTCGTGAGGCGAAGTTTATTTTTTCTTCTCGGTGTGAGCTTTTCGGGCACACAGTTGGGTTTTTTCGTAGGCTAAATGTTAAAGAAACCCAGGCACGCGTGCGAAAAAGAGCTCCTCAGCTAGACCCTTTTTGTTCATATACTTTGCTTCACCTGGAAACAGTGGCTGTTGCGTTTTAACCCGTTCCTTCGCGTCGCCTCGCGTCGGTCCCTTCGTTAACTCCATCGCGTCGCACTCGGGTTTTTTAGCTCACTCCTCCTCCCCACTTTTGTTTGGGTTGAAGCCTCCCGCGCCGCGCCTAGCCCACCGGGTTCTTTTTTTCCACCTTTTTCAACCTTTGGCCTTTGGCACGAGAGCCCTCAAAAATCCCGCGTTTTCGAGCCTGGCGCGCTTAATCCGCCTTATTCGTCAGCTTCTCCGTTAATGAGCCCTCACCGGGTATCGACCTATTTTCTCCTTCTCGCTCTCGTTTCGCTTTCCGGGCCCTTTGAGCCGCCCAAAAGGCTTGACTTTTCCGCCGGGTTTCGTTTGTAAGAGTTTTCTACATTTCGAAGACTCCGTGTCAATGCCCCCGTGAGCTTTTTTTTCCACGCTCCGAAGTTGACTGCCTGGATCCCTTCTAGAACTCTCCGACTCGTGCCTCCTTTCAAATCCCTTTGTTTCAGTCCTTGCTTTTCACTTGCATTGCTTTTTGCAGTCTCTCTTTCAAGCCTTTAATTTGATTACAAATTATTGCTGCATTATTTTACACCCCTTTGGATCTTTCTCGAATGCATTGAATTGAGGGGCTCGGAGGACAAGACGCACAAGTGCAGTTTTTGGAAAAATTGAGATTTTAATGATCTCAAGTTTAACTAAGTAGTGTTAATGCATATTCTGTCAAAAATTTGCTTCCAAATTCCAATTTTTAAGCACCAAAATGTCAGTTTGAACTTTCTTTCCACCATCAGAATCCATGTACTTTCGGAACTTAAACACGTATTTCTCGAAGTAGCAAAAACTGCACTTATGCGCCTTGTCCTTCAAGCCCCTCATTTATTCAATGATGTAAGGATTTGGTCTTTCTCACTAACGCCCAGGGGTGGACTGGTCAGGGGGGCGGGGAGGCGTTCGCCTCCCAAGAACTTGCCGCGGAGGTCCCAAAGGGGCCCCCGCGGCGAATTTTTTTCGAGTCAGCGTTTTTCCCCGTAATGTTGCAATTTTCCTATCCTTTTCAGTCACTAAAAGGCCCCAAAATCCTTGAAAATTTGTCTCTAAGAGGCATGAAAGGTCGCCTAAAGCTTATGTGATGAAGGGGCCCCTTAAGAATCCTGATGGGTTATTGGGTTAATGGGTTATTTTGAAGTTCAAGTACTGTAGAATTAAACTCCAATAATGCTTAAAATTGCGTTAAAAAAGTGTGAAATTTGCAAAATTTTCCGGGGGAGGGCCTTCCGAGCAACAAGGGGGCCCTCAAATCTAGGTTGCCTCCTAACTTTTCGACTACCAGTCCGCCTCTGCTAACGCCAAGACAGGAACAAACCCGATAGTTTTCAAGGTGGCCGAACTCATAAGTTTAAGCCCCTCACCCCCTCTTCTCGGCGCGACGGCGAGCATCTCCTGGAAACGGAAGAAATGCAACCCGCGACACGCCCGTCGCCCGTCTCGGCGATTCCTAAACGCTTTTCAACGAGCATTTTATCACTCGCGCGCTCCTTAATGTCGCTGCGTCGAAAGGTTTAATCACACGGAATCCCCTCGCAGAGCCGAGACATTTATCATGCACGTTTTAATTAAAAATATGACCGAGAGAAACGTTTAGACTAATTATTATTGTTTCGACTCGTTAATTATTTTTAAATGCGGTGGCGTAATAATCATTGCTCGCGTCTCGGAGTCGGAGTGATGCAGGAGCCGTCCCGAAAACAAATTCGTCGGGACTTCGTTGCCTTTTTTCGCGGTTAAATCCGCCCATTTCGAGTTGTTCCGCTGGGATAATTAAGCGAAAATGACAACGGTGCGCTGAAGTTTTCGCCCGTTGTCACTCCCGCCTCCTCTCTTCTACCATCCACCATCCACCAGTTGGTTCGGCATTTGGGTTTCCCGGTGTAGTGTGAATACTCGCCTGTTTTACGTTGGTGCAATTGGAGATGGTGGTCGATCAGGGCATCCTTGCGAGATCCGCCTCCGTGCTTTCTCAATGGGTGCGTAGCGTCCGATCGGCCGTTGCTTCTCGCGTTTTGTGATGAGTGATGAACCATTTTGACGATGTCTGGTGGATGGTGGGAGCAGCCTGGATCGACCGGGCGCTTAACGATCGGGATTCGAGACCAGCTCCTTGGAAAACTGAGTAGAGGAGCCCACCTCTCCAATTGGACGTATTTATGATAAAAGGAACTATACGTATAGGGTTTGCGTGTAACATAGTTCTTTTTAGCATGAATACGTCCAATTCATTCGCGTTTCTCTCCATCTCATCTACATTTCGTCGTTCCTGGGACAAAAGAACGTAGCTCCATTCCAAGGTCGCAAAATTGACTTGAACAATTCAATTTTTACAAGAATATACCTGTGCAATTTGTGGCCAAATTCTTTCTGATTTTTACATAGATCTAAATAGTAGATGAATCGAGATATCACATGGCACGCCTCGCCACTGCTTTATTTTCCATCTGCCATGGAAATGGTGGAAAGTTAAATCTGAAGTTGAAATGATGTTGCCCGATTCAAGAATCGGCTGAAATGTTACTCCTCCTCAAGATTAGGATGCAAATAACTACGAAGAAACGGGCGTGAGGTGGTTTTTCTCGGGGGAAACTCGGGGTAGGTATTGCTTTCTTCCCCTTCCCTCCTTTCAACTCGCGAAAGTTGCGTCGCGACGCGGAGCTGAAGCAGCAACAAGCGGGATCGGAAAAAAGAGGCCCAAGGGACAGCCGACGCAGGCGACGCACCGTGCCGCGCCGCCGTCGCGTCGTGGGAGGATCTGGAAAACAAACAGATGAAATAAATGCGATTAACGTCAGATGAAATGGATTTTATTAATTAGGATTATTATAATTACGAGTCGAGGGAGGGCGCTGGCGTCGCGTCTGCCTCCTGAAACGGACTGTCATCCCATCCACGTTGCCACATTTCACCGGATATATGCAGCCAGGGTGTCTACAAGTCCGGAAATAGTAATGATTTTTTAAGGGCGGTCCGGAAGTACTGGAGTACCAGAAGTACTGCCACTGGTTTTCTCTGCAATCAACTCCCAAGCTCAAAAAAAGCTGTCAAGTTGAGGCCAAAATGGAGGGGATATCCCACGCTATCCTAAGAGTCCACCTCTACACCAAAACAAACTCTCGATGCAAAGATAGGGAGCAAATACATTGACAGGGCTGCCACTTTATTTGGGGACTCTAAAACTGAAAACACGGCAACCCTGCTAATGTATTTGCTCCCTATCTTTGCATGGAGAGATTGTCTTGATGTAGAGGGGGACTCTCAGGGTAGCGTGGGATATCCCCTCCATTTTGGCCTCAACTTGAGAGCTTTTTTTGAGCTTGGGAGTTGATTTCAGAGAAAACCAGTGGCACCGTCGTGTTTCTCGCGAACTTTGACATAAGAATCAACTGTCAAATCGCAAATCCCTCACACATGCGACATCTCCATCGAACTACCCTCCTCGAACTGACAATGAGTCTTTTCTGGAGTCTGACAATAGCCAATCTAGACAACACCGCCCGGGATTTTATTTACCCTCGCGCCGAGCAGAGACGAAAGACGAACGAAATCCGAAAGTTAAGGTAGGTAATGATTAAATAAGAGTCGACTCGTAAGTTGCACGCTCCCCTCGCCCTCGGAGAGGGGGGGGGGGGGNGGGGGGGGGGGTCGGGGGACAAAGCTCTAGGCCGAGGAGCCGGTGCCAATCTCCATGGGAACCAACTGCAGGTAAACCCGAGGGAAACTAACAGGATTACCGCTCCGCCACGGGATAAGCCCGACGGAGGGGGGCGGAATAGAAATGAGGTTAATTTTCCGGGAATGTGCCTTCAATTTTCGCGGCGTGAGTGTACAATTTTCGAGATTAAAATAAAGCCCGGCCGCCCGACCGGGCCTGTCCGGGAGGAAAACTGTTGAATTAATTTTCATTTGATCGAAATCGGTTAGTCACCCCTCGTGACCGGGGTCGAGCGCCGATCGCGGGCTCTGTCACAGTAGTGTCGCTGCTCCCTCCCCCCCCCACGCTCCGCCACCCCCCTTCTGCGGGGTCCCCCACGCCTCTCGGTAAAGCTGCATGTCTTCTTATTCTTATTCCCGATATTGAACTTGTCCGTGAACTGTCTCCGTCGCGCCGGCCGGCCGCCCGACGCCAGGGCTGACCTTTTTAACGTCAGGACGAGTGAGCGAGTGAGCTCACCAGCCTGGACCTTACTCCTGTCCCCGGGAAGAACGCCTTATCCACGTTCGATTGTTGCCGAATCTCTCGCCGTAAAATCTTGGTGTCTAGAATGGGGACAACCGGGATTCATCAGGGAATGAAAATTAACAGGAAAAATCAGGGGATCTGCTCCAGAAACCGGGAATCTCTTCTTCTACCGCTTGGGATCATATCGTTTTCAAAGGCGGTCTAATCTGACCGAGCGCTATTATCGACTTCTTGAATGACGCGTTTGAAGCTTCAAATCGTCCAAAGAATGGAGAAGCGAAAACCGCTATTCATATTTGGAACTGTTATTCAGTAGCGTGGCGCGCGTTGCGATACATCGATTGATCGGCCATTTAAACCTATGGAAAAGGATCGATAAACAGGGTGTTCGCAGCGAACACCTTAATAATCGATTCTTTACCATAGGTTTAAATGGCATAACGATCGATGTATCGCAATTTACGCCACGCCACTGCATCTTATTTTATCTCGTCATTTGTTTTTATCTAAAATTTTTCATCGTTCAAAAAATTAACTTTTGCTGTCTTTCGTTTGTTTCAGGTGAGTTGTTTGCGTCTGAAGTATCGTTTTGAAATTCGGCGGTAAGACACAATAAGTTAATCTTACAGTGGCGAGGCGAGAATGATCGCTTATCGATATGTCTCCTTTGAAGCTATGGTAAAGAATCGATTTATTAATGTGCTCGTTGCGAACTCCCCGTTCATCGATCCTTTTCCTTAGCTGGAGATTTGACAGATCAATCGATGTATCGGAAAGCACGCCACGTCACCGGAATCTTAAAATGGACGGAGTTAAACAGAAAGGAACCAAGCCACATCGGGATCGAACCGAGAAAAAGAGGTTTAAAGTTTGGCTCCTGCATAAGACTCAATGCAAAAGACAAACTTCAAGTTCAATTTCTGCAAAATTTGCTGTAACAAAAAGTTTGAATTGTTGGCGATCAATAGTAGAGTAGTGGTTGAGTTCAAAACCACTCATAACTCAATGTTTTCCAAAATGTGGATTGGCTCCTTTCTGCTTAACTCAGTCCAAATAGGAATGTATTAAGCCAGAAATACCCGGATGACGAGGTTCTCAAATGAATCGAAATAAATCGCAAGATGAGCAAAACATGGACCCCAGTGAATTTCTTCCATGAATTCGATTAGTAACCCGAGATCCTCAGTGTCGACGCTACGGAGACGACCGGAAACGAAGCCCCGAATGCAAAAACGACGGACGTTCGACTCCGAATTTTAGGCAGTTGCGTCGTTCTTGCCCGGAGGGCTGGAAACGTAGACGATGCCGAAGGAAGAAAAACAGTGGCCGAATAATCGGATCCGCCATCAAATCCGACGAGCAGATTATTTCGGGTGCCGCTAATGGGTGGTGCGCACTGCCGTGCTAAGGAAGAACGCCGTATGAACATTCGAGAGTTGCCGAATTTCCCTTGATGGAACATGTATTTTTGGACAACATTCGTGCATATTTTTCCTTGAAATTTTCAGATATTTTAGATTAAATTGCGCGCGTAAAAAATTTTCTGTAATGTTTGGAAAATAATATTGGATTGCATTTTGCAAAAAGGAACCACTAGCATGGCAATGTTGCTAAGATTGTGCAACTTCTTTTGTCTTGGAGGAAAACGCCGATTATCCATTAATAGTTTCTATTTTACTTGCTAAAAACTGTAAATTTAAACCAAAATTACCATCTAAATTTCATAGTTTTTCATGATTTCCGTAATTTTATTGCAAAGGATGAAGTTGCACAATCTCAGCATCATTGTAATGCTAGTGGTTCCTTTTTGCAAAATGCAATCCTATTGATAATATTCCCAGTAAATTCGGTTTTTATCGGAGGAAACTTGGCAACGTCTGAAGGCTCATACGGTGTTCTTCCTTAACACGATAGCGCAGGTCCCCCTCCCGGGCCTCCCCGACTAGGGCCGCGGCCAGGGCCACGAGAGTCGTGGATTTATTCCCTGGGTTTTGATATCGGGCCGTAATTGATCCTTGATGGCCGAAACCCGCTCGCCATCTGGACTACCGACACTAAAGCTTGCCCCCGTCATAACTCACCGGAGCCCTTGTTTTTCTGTCAAATGAGGTAGAAAGTCGCGCATGGCAGTTCCGAAGGGAGTAAGGGACTTCTTGTCTCTTCGAGGGTGTCGTTTCTGCTTCTCGTGAGAGGAGACACATTCCTCGACAGGAACAAATCGAGACCCCCCTCACTCGGAGGCGAAATATTTCAGGGACCCCACTCTGTTGACTTCTGATGGTGTGAAGCCAAGCTCACACGCCGAAAATGGAAGCTTGAAATCAGGGTTGCCACAGTCAGGGAAACCGAGAAATGGCAGGAATTAACAAAAGTCAGGGGAAACTTGGAAGTGCTAGGCAAAATGACGAAAATGTCAGGGAATTATCCGAGAGTCATCTTTATTTGCTTTCCCGAAAAAGTTTGACGTTTCGAACAACAAATTCGTCTGAAAACTATTTCCAATTGTACATTTTTCAACATTTGGCATATATTCAATTGTCAGGGAATTTCTTAAAAATGTGTCAGGCAAATCAGGGAAATGTCAGGGAATTTTATCTTCTAAATTCCGATGCACCGTTCCTCAACTCTTCGAATGAGGAGCCCTTCACGAGCTTTTCCATTGTTTTATTGTTTATTCGAGTCACTCAGGTAGAATCCCACACCTTGACGTTTCTAGCGGAAACGACATATCTCTCACGCTATTAACATTGGACTTAAGTGACATGAGCTTTAAAAGCTCTACAACATTAAAAGTTCGAGGTTTCATAATTTTTTGCACATCTACATCTACTACAGATGACATACATGTAAAGATCATCCTTATCGGTCCCGCAGTTCGTCAGAAATAGTGCTTCCAAGATTTTGCTTGTAGCTGTATAATATAGATAAAGTAAACAAGAAGTCATCGCTCAAATTAAATGGAGGAAAATTTTGCCCCTCACCGTCATGAAGGATCTGAAAAATTGTTGAAATTTTTCTCCATTAAATTCCAGTCACACGACCTGTAAATACAGTAGGAGCTTTAAAACAGACACTTATCCGTAGCTCTTTGAAGTTTATTCTCTTAATTCCACGAGCATCCCGAAGTCAAGAACCCTTCGAAACCACGTAGAACTTATCAGCAAGGATCTTCCCTCTCCTCCCAGGTCATTTATCCCAAGCTCTGATTAAAACCATCCTCTGAATAAAGCAAACGCTACTGCAGGTTTCCACGTTGCCACGATCACGCGAATCTCAAGCATAATAGCTATTCCTTATCCCACACCGTGGAAAATCGTCCGGGCCGGCAACAGCGCGCACAAGGAGCAGGTAGACGCTCACGGATGCTGCGATCTAGGATAAAGGATTTCCTTCGGATTCGGGAAGAGTGGCTAGAATAGGACTATCGCGATAAACAAGAACCGTGTATCTGTGTAGGGTTTTTTATCGGGGCTAAGCGGTTTTGTCCGGCACGACAGAGGATCCTCGTGATTCATGATCTCCGTTTGACATATGGTCCACAGCACCATCTCCAACCCCTTGCGCAGCATCTGCCAGCCCTCCCTTTGTTTACTCAAGGAAACTCCGGCTGCGGTTGTTAAGTGTATCCGAGGTCACGCTTGGAAATTTTAGAAAATTGACCTTGACACCTCCTGGAAATCATCACGCTTTCGATGTATAAATGTTAGGTTTATTGTACACAATTGGGGAGATTGAATAATTTAGTAGCGTTTAGAGTGACCTGCGGCAGCGCGTTAATATTGCAACTTCCCAAGACGATATTCGTGTATTTGCACTTAATTTCGCTCGAGCATTGCAAGGTCTCATTTTTATTCATCGTGATTAATTTGCTGTAGTTCCTGCCGGTTTAAAGGTTTTTTTTAAAGGATTATTCATTTTACTGTCACGAAACTTTTAAATCTTTGCTCTCGCATTTATGAGTTATAGTCTATGCTTAGTCCGTATCAATGACTTTAGTTCATGAATCAGAGGAGGATACAGACATGCTAACATACAATTTTAAAAAAATAGAGGAAATCTGCGTGATTATTTCCTTCTGTTTTTCAAGAAGTATTCATATTATATTCAACGATATCATCTATAAACAGTTTTTTAAAATAATTAACAAGAAATATATTTGAGCGAAACCAATTTCTTAAATCTGGCTGTGCTAATGAAACAAATAAGGAGAAAACCTTTCTGAAGGAGTGATAATTGAAAATGTGGACTTTCTAAAAGCTTTCCGGATTTTTTGCACTGTTTTTCACTTAGTTTAAGCTCTCTTTGATTACATGCGTGTATATTACAAACTATGGAAACCGGCATGTAGAAACTGGAGCTTGTTGAATTAAGACTGATCAAAACTACTGTTGACGAGAACAGAGCTTTAATCCGTGTTCCTCTGTGCTCATGCTTGTCAGACTACATGTTTTCGGCGTCTGCCTGACAGGTCGTACTAAACGAACGGCCGCGGCTGGTAAACGGACGGTGATGTCTAGTAACCAAAAGTCTCTGTTAAGTCGTCCTTAGCTTGCGCCTTGGCCGGCCGGAGTTTTTTCTCAATGTTATGTCACGTCAGAGAACGAAACGTCCAATTATTTAACTACTTGTTAGTACGTATGTACACCGTGCGCACAAGCTCCAAGAGACATGAAGACGAAGAGTTCTGCCGCACACATGGTTAATTTCTCAGGCACTATGGACTCTGGCATCGAGAAAAATTGTATATAATGAATGGAATATGTATGAATACACATTCATTGTTTAAAAGTTTGGAGAATTTGCAAGGGTCTGAAATTTGACGAATTTCCTGTTTAAGTGGAATCCTCTGAGTGAACTGAACACGAAGATACCCTTTATTCATAAATTGAGCAATTATTAGAGGAGATATGACAAAATAACCGATTCTGCGAAAATACATGTGTTTAAATGGGAAATGCCGCCAGATGACGTCACTAGGCGGTGCATTTTCTCACTTTCAAATCAATTTTTCTCCAATTTCCTATGTCAGAAAAAAATTATGAAAAATATTGCGAACTCAGCTCATTAGGCACTTTCAGATGAAGCAATAAAAAAATTGCGTGCAAATTCTCCATTGCAACCACCCGCTTCCTCCAGTAGGATCCCTCCATATCCCTTTTGTCTTTTTTGTCTATAGCTTTGTCTATCAATTTCAACGATCAGCCCATTGCTGATATTATATATCACGAAATGTATGATAACTTTGGTGGAATCAGTGTAGTTTGCTTTGCTTATTCCCTATAACTTCACTGGAAAAAAAAACACATTGGATCTAGAGTCCAGACTCTTAAAAACATCGACAAGAAAAATTACTCTTGATTTAATCAGAATCTAGCTTAAATCAAGAACCAAGCCTCTTAATTTAAGCGGATTTCGTTTTGATTCAAGCAAAAATCCGATTGAATCAAGAGTATTTTTTCTTGTCGATGTTTTCAGGAGTCTGGACTCTAAATCCAATGTGTTTTTTTCTCCAGTGTTCAATATATAGTACGTTACGCCATATGCACACGCATATACAGGTTACCCAAACCGTTTTCCTCCCCATGACGAGCTCTTGCTCTGTTCATTTTTATGATCTCATTGTAAGGTCAATGATTCCACCCGGGCCCGTTTTTTTTTTTTTTTTTTTTTAATTTATCCATGAATGGTTCAAGTATTCACATGCACTTGTCCACTGTGCCCGGAGTGGTTTTCTCGGCCAGTGCGTATTTCAAACTAATTTGAGCACTTGTAAATGACACAATATTTTTATTTACGAGCGAATAAAATTGACCATCCTCGACGGGCCTTTTACTTTCGTTCGCGGCGGCGGCACCTACTCGCACACGTACGGGGGTTTTATGTATGTGTGAGAGGAGCGTGATTTTTCCTCCGAAGAACTTGTGCACTCATGACCTCGGACCGTGGGAGGGCCCCTATATTTGCTGTATCATTACCGCGCGTCTGGGACCACCTAAAATGAATTCTTTTAATTTTATAACGTCTGCTTCTCGTGGATAATGTGTGCTGACTGTCGACTCCGAGCTTGGGCCGCGTTGTTGTCAATTGTGACGTAATATTGAATTTACGATTATGCAATAAAGAAGAGTAAACTAATTCCCATATTGCTGTGCTTCCTGGAGTATCAGAGCTACTCTCAAAAATCAACACTAAGATTCGCCTTTTATAGTGATTGGTTGATTGGCTAATACATTTATTTACAAGTGCTTAAAAAATGACGAAGTGACATCATGGGAAATTGAGATCAGTAGAAATGTACAAAAATAAAAAAGGAAAGAAGAAATTAAATCCGGAGAGTAATGCCTCATGACCCAAGAGTTGATGGGTTTAGGAATTCTAACCTTAGTTGCGAAAACTCCTGAAATTTGCCGGCTGAAGATTCTTTCGACTTACTGTGAAATGAATAATTTTTACGTTCCAATGTAATATTTTGCTATTCAATTGTTTTTTAAGTCAATTCAGTATGACATAACATTTTTGGGATTTTAGTCACAGACCTCGGACCTTGACACAGCGGAGAGGAAATTCACAGTATTAACTTTAGAAAATCTTACAGTGGGTATGGGACTATGGGTCATTTGAAATCAGTTCTAGAAAACACGAAGACGGCAAAATTTGAACCAGATTTTTTTTCCAATTTTTTCTACAAATTTGGCATCAAGTTGGTGCATTGCTTCTGCGAGGCGTTGGTTGTGAGCCCCTCAAAGCTATTGATACTCCTCTCTTGTTTACATACGCTGTCGTTCTTGAAGTTCGGGTCTTGTGCGCGGTTGTGAAGTAGTGGTGAACAGATCAGTCCGCACACCATAAGACCCGTCAAAAAATTGGAAATTTACCGTAAAATCTCGCAATGCCTCTCGGATCCATCCCAAGATCAAATGAAATCTTCCTTTTTTATGCTCTCTAATTTACTTACAAAAACACCCCGACTCTCACGCCCTCGCGCTATTGGAAATGAGAGAAAATATTAAACCAGAAATAAATCTTGTAAAAAATGTCAGACGCATGGCTCATTTCCAGAGTAGTAAACATAGGAGTTCCACCTATTTCTTAATGAGATATTGATACAAGCCGGCGCATCCAACCCAAAAAGGTCTCAATGAGCTCTGCCTTGTGCCCCCTCTCGAGATATCAGCATTATCTTTGCAGGCAAAAGGTAAATCGTGTTAGATGCCTTTTGTGTATTTCTCCTTCATATTAAACCGTTTACTCTTCTAACTAACCATGGAATCTATGATTGGTGAATCTATTCTTCACTAATCGAATACAAGCAAATTGAAGCGCTCTTGATCTAACATTCGGCTTTTCTGGGTCATGCAAAATGGAATGGAATGCTCCTACAAAACTCAATTATTTGTTTTACAATTCTTTGAGTTTTGTATTCAATGCCGTGCCCTTATTATGATCAATTATTTTTTCCTCTTGCGTGAAGTGGTCCGAACAAATGATTCAGGGTTACATTTTGCAGTGAGGAAGTACTATCCAGGCAGTGAAAAGTATAGTATCGAAATCGTTAAGTCTAGTTAGACCAAGTCACTCGTCCTGCATACATCGCGCTAGACCAAATGCATGATACAACTATTTCGACCTCTGAGCTGCTCAAATTGCAGAACCTCCAAGTTGAAGGCGAACCTGATCATATACGCGGGAGCTGGACTAAATTCTAACTTTTGCCACTTACCTCGATGTTTTTATCAAAATATTTTTTTCGGGGAGGATCATACAATTATTTGAATTATTCTATACACTGGAATCAGAAATTGAAGCTAACCAGTAGCTTGTCGTGCTTTGCGATGAATCGAGCGATCGAAACGTTTGAAAAAGCATCGATCATCAGGGTATACTTTAATAATCGATTCTTTTCCATAACCTCTAACGGGAAAGTATCGATAGTCGATGATTTAAGTCCCTATTGAATCTGTTCCAACTCTCCAGGGCGTGAAACGCGTTTTGCCCCCACACAAGGCGCGAGGTCGTCGAGAAATCGCTCCAAATGGCACTCGTCAGACTCGATGATCGGTCCAATTGATCAGGTGACATTCTACCGACCTCAACAAAAACCGCTTAATTACACCCGATTTCAATTACAGTTACGTGCTTTTTACGAGCACGGCAAATTGCCAACTATTCAGACCGGTTAATCTCCGAATTGCAACTTAACTCGCACGCATGGCAATAAAAATCGGAGTGGGGGGGGGGGCACACACATTACCCCCTCCCTGGTCACCGGTCATATCAATTGTCGCTGCAACAAGATTTCAGGGACAATTTGTCCAGCTGCCACGCTACTTGGACAGCTCGAACCCGAGAGATCAATGAGTGGTTTCGACATGAGCTTTCTTAATAACGCAGTTTTACAGGATCGGTGTCTCTTGTCGAAACTTTAGATGTACTGATAGTGTACGCGTCCAGTTAATAAAGCACTATTGGGTTACCGGCCGCCGCGAGAACTTTCGGACACTCGATACCCCGACCGAGTGCGTTTCTCATGATGCCATGATAATTAATTCTCCTCACGCTGAGTTGCCATTATTGCAGGGATATTGCAGGATTTCCTCGTGTTTTGACGCGTAAATGGCAACGTCTGCCGGTTGAGCGCGGCGCAGACTCCGATTCTTATCGCGAGGCACCTGCGTAAAAATGACCTGTCACAAGCCCCAGATGCAGAGCGCTGCCGTGCTAAGGAAGAACGCCGTATGATCATTCGAGAGTTGCCAAATTTCCTTCGATAAAATGTTCATTTATGGGGAAAATCGTGAATATTTTTCCTTGAAATTTTCAGGAACTTTGGATCAAAATACAAACAATATTCTCTGAAAAATTGGAAGAAAAATATTCATAAGTTTACCAGGAAATTCGTGTTTTACCGAAGAAGATTTGGCAACGTCGGAAGGCTCATACGGCGTTTTTCCTTAGCACGGCAGAGTGGGTCTTGCATCCGAAGCGGCGGCCGCATTTTTCAGCCGAATGTCCCCGGAAAAAATCCTCCTAACGGATCGTTGGAGATCCGCGATTTCGATACGAGCCGGAGAGAGGAATGGACTGCCTTTGCAGGACGCGAAAAATGCCCGGCGTCGTAAATCGACGCTGATCGCCGTAGAAGGAGATCCTTCGCCGCGCAAGGCGAGTGTTTTTGGTGGTTTTTATTTCGTCTCGACGACTGCTCGCGAAACTTGGATATCTATGGTCGGATCTCGGAAGCTGAGCACTCGAAAAAAGTCGCTCGAATCTAGAGCCCAGACTCTCAAAAACATTGACAAGAAAAGGGACTCTTAATTCAATCGGATTTAAGCTTAGATCAAAAGGAAATCCGCTCAAATTAAGAGGCTTGGTTCTTGATTTAAGCTTAAATCTGATTGAATCAAGAGTATTTTTTCTTGTCGATGTTTTTAAGAGTCTGGACTCTTGATCCAATGTGTTTTTTTTTTTCCAGTGAAGGGCTGGGTCAGAATAAGAGACAGGATTGTGAGTACATGTATATTTCTCAATAACCGTTTCATTGATGTAGTAGTTCGCTTCGCAATCGTGTCAAAAACCAATTGTCAAGTAACACATATTTACGTGAGAATTATATGACTACATTTTGCAATCAGGGACTACAATCTCTGGCTCATCTGTAAAAACGCATCTGGAGATAGGAAAACTGAGCCCAAGAATGTAGTTCCTAATTAATTGCGACGTGTGGTCTAATCATGGTTGTTTTGGGCGGAATCCGAGCTCTTTACGTTTGAGAAATCGGTGATTGAACAGCACGTATAAAACAACTTAGCGCTGAGTCTTGACACTTCGGGTAAAATAGCGCCAACTACAGGCTGTCTGGGCCCAGCTTCAGTGCCTGTAGGTGGCGTCTTTCACCTAAAGTGTTAGAATCAGCGCTAAGATGTCTTTTCCGGGAGGAAATCTAATCGTGGAAAAACTTTCTTAAAACCTAGTGAATGTAAAGGAAACAATGATAGGCACACAGGATATGTTAGTCATCTACAGTAAGAACAGATGACCTTATCGCTCAAGTCTGCTGCTTCCAGGTGTCCTCGGGAGTTTGGGATCTAGAAAGTCATGTCCAATTCATCCTCCTTCTTAGAGCTATGTGGCAAAGCTGCTCGGCAAAGTGCAAATTCTCTGAGGAATCTGCCACCCAAGCAAAGTCGCGTTTCTACGCAGGGTTTTTATCGGCGTTAGGGTGTTTTTGCCGGGGAGGGCAAAAGTAATCCGCCCTTGAGATGGGGTTGTGATCCGCTCCGTTCACACTTTTAGACTCTCAGCTGCTGCGTTAATCCTCCGCACGCTTAAAGCGACTGAACAAGTAAATAATTAAATTAAGGCGATTTCAAGTCGCTCTGTTTTGCCATGTCTTCAACTTCTTTGCTAAATCCTCACGGGTGTTTATCTTTTTTCTCCGTCAACTTAAGAACTTTCATGGAAGATTAGTCCTCAAATCTGCAGGTGTAATTATTCCCCTTCGAGCATTACACGATGCTCTTCTCTGCTTTTTTTCTCTTTTTTTTTTCACCCCCATCTTTTTTTAACACTTAAGTGAGGAGTTTCATTCACTGGAGAAAAAAACACATTGGATCTAGAGTCCAGACTCTTAAAAACATCGACAAGAATTGACTCAATCAGATTTAAGCTTAAATCAAGAACTAAGCCTCTTAATTTGAGCGGATTTCCTTTTGATTTGAGCTTAAATCTGATTGAATCAAGAGTCCTTTTTCTTGTCAATGTTTTCAAGAGTCTGGACTCTAGATCCAATGTGTTTTTTTTCTGGTGTTTGACGTGAGCCTTTAATTTTTCATTTCGCCTATGTAATTCAGTACTAAATTTTTTCGGAATCTCCGTTCGAACCTCTCGAAACCTAAAACGATTTCGAAACCGCGCTGTTACGGGTCAGAAGTCCGGATTTTTTCATTTCATTTTTTGTCCGTTCGAATTTCAAAGGTGAGTTTTTCTTGCAGCGATAAAATCGTCCGATGAAAGTGCACAAAAGCTGGGAATTGATGGCCGGCTCCCGATCTAATGGAACCTAATGCCGCGTGACTCGAAAAAATGAGCGGGTCATGAGCGAGAAAACGAGAAAAACTCACAATAAAAGGCGGAGAGTAATGAATGAAAAAGTATAGCTCTATGTTTCATCATTATTTCCTCGGTGCCGGGGGGAAAACCCCAGTCCTTGCGGCGAGTTTTAAACTGAACTTTTGAAAGTTCCCTACAATAAAACAAACTCGAGCTGACATCCGAACCATTTCTGCTCCCGATCATTTCCGTTCAATTTTTATCCATCGGGGGTTTTCCGAACCGCGGTCGTCCAACCCTCGATAAAATTCAAAATTCTACGCACATATTCAGCGATTCCAACTTGAAATCTAGCAACGCAGCATTTTTTTCCGAGGTTTACCGGCACTTTACACGCCAGCGTTGCCTTCCTGCGTGTAAATGCACCCATTTTCCCCGAGCTATTACCTTATTTTCATCGCAAATTCGACAGCGTGGCGCCAACGTAATCGCATCATGAGCACATCAGCGCCTACGATAGCACAAAGAACAAACGGATAGTTTAATTCTTTTCGCCGGTGGAAAATTACGGAATCATCGCGGCTTCCGGCAGGGACACCAACTCGTGCACTAATCACCCTGCTATCAAATATAAATCCGTATTTTTACCCTCGAAGCGGCAACCCCGCGACCCGATTTCCCGACTCGGATTCGCACGTGCATTTTTCATTAATTTATGTGCATTTTCGTTACGCGTCCGGGTGCATGTGTCCGCGGAAGGTGAGCGGCCCCAAATCGAGGGCTTAATCGTTTGAGGTTTAAAATACGACCGTTTAATCGTCTACGTGATTAAAAGATTATAGCCTCCCGCCACCCGCGGAAAGCGCATAACCTCACCGCTGCGGCTCCCGGTCAGCGGAGCTATAATTCCGCGCCAGGGCGATGCGATGCGACAATAATTATAGGTTATCGATATTGGGGGTTGGTCCGGCGAAAAAAACCGTCTCCTGGATAATGGTGTGAGCCCCGGTTGTTACGGATCCTCGCGCGTCCGAGAGGTCGTCCGAGATGTGTAGTTGGTTTTTTTTTTCTGCGTGACGACGTCCATTTGTTCCGAATCCACGCTCTGAAAACCGCCGGACCGGGCGCTCATTTCGCTCAATTATGTCAGGATTGAGACCGTTTTTAAACCGGATAGTTATGGCTTGATTTCAACGCTTGTCCGAGAATCGGTGGTAGGGTTCTAACAGCCGGTGTTTAGCCGCCGCAACATATTCGCTCTAAAAGTATCTTTATTTTCTTCCATGTTTTATTTTCAAACACTGCGGTGCCCTCTGACATAACTCAAATTTTTGCTCATTTTTTCTCACGCATAGAAACTGGCGCAAAATTTAATTCACTGGAAAAAGAAACACATTGGATCTAGAGTCCAGACTCTCAAAAACATCGACAAGAAAAAGTACTCTTGATTCAATCAGAATCTAGCTTAAAACAAGAACCAAGCCTCTTAAATTAAGCGGATTTCGTTTTGATTCAAGCAAAAATCCGATTGAATCGAGATTATTTTTTCTTGTCAATGTTTTCAAGAGTCTGGACTCAAGATCCAATGTGTTTTTTTTTCCAGTGAAGATTCGTGCTTTGCGATATGTCGATTGGTTTGTCATTTAAACCTATGGTAAAGAATCGATTATTAGGGTGTTCGCTGCGAACACCCTGTTTATCTATCCTTTTCCATAGGTTTAAATGGCATAACATCGATATTTCGCAATGGACCACTAGACAGGGTACGAATTTTAGCATTCTAATACATGTTTCCGAACCAAAATTTCTTGTAGAACACGATTCGCGCAACAAAAGTTACTGAAACCAACTCTTAGCGAAGATATTAAGGTTTTTATTTCACATTAGTTACGAGGAATTTGAACTGGCCGCTCACAAGAAACTCAAAGCTCTACGTGAGTCAAATCGCGCACTACAATGGTTTCAGCAAGCTTCTCAATCGAGCAATGTTCCTTTCCCACCATGTGTTGTTCAAACTATAAGTAATTTGCTATAGCTGAGCCAAAGCGTCAAGACTGAGGTTGCCAGATTTTTATATCGCTGAGACGTTTATGATAACGTTTAGCGCGCGATGTGAATGACGTAGAGCATTGAGTTTTCATGAGCGGGTGGTTTCAATTCACGCATCAAGAATCATTAAATATCTTCGTAAGGAGTTAATGTCGGTAATTTTCGTTGTGCGTATCGTGTTCTACGTGAAATTTTGGTTAGGAATCATGTATCAGAATGCTTAAATTCGTACCTTGTCTAGTGGTCCATTACGCCATGCCACTGGGACGACGCAAACGCCGAGACGCACAGTTGGCTCTTTCCCGACGCCGCCGAGCCGCATCTCACTTTCCTCGGCGGACGTTAAAAGCACGTGTAATGGGTGCGTAATCTTACACCTTTGGCTGCACTTAATTGAATTGAATTTATGAACAAGGCAAGGACACGGAATGAAATGGACACGCGGTGGAAGGAGAGAGAGACCCAACGAAAAAGGACGGAGAGACGTTGTTGCCTGGGCTACACGAGCACAGGTTGGATAAGATAGAGCGTAATGGAACCTACTAGCTCTCTCCAAGTTTAGCTTTGCTTTTTCGCCAGGCAGGACGCACGCCGCGCAGTAGGAGCCGCGAGAACTTGTCTTAACAAATCCGAATCCGTTCCACAGGTTCGTGCCTATGTTTGTGCAACACTGGAAAAAAAAACACATTGGACCTTGAGTCCAGACTCTTGATAACATTGACAAGAAAAAATACTCTTGATTCAATCGGATTTTTGCTTGAATCAAAACGAAATCCGCTTAAATTAAGAGGCTTGGTTTTTTATTTAAGCTAGATTCTGATTGAATCAAGAGTGTTTTTTTTTGTCGATGTTTTTAAGAGTCTGGACTCTAGATCCAATGTGTTTCTTTTTCCAGTGCACGGTATACAAGACCGCATGTCTTCAAAAGGTCTCTGATTTGAAGCACCCTGACCGGGCGCCACCCGCCAGAACCACTGCGCGGCGGTCGGCGGGTAACACATATTGGCGCCTACAAGACTGCACGAATACTTCACGCATTGCGTCAAACGCAGTGCGGTGCGGTCAGCGTGAAACGCATAGCGCCTACAAGACTGGATGAATACTTCACGCATTGCGCCAAACGCAGTGCGGTCAGCTCGGCGCGGCGGGATCGCCTCATGTTCCCTTCGCCTTCTTTGTCTATCGCTTTGTTCATCAGTTTCAATAATCAGCTCGCTGTATACGGGACCGTATGTCTTCGAAGCGCTAGGTCTCCGAAGCACTGCGGCTGGACGCTGGATAGCCCCTTGTGTTGGGGTCCGAAGCGAGCACTTTTACAACAAAAGGGATCGCACCATGTTCCCCATGTCTTCTTTGTCTATCGCTTTGTCTATGATTGCCCATAATCAGCCCGCTGTATACGGGACCGTATGTCTTCAAAGCACTATGTCTCCGAAGTACTGCGGCTGGACGCTGGAGAGCCCCTTCTGCTGGGGTCCGAAGCGAGCACTTTTACAACCAATGGGATCGCACCATGTTCCCCATGTCTTCTTTGTCTATCGCATTGTCTATGACTGCCCATAATCAGCCCACCGTCCATGAGGCTGTATGTCTTCAAAGCACTAGGTCTCCGAAGTACCGCGACCGGACGCCGGAGAGCCCCTTGTGCCGGGGTCCGAAGCGAGCACTTTACACCTATGCGCCGTGTGTTTTCACGCTAATTTCTCGGACGCGGCGGCGCGGCGATGCTCCGAGTTTATTGTGATGCGGGTGGCTGCGGCGGCGGCGCGTCGCGTCGGCGATAAATTACGCGGCTCCGATGCGATCCTGCGCCTCTGCGCCGTGTTCAATGGGCTATTAAGTGGCATTCCTTGTTCCGCGCTCGCGTTATCGCTGCGGCCCTGCGGGGGCGCGTGCGGCCCCGAGCCCCGCCGATCGCGCTCCGCCGAGTCGCCCGACCGAGCAAGAACGCCGTATGACCCTTAAGGCGTTGCCAAATTTACTCTGATGAAATACGACTCCAGAGTGTCTACAAGTCCGGAAATACTACTGATTTTTTAAGAGCGGTCCGGAAGTACTGAAAAAGTGCGGAAATTCCGCAAAAAGGTCCGGAATTTTTTCTCATTCTTTCGCAATTTGAGCGAGAAATTCAAATTTTTGAAATTTTTCGAATTCCATCAATTGGAGGTACTGAAAAAGTACTGAATTCTTCTGTTGAGAAGGCACTGAATTTTTTGGGAATGTACTGGAACAGTACTGATTTTTGGCCAGCCTGTTTTAGTAGACATCCTGGACTCTATTGGGTAAGTTGTTAATATTTTTCCCCCAAAATTTTCAGTCTATTTTGTTCGCAGTTTTATCTAAAATATCCGAAAGTTTCGAGGAAAAATATGCTTGAATTTCGTCAGAAATACGCGTTTTCTTTGAGAAAATTTGACAACTCTTGAATGTGCATACGACGTTTTTCCTTAGCGCGGCTGAGTACCTCTATATGGAGAGTACGGGCAACGGGGCTCGTGGAGAGTCGCAGGGTTCAGAAAAATGGCCACGGCTCGCAAAACGAGGCGGTCGTTGCCAACTTTTGAAGATTATCACCTGCTCCACTCGTTTATACCTTGCCATAGTTAAGGTCTATACGTTGGGATGGTAGAATGCGTATAGTGCTAGGTTCATACTACTCCAGTGACGAAGTAAGGTCTAAGTGGAAAATTAAGGCCTGGATAGAAGATCGAATTCCGAACCAAACCCGATCAAAATAGACTATTTGCGAACTGTTGTTCACAATGTTACTATCTTCTTTGCAAAAATAAAAATAAAAAAGAAGAAAAAGATCGGAGTGCCACCATTTGAGGGGCTTGGAAGACAAGGCGCAGTGTAGTTTTTGCAATAGGTTTGGAGCCCTTTCACCCAAACCTTTTCCCCCAAAAGTCAAAAGATCCAAAGCCAGTTTCCCCATTGCCCCTTCATCCAAATTCACCGAGAAAATTTTTCCCAAAGAATTTTCACCCAGCATTTTCATCCAAATTTCACCCATGAATGAAAATCCGTATTTATTAGATTATTTGAATTATTAGGCAATTTAGGTGACTCACGGTGATTAGGCAATGTTGTGGCCTATTGCTCTCAAGTAATCCAGCTCTCTACGTTCTGTTTTGTGCTCTTCATAACGGGAGACAATCGTTCTCAGCCTGATGTTAAGTCGCTCGTACTTTGCCTCCCTTGGTTTTCTCACCTTCCGTCCACCTTGAATTTCTATTACCTGTTTAATATCGAGTGTTCAATATCGAGGAGCACTACTTGTTTGAAGTTTTGAAATTACATGGGTCCTCATAAAAGAAAGAAAGTTCAAGCTGACTTTTGATGCTAGATAATCGGAATTTGGGAGCGAATTTTTCACCGAATATGCACAAAAATAGTTTTACTTGACATCATTAATATCTCAATTTTTTCAAAAACTGCACTTACGCGCCTTGTCCTTCAAATTCCTCATTTGTCATTCCTTGCCGCGCAGACTTTGAATGGAGCTTGTTACTTCGGAAAAACGATCTCTTCTTGACTCACGAAACTGCGTAATCCACTAAGAAAAGCCTTCCAAAATCTCTCCGGGGCAACTTTCCTCCAATTGCTCGATCGCAAGTCAGGCAACATGGAAGTTATTGTGCGTCCTTAGCGTGGCATCGTCTTGGATCCGGAGTTGGAGCCTTTGTCACAGTGTTCCTGCGTGGGCAAGCACGGTCTTCAATCAGCGATCGCCGCGCCGGCCGGTCCAATCGGGGTCTCTTCTTATCCAGACACGTGTGCTGTAAAAGGCCTTCGATGCTCTAAACGAGCACTCGCCAGTCACTTATCCGATATCGGGTTTTAGGGAAATGTGTCGTTCGGAAAATTGTTACCTCCCGGTTTTGTGTGGGCCGAGAAGTGCCCGAACGGACACTGGACAGTTCCGACGGCATGCGGCATACGAAAAATCTTCGAGCTCCTTTTTAGGGTGAATGTCTTCGGATTTAGTGCAGGTAATACAGGCAATTTTGTAAATAACTGCCTTGACTAAGGCTTTGTCCACACGAACGCGGTTCGCGGAATTCAGTTCGAGGAACTTGTTCCCTGAGCTGAACTGTTCCTTGTGAACTGAGCTGAAACTTATTCCTCCGAAACCTGGAATTTCCCCCGTGCTCCGAGCTTCTAAATATGTTTCTTTTGATGTGAATTTGCTTGTTTTTGTTTTTCACGTCCTTTACATATGATCTTGACATTTATTTTTGTTACTTTGGCGGTCATAATAATCTATTATTTTGCAATAATTGAATAGTTTTATTGAAGTTCCGGTTCCAGTTCGGACGAACCCGTGTGGACAGCATGCCTCGTTTCAAGGAATAAGTCCCGGGAACTGAGCAAGTTCGACGAATAAGTTCCGCGAACTGCGCTCGTGTGGACAAGGCCTTATGCGCAATACAGTTTTAAGGCCATAAATATACTGACACTCCTACTGATCTATTGAATTGACCAACCCTTGACTCCACGCGAATCATGACAAGAAAAAATTATTTATACAGACCAAGCACTAAAAAGAGGTACATAATAATGAGTAGTGTTCCATATGATTTCTAAATTCATCGTAGCTATAACCACTATCAGTGGTATTTTTATCATTCATGATAATTCATCATACAGGTGGACTATCAGGATAGCGTGGGATAATTGGGATATACCCTCCATTTTGGCCTCAACTTGAGAGCTTTTTTTTTAGCTTGGGAGTTGATTTCAGAGAAAACCAGTGGCGCCATCGTGTTTCTCGCGAACTTTTACATTCAAATCAACAGTCAAATCGCAAATTCCTCACACATGCAACATCTCCATTATGAACGAGGCAGAGATTGGAATAGTAGTTTTTCATTGCAGAATAACCGAGTCCAGTTGATCGAAGTTCGAAAGTCACCTCTGAGGGTTCTACGCAGACACCGTGAATAAAGTCAGTTGATTTGATAAACGCGGAACGTTTTCACCCCCAATCAACGATTAGCACTGCAGCACGTCGAACAGGGCGCCCAGAAGAGATATCTCCGTTAATTTTATAAACCAACAGTCATCATTCGGCGCTGGAAATGAAACGGTGACGGAAACACCGCGTCAGCGCCACCGAGGACCGACACAGGACACACATCGCACACTGGACAGAATGAATAGGATAATTCGGACGATACCTGGAAACTTTGAAAGCTTATATTTTCAAAAATATGAGACAAAAAAGTTTATGAATGGTTCCATTGGTTTTTTCGTAAAATCTACTTTCGGAAACACCCCTTGAAAATGAATTTGTAACAAAATAAACGTAAAAATTTGAAATTTCAATCAACAATTCAATGTCGAGCCTCTTTCGTTAGCTGGTTCCACTGTGCGGCGCGACGTATAATTGCATCCGAGCCGAAACCCGCCAGCGCCGGCGGCCATCCGAACGTATTTCTATCAAACGGAACTATGTGCATTATGAAGTGAACCCTGTCACGCACATATTCTTACGGGTCTCAGGGATCATGTCTCAATGCACGCAGTTCCGTTCGATAGAAACACGTCCAAATATTGACGGGAAAGTCAGCGGAATCGAGGACCGACGAGTCAAAGTCAAAGTGAGAGCGTGGATTCCCCCGCGGCGACGGTCAATAAAGATAAGTATTAAAACAAATAAATAAATTAAAGCGAGCCTAAGCAAATACGTAATGCTCCGATAAACAAGACTGCGTCGATACATTATCGATAAGCCCGAAAGCTCGACTCTGTTGACAATTTCGCCCCCTCGACCCCGGCCCGGCCCGGCTCGATATGCTAATTATCCGGGCATTTTTCGACGCTCGATATTACGCCCGGTGACGTGTGACGTGCGGCATGTGAGACGTGACGTGTGACGTTTGACGTGCATTTACTCGACGTGAGCGATAAACAATGGTACAATGCCCGTCGTGTGGTTCATGAACTTGGCCCCCCTCCTCCCCCTCCCCCAGCCCTCGCCACCGATGCGATGGCAGCTCAATTACTGATCTGTACACTCGGCGAGGTGCATCTTCCTCTATTGGACGTATTTCTATCAAACGGAACTATGCGCATTAAGACATGAGCCCTGATACCCATAAGAATACATGCATAACAGGGCTCACATCATAATACACATAGTTCTGTTGGACAGGAATACGTCCTATTGTTCCTCATCTTCCGCGCTAAGGAAAAACGCCGTATGAGCCTACAAACGTTGCGAAATTACCTCTCTTTAATTATAAATCTCCCCCGAAATCTGTGAATAATTTTCTTCGAATTTTTTGAAGAATTTTATTCGCGATCGGATCTAAATCATCCGGAAATTTCAAGGGGAAACATTCATATTTCTCCTCGCAAATTAATATTTTATTGGAGGGAATTTGGCAACGCCTAAAGGTGCGTACGGGGTTCTTCCGACGGTCTTCTGGCTCCGAGTCGATGTTATCCAAAAATCACTTCTCGGCCGATCGGGCGCACGGGTTCAGGAACCCGCCTCGCGGCTTGGACAGAGACAAAATATCTCAAGCAGCTCACATTGTTGTAGGAGAACCCTCCTTTGGATCTTGTCGAATTTTTAACTGGAAGCTCTGTGTCTCAGAAATATTCTTTGACCCTCGAGATGTGTAAAACACTGATCGGTAAACAAAGCAGAAATGGTTGATGATTGGATGGGCAAGTGGAATACTCATCAGAAAAAAAACAAGTTATCAATTCTTTGGTTTGTCACCATAACTTGAAATATTGTTTACATCTGGTCAGAAAAAAACCTGAATAGAAACTTTTGGCTTAATTTGCCAATGTTATGCCTCCTGCCAGATCCTGACACAAGTCTTTAAGACGGGAAGTGTGGGTTCATTTGATCTGTTTACGCGGCATGCGTCATCATTAAGCCACCGACTGTTGTTACCAGTCGGAAACGCCTTCAGTTTTGCGCGATACTTCTCCGCCCGCACCGGAGTTTAAATAATTGTATCAAAAATCTTCGCGCATCTCGTGGTACTAACTCTTGGGATCTTCCAATCGCTCATCGAAAATGCACGAAGTACTGTCTCGCCTCAATGATTTTTGATATTGTCTCGCATTTGGTCGGGAAAAATCAGAATGGAAACTGTGGACGTAATCTGTATATTTTTTTAAAAAAAGTTATCTGAGGTCTTTGATCCATTTGAGGATTCTGCATCCTCGAATGAGCCTCGGGTTACGGTTAGTGCACATCCATGCTCCAGGCTTTCAAATTTCAGGGATTAAGGCCGAGTGGAATCTGTTTCTGCAGATCCACTCGTTAGTTCCATGAAAATTTGTCGCCACTACCGGGATTCGAACCCGGGGCCTATTACCTTAGAGTCAGAGGTTTTAAGTTAGATCGGTGGAACTGTGTCAGAGTCAGGGTTGATTGATTCCGGGATCCCCTCTCCAGGGATCAATATCGTAGCCATGATTCACCGCTGACTGCGCTATGAGTGCATCGCCACTTTAATCCAGCAAATTACCGAGGCAGATAGCGTAATCGTACCCCACGCATCATCCGACACGCTGTGCGTAATCCCTCATTCGGTCCCCGATCCAAAACCCTCTCAGGTCGACAATCCCGCGCTGCCGCGGTGACATTAATATCGACATAGGACATTGATGACGAACAATATTAAATATTTCCTCAAGACTGTGCCTTGAATTTTTAATCTCCCGCCCTCTCGGCCTAAGTAGGAATATATTAAATTTAAAAAACATGGGGAAAACCGGGAAAAGGAGCTCTCGACAGGAGGGAGGAAATTAAAACGACGCCCTGCCCGACAAACGACTTATCCAATTTTTAGAATGAGCCTTGACGTGCGTTTAATTGCACGCTGTCGAGGGGTCGCGTGTAAAGGGGATTGCGTCTTTCTGCCGGGCGGCGGCGGCAAGAGCCGAAATGGGCCCGGAGAATAGGTCGCGTAGACTAAAAGCTTTTTACAGCCCACTCAATACGAAAACAAACCGAGTTCAGAATTCAATTTATGTCGCTCAAAATTAAACTTGAAAATCTTAATAACGAGGCCAGTGTCAAAAGCTCCGCGCGGCGAACGGGAGAGTCCCCCGGGTCGCCGAAACCTCTCGAGACGTTTGAGTTCTAAGATGGTGGGCCTTTCGGGTCTCGATGAGTTCGTCGCTTACGCGGTTTCTGAACGGGAACCGTTCGATTCAGCTTTCTCTGTCGTTCTCCCGCCATTGTGCGGAGGAAACAAAGGATCCTGGATAATAATTAGAGTCGAGGCGCTCGGAAAACCTACAAGTCGATGCTCGGGAAGCGGGATCGGTTCCGACAAAAAAGTGTAATTAAACACGCGAAAAGAGAGCGCGACTTCGGCTCGTCGTTATTCCGTTTGATTATTCCATTTTCTATCGTTGCTTCGCTATCGGATTTGGATTCAATAGAGGTGTTGGGTACAGAGAGGACATTTCTTGGTTGCAGGATCTCAAAATCTCTACTTTATACACTGGAAAAAAGTAGCTTGGATCTAGAATCCAGGTTCTTGAAAACAATGGCAAGAGAAAATGCTCTTGATTCGATCGGATTTTTGCTCGAATCAAAATAAAATCCGCTTGAATTAGGAGGCTTTGGTTCTCGATTCAAGCAAAAATCCGATTGAATCAAGATTATTTTTTTCTTGTCACATTTTTTGAGAGATCGGACTCTAGATCCAAAAGACTTTTTTTTCAGTGATGGAAAAAAAATCAGGGGTCCTCGGGCGCTTGAAAGGGCGCGCACATAAAAATTGATATTTTGGGAAAAGTAGTGACATTTCTTGATTGACTACATCAAACACTGAAAAAAAATTCTCGGCGTTTTTACCAAGGTCCGTTAGTACCTTTACCATCTCACTTTTTTTTTACCAATTATTGGTAATTTCACCAAGACAGACTGGTAAGCTTACCTAAAAACCGATATCTTTACTGTTTTTTTTTTTTCAGGTAAGAATATCACTTTTATTGGTAATCAATTCCCGGTAACTTTGCCATTTTATCTCGGTAATTCTACCACAGTTGATAAAAAATATTGGCGTTTTTACCGGGGCCCAGTAAAATTACCGAGAAAGTCAATTTACCGAGATTTCTGGGTAAAATTACCAATTTCATAAATGGTAATTTTACCAAGAAAAAACTGGGATCAAATAGAACCCTGAATTCTTGGTAATTTTACCCTTTTCTTCGTAAATACACCGAGATTTTTTTTTCAGTGCGAAAATAATTTCTTCTAGAATCCCCGAATCGCGTTGAAAACAGTGCTGGCAACGGAGCGGGAGTCGGCGATGGTGCGGTGGCGCGCTCTGTCTTTGTCATTTGTTATCTGTCTGCTCGGAAAATTCCGGAGCAACTTTTTTCCCCCCGCCGGCCCCGCCCCCGCTGATTTTCGCTCTCCCCTTGAACTTGCGAGCTTTCCTCCGCCGCTGCACCACAACTTGACCTCAATTACCCCAGACGACCGCTCACCGCTTCGCGCGTGCATGGAGAGCCCCGGCTCCCCGGGAAGGGACGGGAGGGCTAAGAACCTAACGATTTGTTTAGAGGGCGTCTGCGGTTCTTTGATCCCTCTGTTGCGCCGCTATGTGTTCGGAAAGCTCCGGGAAATTGGTTTTCCCGGTCTCGATTGCCCGCATTCAAATGAAAATGTCAGGGCTCAAGGGGTCAAGCCCGAACTGAATTAATGTGATGATCAATGAATCATACGATTGATTCCTGTCTCAATTGGATGGATTTACTCATAATGAGCCTAACTATATTACTTGTTGCCTTCTTTTCTATCTTTACTTTTTTAAAGCAATTTTCCTCAAACGTTGGGTTCGGGAATTTTTAGAGAATATCCTCGTTATCCATGGAATCCCTTTATACTGAGAGTCAAGACAATGTCAATCCATTTCTGATTGGTTACCGTGTTTTAGGCCTCGGTGACACAAACGGGAATAAAGATTGCATTTTCACCAATCGCAAAGATTATAATCTGGAATGGACCGAGGGATTATGTGTTAGACAAGGAACAAACGGAATGAAAGAAGGGACGGAGAAAGGAATTTGAGAATGGGCCGATCAAAGATTACGAAAAATATTCAATTTGTGTGCAATGCAAAATTACTTCATCCTAAAAAATTCTTATTTGCTGAACCTTTTAGGCAATGTTATTTAGCAATCGATCACGATCGTAAACCCTTAAAAACTTATCGATCGACTTCGGAGGTCTCAATGTTAAAATCGATCCGATCGTTGGAAAACTATCGATCGAGTCTCAGTATGCGGCGGGCACACAGTGAATCGAGTCAATTAAAAAGGTCGGATATGAAATTTGCAAACATTTTGATGTTTATTTTGTCACATCTTAAATTTCCAGGGGTGGTTAAGGACGAAAATTCCCTAAGGAAACCAACGGGACCACTTTCAGAGCCTCACAGTTTATTTTTGTAAGTTTATTCGTATAAAACGGAGTTATAAGCTTTTAAAGTTTCCCAATTTCGTCCGACCTTCCCCATCGACTCGATCCACTGTGAGACAGAGCGGAAACGGCGGGCGAGACGAGGTGTTGGCTGTGGCGAACATTGAACAATGCTACGAAGTCAAGGCGGGGGCAGGGCCGGGCTAGCATCCGAGGAAGGTGTTAACTTTTAGGGAACTTGTTAGGAGCGGATGATGGGGATAGTAAGACGCNGGGGGGGGGGGGGCGAAGCGGCTATTAACCAAGAATCGGAGCAGGACGGTCCGGGAACTGGGAGCTGGGAGCTCAATTAGCCGAAGGAAACGTATAATTTAGCAGTTGTCAATTGCGACGCCTAAATACGCTCCGATCTGAACACCAAACGGTAAACCATGGTTGCCCCTTCGTCGCATTGACTTCATTTCGCAATCAGGAACTGAAACTGGCTCGTCCGTGAAAATCAGGGTTGCCGCAGTCAGGGAATACCGGGAATGTCAGGGATTTTTAAGAAGTCAGGGAAAACCTGGAAATGTCAGGGGAAGCATTGGAAAAAAAACATATTGGATCTAGAGTTCAGACTCTTGAAAACATTGACAAGAAAAAGGACTCTTGATTCAAGCAGATTTAAGCTTAAATCAAGAACCTAGTCTCTTAATTGGAGCGGATTTCTTTTTTATTTAAGCTTAAATCTGATTGAATCAAGAGTCCTTTTTCTTGTCAATGTTTTCAAGAGTCTGGACTCTAGATCCAATGTGTTTTTTTTCCCCCGTGAAATTGATAAATCACATTTTTTTGTTTTCTAGAATGGGTTTGACGTTTCAAACAACAAATTTCGCCCGAAAACCATTTCAAATTATGTCTCTTTGACTATCTGGCATATCTTCCAGTGTCAGGGGATTTCACCAAAATGTGTCAGGAAAATCAGGGAAGTGTCAGGGAATTTCATTTTCTAGATTCAGTGGCAATCCTGAAAAATACATATTCTTATTCCATTTGTTTCTTGCCGTACCCCCAATTCCCCGGTCCATTCCAGTTTATAATCTTTGCAATCGGTGAAAATGTAAATTTTTTTCTCGTTTGTGACACTGTGAAGGCCTAAAATACGGTAACCAGTCAGAAATGGATTTGCATTGTCTTTACTCTCAGTATAAAGGGACTCTAACATAAACCAACCGGCAACGGTTTCAACCGGGCATCGTGGTAAGACTCAAGAGGCGCTCTCGATGAGGGTAGGGGGTGGGGGAGGACGCTACTTTGCTATTCGGTTTTGACACGCTGAGAAGACGTTACAGAACGGCGGAGGGGGGGGGGGGAGGCAGGCGCACGACGCAATGTGCATTGCAGCGTAGCGACGGACAACGTCGTCGGTCCCCGAGTGGCCCATCAATGTCCATTGTCCGCGCTCGCTCGTCTTTTATGGCGCCCAATAATCTTCAATGAAAACTCGCCGGACCTTCCCTCGCCGTTTCCGGGTCCCGCGTCCCCGCCCCGAGGAAAAACGTCGCACAAACCTTCAGGCGTTGCAAAATTTCCGCAAATAAAACATGAATTTTTTAGTAAAGTTAAGAATATTTTTCCTCGAAACTTTCAAAATTTTTAGATTAAATTATGAGCAAAATTCTCTGAAAAATCGGTAGAAATTTATTCACCGATTTTCCCGGAAATTCGTGATTTTTCCAAAGGAGATTTGGCAACGTCTAAAGGCCCGTACGGCAATTTTACTTAGCGGGTAACGATCGTGGAGCAAGTGAGTTCTGCCGTGCTAAAGAAGAACGCCGTATGAGCCTTCAAGCGTTGCCAAACTTCCCCCGGCAAATCCCGAATTCTCAGGAAAATTTGTAAATATTTTTCCTTCAATTTTTCTGATAATTTTGTTCACAATTTCACCTAAGGTTCCTGAGAATTTGAAGGAAACTTATTCATAATTTTCCTCAAAAATAAACGTTTTATCGAAGGAAATTCGGCAACTCTCGAATGCTCATACAGCGTTCTGCCTTGGTGAGTCGTGGCTCCTCCGCGGCTTATCACTTGCCGGCGAGCGTTATCACGTCCGCGGGGGGTGGGGAGGCTCAGACAAACGGAAACGCCACCCTGGAGGGTAGAAAATTCCGAAGGGGTAGTTGTTTTCCCTCGCGATTTCATTCGAGTCCAATAACGCTTACAAAAACCCCTGAAACTCATCAGGTTATAAGGTTCCGGAAAATTAGAAAATCACGTAGGGATGTATTTATTCTTAAAACCGGAATTTCCTCTCTTTTTCTTCATAAAACCATGCTGAAAGATTGGAAACAACGTGATTTTCACTCTGAATAGTGTCAGAGAAGGAGGGTGGCGAATCTAGAATTATCGCAGAGAAGTCGATAGAGAAAGGAAGAAAATGCCAAAAATGAGGAAACGTGCCTTTGGAAGTCAGAAAAATGTCTGGAGGTAAAATCATCTAGTGGTTCAAACGGCCTCGTCGAAGAAATTCTCACCCCACTGAAAGTACTTTCCGTCAGTTCCAGATATTGGAATCGGTTAAAATCCGTTTTTAAACTCCGCACGTCGAACGTCTCCATTTTTGGGCCAGGATGAAGATGAAAGCGGAGAAGATGCATTCCGTGGTCTCCCCAAGCCCCAAGCGCGCGCAACTGTCATCACACACGATGATCGATTCGGATAGGAACCCGATCGCGGGGTGCACCGCACAGTGAATCGAGTCACTCCGAAAAGACGGATAAATTTTTTTTAACAAAAACTGCAAATTTTGATGTTTATTTTGTCACATTTTGAATTGTAAGGAGTGCCTCCAAAAGAAAATGTCCAACATTAAAATTTTGTATGCATGTAGTTATAAGCTTTTAAAGTTTCCAAATGTTGTAAAATCAGGATTGCCGCAGTCTTGGAAAACTGGAAAAACTAGGAAATGTCAGGAAATTTTGCAGAGTCAGGGAAAACCTGGAATTGTCAGGGAAAAATTGTCCAGTCACCTTTACCGGCTATCTAGACTAGGTTTGACGTTTCAAACAACAGATTTCGAGTGAAAACTATTTGAAATTATGTCCATTTAATCATGTAGCATATCTCAGGGAATTTTACCAAAATGTATCTGGGTGTCAGGGAATTTAAATTTCTTCATTCTGTGGTAACCCTGTCCAATTTTTTCCACTGACTCGATCCGCTGTGCGGCGCGCGCGGATAAGCGATCGACGACGCGACGCGGCGGATCGGATCTCAAACCGCGAAATCCTGGTCCCGAAACCCGAATTAGGACGGAGGCCCAGTCTCGTCGCGGTCCTAATCGTGACCCGGTGTCGTTTTCCAGCCTTATCGGACGGTAGATCACTCCGCCGTCGAGTCGGAACCGCCTTCGATCCCGATGAAAAGCTTGTGTGGATACGCGGTTTTTGCGGAGAGCGGTGAAGCAGGTGATGCCTGAGCAGGAGCAGGCATTCTTGGTGGAGGTCGGGAGTCGGGTCATCGGACCTGCTCGCCCGGAAAACGCGTCCGTTTTCGGCAGGAAGCGCCACGCCACAAAAAAAAAGAAGAAAAAAACCGGGCTACTCGTCCGGGGGCCCAGTTGCGTCGCCCAGAAGTTGCGACAAGGTAGCTTCCGAGTTGCCGGGTCTTTTCGCCGCTCTACCGTGTTGGATCTTTTAGCCTTTTGAGGAACGATTCGATCGTCGATCGAACAATAATTGATAATTTGTGGACTTCTGCAGAGCGTTTATTAAGAGTTTCCCAGAATTACATAGAAATTGGCACTTGTTCGCAGTACCAACTTCGGCAGTAAAAACTGGACAAAATCGGGAAATTCGATGTCATCGGGAAAAATAAGGAGAATGGATAATTGGTCATGGATCAGGGAATTCAGAGTGCATCAATAAATTTGTATCCACTTGCAGTTCAGCACATGCACAAGTGAAGCATGTGGCCGATCTCTAAATTGGCCAGCACATGTACATTGCACATATGGCCAATTTCCAAATTTGCACGTGCACAAGTGTAACATGTGGCCAATTTCCAAATTGGCAAATAAAACGATTTCTGATACTCACTTAGAACGTATATTTTCGAGTTATCTCGAAGTATTCAGCCGGGGTCCAAATTTGTAAACAAGTACCTGAAAACGTGATGCAACACTCGGAAATGTTTAAGAAATGCTCCAAAATTCAGAAACTATTACTCAATTGATCGACTACCGAATCCTTCTCAAAAATGCTGAAGAATCTGATTATCTGATACTAAAATTTGCCTTCCTAGTAAAATACCCAGAGTAACGTCGGGTAAGAAGAGAGAAGTGAGGGGTGTCAAAAATATTCCATCTATAATACTCCCCTTAAACGAAGTATTGCTGAAGCAATATTCTCCCTCCGGGAGACCCACCAAATTAGCGCAGCTGAATATTTTGATAACCAGAGAAGCGCATCTTGCGTGCTTTTATCGTAAAAATTCGACATTTATTGCAAATTTGGCAACGGAGGGCGCCCGCGAATTGCGTGCGCGGGGGTGGGAGCCCGGGCAAAGTATCGAATACCGCGAGGAGCCACTTGTCTTGGCCCCGGCTGAAAATCAAGAACAGTAGCCTTAATCGATGAACCGGCAAATCACTCGTGAAGCCCGAAATTCGCTGGTCTTGAGCCCTAATCGGACAGGCACCCTCCCCGGGAGCCCCACCGCGGCCAACTGTTCCGTCCCGCCGCCGCGCCGAAACCACTCAACTCCCGTGGAGATCCTATGCACATGCGTGGTTTTTCCTTGTCAGCGCTCGATGTGACCTTGCCACTCGAGACGCGGTTTCGCACCCCTCCCGTAATTTACGGCCGGGGCCGGGGGCGACCACGCTTGAGGGGCCATAATTTGACCGAATTTCCCGATCGTTAGTCGTTAATTTCCCGCCGCGGTCCAGACAAGGGATGACTGGGGTCGTAAGCAGGAACCCCGTATCAACAATTAGATTTTGCCAAGTTTCATCCGATGAGCACCAGGGCCGTCAATTCTTTGCGATTGGACTACAATTGGATGTTTTTATGGTTAAAGGAACTATGTTTCATGCAAACCCTATGCACATAGTTCCTTTTAGCATAAATACGTCAATTTTGCAATGTGGAACTATTATTTCTAGTTAATTTTAGAAACAACATACGTGTCCAGGTTTGCCTCAGTCTGGGAATACCGAGAAAACCGGGAAATGTCAGGGAGTTTTACAAAGTCAGGGACAACCTGGAAATGTCCGGGAAGATGACAAAAATGTGAGGGAAAATGACGGAAATGTCAAGGAAAATTTGTTAAGTCACTTTTCTGTGATTTCCCATGTGGGTTTGACGTTTCGAACAAGTAATTTTTCTTGAAAACTATCTATAACTATGTCTTTTTGACATTCTGGCATTGGTTCAGTCGTCCGGGAAATTTGTCAAAACGTGTCAGGGAAATCAGGGAAATGTCAAAAAAAATGTTTTCTAAATTCTGTGGCAACTCTTTTGTCGTTAGTTTCTCACGCAGATATGTGTTTTATATATGGGCCAGAAATTATATTTCTTTATTGCAAAATGCAGCTCAATCAATGTCAACTGCACCACGAAACATGGAGAACTGGACTTAATTTTGCAATTAGGAACTACAATATCTGGCTCAACCGTAAAAAACGTATTGGCAAAGGGGGAAAAATGGTACATACGTTGTTTCTAAACTGGGCCAAAGAATGTAGTTCCTAATTATTTCAAAATGCAGTCCAATCATTCCAGCGCGACATGAACCGGTACGTGTCCTTGATGCCTCACTATGGCGCGATACCTTGCACTGATTTATTTCGGTGCAGTACCCAGTAATTGTGGATGGACTTTTCAACCACTCCTTTCACCTAACCGTAATCTGATTAGTATAGATCGCGACAGTCTGTCAGATTTCTAGTATTGATGGCTGTTGAAAGCTAATTAGATTGAAAGATGAGAATCCAGCTATACTCGTTTGAGAATTACTGCTGTCAATCAAAGCCCGCAAAATCTACAATCGGATTTCCATTTGTAGATCATGGTATTTTTACCGGTGTCTCTCCGAGTATTCGTCCGAATGACTCTCTCAGTGGCGTGGCGTGAATGATCGATTATCGATATTCCTCCATTTGAACGTATAGTGAAAGATCGATTATTAAGGTGTTCGCTGCGAACACCCTGTTTATCGATTATTTTCCATAGGTTTAAATGGCAGATCAATCGATGTATTGCAATTCACGCCACGCCACTGGACTCTCCTCTTTTTACGAAGTCATCTCGACGTCTACAAGGACAAGATGGCCCGTGGTATCTTACCTGCTCGAAACCTTTTTAGTAATAAGCCAAGGTGAATTAATGTGATTATTCTCTTCTCTCTCCGCTGAAGAACCGCTCATTTCTGTGAAAGTCATTTACTAATGCATGTCTTTTTTATTTCTTTCTGTTCCAGGTAAGCTTAATAAGCCCCCGATTAGTCCAAGTGTCTTTTCAATTTGTGAAACTATCTGTGCGTGTAAGTTGATACTGAATTATTACTCTGATACCAAGTGAAATAGTTTCAACGTGAGACTCCTTAGAATTAAACCTTCTTTAAATATTTTTTATCGAGTTATTTCGAAATTCTAAATACTTTTACTTTATGATGATCTCATGAAATCTCTCAAAAATTACAGACGCTTTTCTTAACGTTACTCTGGAATGGTGGAACTAGGAAGCATGGATACGTCATAATTCTATTCTGATGCATAGAGTAAAATTAGCGGGCATTACGTCTTTAGATTGTTTTAAGGGAACGGAAATAATTAAGACCCTTTTTGAAGTTCCTCAATCGGCACATTTTAGACACTACAGCATTTCTTCAGCAATATTCTACATGTATCATTATTTCTCCCGATTGTTATCCATGAAAAATTCTACACATTACCAAGGGTTAGAATAATTTTCTACCCCAATATTTTTCGTATTTTTGTTTCGCCCGTTTCGTACGTTTACCATAACCCAATGCTTTTTTGTAAGCAGAATAAAAATATCTTTAAGCACCCCCAGCTCACCCCTCACATCCCTAATTTCACAATAGGAACCAAAAAACTTGACCTCCAGCACCAACCATAAATCCCCGGAATGGACGTAGACCGTTCTTAGTCGTCCAAAAAGCGTCTGGAACCGAAACGCGTAACTGAGCGGTCGCGCGTCGCCTTATTTATGTTTAGTGGACGCGGCAACGCTGCCAGTTCCACCCGAATAAGAAAACAATTACCCTCGTTAATTACATTTTCCGAGTGAATCCGTCAACGTCGCCACCATGAATGGACCGCGGGTCGCGCGCCGTTTGTTTGAGTATCGCGAATGGGATTCGACACAGCGAATTAAGTCGATGGAGAATAAATAACGCTCATTATTACAACTGGCGCCCAACGTGGGGCCCCGGACAGGGCGAAGCGTGGATGATCGACTATCGATGTTTTCCCATTGAAAGCTGTGGTAAAGAATCGATTATTTAGGTGTTCGTTGTAGACACCCTGTTTATCGATACTTTTTCATAGGTTTTAATGGTAGATAAATCGATATATCGTATAGCACGCACGGAGTCCGGTCCGGGAGTGTGAAGTTGGTCTTTGATGCCCTCTCGCCCCGATTTTTCGCGCCCGAAAGAAGACGTCGAGCGTGGCGTCCGATTGATAAAAATCGCTGGTGCAGGAAATTAAAAGCCGGCTCGTTATTGGCGGTCGTCGGCCACCTCCACCCCTCCACCCCCACTGCTTATCATCGTCCGTCGGGCTGTTATCACCGGGTCGAGAGTGGAGTAGTCATTGTTACACGCTCGGCTTATTCGTCAGTGCGGATTTCACCCGCGACTTGCTTTCCGATGGAGTTGCATAACTATCAGGGGCTGCAGGAGGGTCGCCGGCTGTTTATTTTGAAATTCCGCTATCTCCCCCGTCGATCTGCAAGTCTCCGAGCGTTGCGAAATCGACCGGAGATACTCTTGGATTTCCTCATCGCCTTGTAAATGAAAGGAATATCCCTGAGAATAATGTTTTCCTGTTCTCAGGTTGAAGATCAGTCGAGTCAATTGGAACACCAACTTAGAGGCAATTACCAACATACAGAGTATATTAAATAATATCGGGGTCAGTAAGAGTCATGTAGAGTCAATTCGTCACTCTTCCGAAGAGATGGTGCAATTGGTTTTTTAGATGACCCCTGACGTCTCAAAATTTGAATTCCCCGCTCCGAAGAAAAACAACGGTCTATTTGAATCCAACACTGGAAAGAAAAACGCATTGGTTCTAGAGTCCAGACTCTCGAAAACATTGACAAGAAAAAATACTCTTGATTCAATCGGATTTTTGCTTGAATCAAAACAAAATCCGCTTAAATTAAGAGGCTTGGTTCTTGATTTAAACTAAGATTCTGATTGAATCAAGAGTACTTTTTCTTGTCGATGTTTTTAAGAGTCTGGACTCTTGATCCAATGTTTTTTTGTTTTTTTTCCTGTGAATTTGAAATTGCCATACTTCTTGATCTAGCACTGTGTTAACAACGTGCAACAGCTGAGGTGAAGCACCGAAATTGAAGTTACCGCAACGACCGTCACGGTAATGTTTAGTGATAGTAAACTTGAGTTCTTTTCATGAGTTGGACGTTTGAATTGACGCATCGAAAAACGTTATATATCTTGGTCAGGAGTTATTTCCAGTCATCTTTGATGCGCAAATCGTGTTCTACGTGAAATTTTGACCAGAAATATTTATCAGAATGCTTGAATTCGCACCTTGTCTTCCAACCCTGAAATGCAACGTTACCAGTCCCATCAAACATGGCAACATGAACAACCCTCATAAGCCGGAAGTTTGAATTAACGCATCGAAAAACGTTATATATCTTGTTTAGGAGTTAATTCCAGACATCTTTGAAGCGCAAATCGTGTTCTACGTAAAATTTTGACCAGGAATATGTATCAGAATGCGTGGATTCGCACTTTGTCTTCCAACCCTGAAACGCAACGTTATACCAGCCCCATCAAACATGGCAACATGACCAACCCTCGGCGGCTCGCGGGGGGCGGGGCTTCCTTGGGGTCGCGGCTCGCTCGGCGGGCACGGCCCTTATCTCAGATCCGAAATCCAGTTTCAATTTCGTTAGACTCTCAACCCTTTGAGGCGGTCTTTGTGCCGGATTTTAATTACGGCCGCGCCATGTGTTGCGAGGCTCGCTTTGATTTGATTCCTGTCATCGATGCCCGAGAAGGAGATCGGCCCTCCGGTCTGGAACCGCGTAACTCCCCCCAGGAACCCCTGGTGGATGCGCGGTTTGGACGGAGGGGTCCTCGAGACCGCGAGTGGACCGGTTCTCGACCGGCGTCTTCCGAGCCAATTTTCCGTCCTTTTAATTTCGTGCAATCGAGGTACTATCGTGGCACGGGATCTCCCTGCTCCCCCTTTTTGTTTTTTTTATGCGCCCAGGTGATCATTGGATCCCGGCGCGGCCTGCTTTCGCGTTGGTCTTTTCGGAACGCTCCGTCGGGTTCTTACATGGTGCTTTGTTTAAGGTTTGAACGCTGATCAAAAGGAGGGAAAATGTTTATTTTGATGTATTGAAAAATAAACAGACTTTAACCACACTGGAAAAAAAACACATTGGATCTAGAGTCCAGACTCTTAAAAACATCGACAAGAAAAAGTGCTCTTGGTTCAATCAGAATCTAGCTTAAATCAAGAACCAAGCCTCTTAATTTAAGCGGATTTCGTTTTGATTCAAGCCAAAATCCGATTGAATCGAGAGCACTTTTTCTTGGCAATGTTTTCAAGAGTCTGGACTCAAGATCCAACGTGTTTTTTATTTCCAGTGCAGAGCATCAAAATGATCGGAAGGTATCTTGGTTTCAGAAACTGATTGCGATAGACGCACGAGTTGCAAGACGGTAAGTTGGAATTTTTTAGCCAACGTGCGTTATAAATCAGCATAAAGCTAAAAATTTCAATAAATAGAGAGATTAGCGAGTTTTTCATTGAGATTTTCAGCTTCACGCTGATTTTTAACGCACGATGGCTAAAAAATTCTAACTTACTGTATCACGGTTTGTTGAAGGATTTGTGACGTCTTTTCGACATCGAGTATAAAACAAGCCTTAGGTTGATGAATAAAATTGTATGGTTTGCATTCGTATTTTGTCGGAGGAAATTTCACAACGTCTATGAATTTATACAGTACAGTTATTTAGTTGCATTCTGCCCTAGCATAACTGTATACGTCGTTCCCCCAAAAGTACGTAACTGCATCTCAATGGTGCCGAATTTCCCCTCGCACATTGTATTTTTACCCGGAGAACCTTAGGCATCTCTACCCGAAAATTCCCTGAAAGTTTTAATCGAATAAAGCTGTTTCTTGCACAATTTTTCAGTACTTTGGCCACATATCCACTTAAAATGAAAATTTCATTGAATTTTCCTTTCATCTCATGCAAAAATCAGGAGAATTTTAGGAAAAATTGCACCGGTATGTTCTTGCAAAAATTGAATTTTAGTCGATTTGGCGACCTTGGAGTAAAGTCGCGCGCTTCCGTCCAGGAAGCGATGTACAGCATTTATTTATCGGTGTGAAAATCGGCATCAAGGGCTAAAAACACATTTTTGAAGAAGCCCTCGGAGTAACAAGAGTTGAGCGCGGTTACGAGTAAGGACGGAGCAAACCGTGACGTCACATCGGCCTCAAAAGTAAAGTTTTCCCGCGTTCAACAGCATTAATGCGCTATAAATCCGAATTCCCGGAGAAAATTTGCAACGGTGGATTTAGGAGCCTCGGAGGAGCGACGAATAAGGAGCCGGGGTCGAGAGGCGGAGGCGAAATCCTGGCTCACCGCGTTGCTTTGTGTCTCAAGTATTCCTTAATCAGTTAAAAAGTTCGTTTTAATCGGGTTTTCACTTTAATTGAATGTAAAACCCGGAGACTTGAGAATAGTAGTAAATTTAACGTCAGAGCTTTTCCTCCCCCCTTCCCCCGTCCCTAGGCCCTCTCCCCTCCGTCCCTTCGCTGCAACCTCGATGCGTCTGTACCTGCACCTTTAGGTGCTTCCTGTTGCCAAATGTCAATCGAGGTCGTTGAAATTTAACATATCTACGGCGGATAATAAGTACCTCGAATGAAAAATTTGCAAGAGGATGTTTAATTGTATCATATGAAAGGGCTTTATAAGCTGTGTTTTACACTTTTTTCAAAAACGGGAAATTTGAGGAAATTGGTAGGTATATTTTTGTGCTCTATCTATGCAGCATTTTTATGAGTGAAATCCGTCATATTTTGAGGTACCTGCGAATCCTCCTTTCCGAAGTTTCGGACTCATTGAATTTACATTTTATTTTTCAAACCTCACTACTTTATGTGGTTTTACTTTAGGCTTTTTTGATTAAAGTCAGAAAGTAACCTCGTTAATCCTCCTTTTTTTGCACCAATCCCACAACTCGATGTGACGGTTTTAAAGAATTTTAAGTTTAAGAAACGTTGTTTTGCCATCGGTTTCTTAACTTACACTTAACGACAGCAAAACAACTTTTCTTTAACTTGAAAAACTGACTCCAAGTTTAATCCGCACGAATTGAATAAATAAAAACCAAATGTTGTCGACAAGAAACGAGGTTTTATGTCAAAATAATATCTCAAGAAATATTTTTTTTCAGTGAACCTTTAACAGAATGGTTACGCTGGCAACGCAGCCTTTTTTCTGTGTGAGCCCCCCCCCCTTCCCCCACCTCCCGTGTCTATGTCCCTGTTCGCTTGCCTTCACTTTTACGTATCCTTGAACTCTCTTCTGCGAGTCCCTTGGTTTATTGCGTCTGGTGGGTTTAATCCAGGCGCTGAAAATTGTGGTCCCGGGATCCCTCGGCGGAGAGAGGGGGCGGGGGGGGGGTGGTTCGTTGTAGAAAAGTTTGAGCAACCTCCACAGAAAAGAAGCACAATATCACAGACGGTGTAATTTTTACAAACTAGCTCTTCGCTCTGCCAGATTGGGAGCTGAAACCAACCATTTTGTCCGGGAAAATGATAAATTGTTACATTTTTGCCGAGTGTTAAGTTTTTGGTTCAATTTGTTTTTCTAACAAAAGAAGAAAACGATGGTCTTCGTATTTCATAATTCTTCATCCCCTATTAAATTAATCATCATATTTTTAGTGTTTGGACGATCGCTGTCATGCGACAACACATCGTAACACACTCGTAATCCAACCTCGAAATTCCCTACTTTCCATCATTCATAATTTAATGTCAGACAGAATCCCTCATCCAAACACCGGTTTTCTGATAAAAATGTAAACCTAATTTTTTTTTAATTCAACAATCACGGAATTGTTTCAAAGTTCGCATTGTCACATCACAATTGGAGGTTTGACCAACCTCTGCTTCTCATGTCGCTCCACAACGTAAATTCAGACCTTTGTCGCCTCTGTGAGCAATGTGTCAATATTTAGACGCTCCTGTAGGCCTTTTAATTCGGAAAGAAGCTTCCGTAGCAACCCGTATATTTATTTCATTTTACTCCCTATTTTATTTGCAGGCTTGACGCTTTAAAAACTGCAAAATCTAAGCTTTTGAAATCTCTAAAAAAAGTTGTCATTTTGAACAGGGGCCGTAGCGGAGGATTCTTATTTACAGCGATAACTATGCACGCTCCCGCAGGAAGCTTTTCGCATGGTGAGCGAGAAGCGTATGGCTTGAATAAAATTTGTATGTATGTAGGCGCGTGGTTTTTTATTAAAAGTGCAGTGTTGTTTGTTAATAGACGCTGCTTTCAACGAACAGACAGAGAGAGACCCCATTTCAACAACTGATAACAGGACAAGACAATCGCACCCCACATGTTGGTTCGAAAAAGAGCATCATTATGACAACTCTTTTATTCGCGTGAGGGTAGTTGCGTCGTACAGAGGGCGCGCGAATCGGCGCTGTCATATTTCCTTAAATGTCTGGATTTTACGAGGAGGGTTTTTAATCCATCGTTTCGCAAGGACTCACGATGGTTTTCATCTCTATATTATTTAAATATTCCCTTCAATATACCAGGTACAGCCAACGGGAAAAACATAATCAACCTAAATCAAAGCAACTATTGAAGACACACTTATTGTTCGGGAAATAACTTATTCTGGATACCGATAAACCTTCCTTACAACTCTAATGCATTATTAATTGTAAATTAGGGGGAAAAATTATACTAAATTACTAAAATTACTAATTTAGGGTGGCTTCAAAAAGGGGCTCATATCGATAACCCCTCCTCTCAACGAGGTAACATTTATTGTACAGAGCTTAATAGGACTAAATTTTGGGATTAGGGCCCAAAAGTTCTGGCTCACTCGTACAAACACTCGTGTACACAGGAAAACTAATGGTACATACGTTGTTTGTAAACAGAGCTAGAAATTTAAGTTCCTAATCCCAAAATGGAGTCAAATTTCCTACTGAGGCCAGTTTGAGGAAACACTTGTTGTATAGAGCTGAAGAGGACTAAATTTTGCGATGAGGACCCACAATATGTAGCTCATCCGTGAAAACTCTTGTGTACATAGGTAAACTTATGGTACATAGGTTGTTTGTAAACTGATCCAGAAATTTTAGCTCCTGATCCCAAAATGTAGTGAAATATCCTACCGAGGCCAGTGGCCCATGACTGGTCCGATCCGGCAGCACAGTGCGAAACGAGGGGGTGGCAGATAGGCGCCACGCAAAGTGGAGCGATAGGTTTACCGCGCGGCGCACACGAGCGTGCACCGAAAAGATTGTGTCAAACTCAGGTGCAGCGCATAAAGGCCGCGCGCTCAACGTTGCCGCAGTCCCGCGTCAACGACTCTCACCAACAACGGGAAAACCGCGATTCGACGGACGACCCGGCAACAGTGCGCGGTGTCCGTCGCGACGCTAGGTAAACATCGTTCGACTCAACAACGCGATTGCGAGTCAACGTTGACATCGGTGCAACGCATCGCTGCGCCCCAGACGACGTAAATGACAGTCCTCCGATCAATTTTGACTTTGTGCGCTTCTGCCTCTCTGCCCCCCCCCCCCCCCCCCCCCCCGCTGAGCCCGCCCCGTCACATCAATCATGCACAAATCAGATTGAATTTCGGCTGGAGCCATACTCCAGGCATCTTTCGCCGGGAATCGCCGTTTCTGTCATGCACGCTCTGTGCCCCCGAACAGCGGAAATACAGATCAGAAACATGATGCGCCTTCATGTACGTATCTATGCAATTTGAGCTACTTGGGAGTTGATATAGTTGTATCCTATAGTTTGGTATTACACCACATGGTTTTTAAAGAGAGACGAGCTGCGAATTCATGTCTGCCTTCATGCCCGCACCTATGCAATTTGAGCTACTTGGGAGTTGATATAGTTGTATCACGTAGTTTGGTTTTCCAACACATGTTTTTTGAAGAGAGCAGTAAATGACTTCTAAGTTTTAACGAGTGAATACGAGCGAGAAATTGAAGTGCGCCTTTACACCCGTGGTTATGCAACATCAGCTACTTAGAAGTTGAAATAGTCGTATTATGCATTTTTGTCCGCCGCACAGCATTTAAATAGGACGGTTGGGGAAACTCTAGGGTATAAAGTAGGATGAACCAAAACGCGCATCCCTTTGCTCCTACTTGCCGAGGGTTTAATGATTCTTTGGAGTGCGTTATAGATGAAAGATTAAAGTTTATACTATACCTCGACGTCCCTTATTGTTAGTTCCAGGTAATTACTTTCATATACCAAGGGAAACTATTCCAATTTCTACGTGTAAACACTCTCGTCCGAGGCGTGAGTATATTAGACACCCTTCCGCGTGAGGGATGCATCTAACCCAGATACAAAAAAAGGGTGGAAAAACAGTGTCAATAACAAGAAAAACGGCAAGGGAAGCCTTTCACACACCTGTCTCTAAGAGATGAATGTCAAGGGGGGTGGTTCAGTGTAACACCACTGTGAAACTCCGTTGTTGTGGGGTGTAGTCAAGGGAGTTTCACAGGGGTAGCTTTACACGTTGCCAAAGCGGGTATGGTTTTTCCAACCATCCCGAGTTTGTCCCTTCAAATGAGCAAGAATTCCCGCACGATGTGGGGATTACGTTTTTCCGCGGATTATCCAACTTGCGAAGCAAATTTGGAAAAAAAAGGACTGATAGTGAATAAATAAAAACGTTGCAGGTGGGGATTGAACAATGAAAATTAATGGGCCGGCCCGAATTCGTTTGGCGGCTTTATCAAACATGTAGGAGCTAGCCCAGCTTTGAGGAGACATCGAGTGGGATATAAATTATTCGTGGAGCGATTTTTTTATTTTTTTTGGTTTCCCCTTCACTTTCAGCTTAACCATGGTCCGAGAACCCAGAAATCCAGGATAATCCCGGAGAATTACGGTTCCTCGAGCGAACGACCGTTGCCATAGTTACCGAATATTTTTTGTCGGAACTCTTACACGATGACCGGTAAAAGTTCGATTATTAATATTATTTTCATTGGGGCTTCCCTCGCGATCCTCCTCCATTTTAATTCCCGGTTCGGTCACGCGCGATTTCCCTCTCCGCAAATCCGCGGAAAATCGCCTGTGTTCCGGCCGCGACAGGCGCGCAAATCCGCCTTGAATTTGACGCGAGGCGACAGGTCGCCATGACAACCGCTCGTCTAAAAAAAGGGGGCCCGGTGCCCCCCGATAGAGGAGCCAGCCCCCACGAAACAGTCTAAACTGTGCTAATGTATCTGTTTACCGGTTGATCGAAGTAGCGATAGGGCTCGGTGTTTTTACTTCTGAAATGAAATTAACGGCCGACCAAGACACAGTCAGGATAGGGGAGAAGAGTACTGCCGTGCTAAGGAAAAACGCCGTATGAGCCTTCTGGCGTTGCCAAATCTCCTTCGATAAATCATGAATTTTAAGCGGAATTTGATAATATTTTGCCTCCGATTTCTCAAAGATTTTAGTTCGTAATTTGGTTAAAAATGTCTGAAAATTTAAAAAAAAATTATTTATGAAGTTTTTCAAAAATGAATATTTTCCGAGAGGCGATTTGGCAACGTTCGAATGCTCATACGGCGTTTTTCCTTAGCACGGCAGAGTAGCGGACGCCCCCCACCCCCTCTCCCTAATCCCCCCTCAAAATGCGGCGGCTCTGCAGAGGCCCGGAGGAAGCGACAGCTCGAAGCAAGTGCCAAGCTCGGGGCAGGGCTGAAGCGCCAGATTGAATACGAAAAATTGACAAATTTCACTTTGACTCATAGGAGATAGATTTTTGCTGAATGTGTACGATTTGGCAAAGCAGGGTCGGGGGAATTATATTTAATTAAATTATCCGGCAGGTAATAGCTTCGCGGGAAGTCACTGGGGAGCGATCTCAGACGCGAAAAGTATATTCGGCTCCTTTTATTACGTAAATTTTAAGGGGGGGGGGGCGGGGGCTCTGGGGAGGGGCGTATTATTTCATACGTTTCGTTTGTAATTCAGCCTGCCACTGACGTAATCAAGTCAGACGAGACTGCGCCCGGACTCGCGGGTTTTGCATTGAAGGGCCCTGGCGGGGTGTCGCGAGGCGGTATCATCCGATCAGAAGGCGCGCCCGCCAGATTTATCATCATTCGAAACAAATTCGGATGGACCGTAAATTAATGCGAAGTTGAGGATAAGAATGTCCATATTATCCGAAAGCCCTGGATAGACGATCAAATTCCCGAACCAATTCCGATCAAAGTAGCATCAAAGTGTCGGGAGTCATCAGTCTTAAACTCATTAGTTTGCTTCTTTTTATAATGAAAACTTGCCAGAAATGTTTCCTGTGGCAGGAAATGATGAATGGTGGCACTCCGTTCTGATCTTACTTTGAACAAAAAAGTGCGGCCCGTCAAAATTTGATGGTAGATGGTGACCACCAGTCATCAGCATGTCTACTTTGATCGGAATTGGTTCGGAATTTGATCGTCTATCCAGGGCTTTAGAGTAGAGGCTTGACGAACAGGCAGGGTGTCTACAAGTCCGGTATTAGTACGATTTTTCAAGGGCGGTCCGGGAGTACTGAAAAAGTGCGGAAATTTTGCACGAAAGTCCGTATTTTTTTTCAATTTTGTCGCAATTTGAGCGGGCAATTCAAATTTTTTAAATTTCTCGAATTTCGTCAGTTGAATGTATTGAAGAAGTGCTGAATTTTTCTGTTGAGGAGGTACTGAGTTTCTTGGGAATGTACTGAAAAAGTACTTTAAAAGTACTGATTTTTGGCCAGCCTGTTTCAGTAGACACCCTAGAACAGGACTCTGTCCCTGGTCGATGTTGGTAGAAGATGAAGAAGGTGGAGAAGAAGAAAAGATAAAGATGTCCGTTTGGCAGCCTCAGTTGCCTTGCGGACCGGTATTTCTCCTTCATTCAAGTGGCTATGCAACAAACTATCCTCAGAGTCGAAATAGTTATCTATTCAGCGCCTCACATTTTGGATACTCGATCGGCTGCAGGCCGACCCTCGAAACTTCGCGTGAAACATGATACTATAACGACGCAGGCGAAAGGTCGTAGAAGAAGAAGAAGAAGAAAGAGAGTAAGAATAAGTAGAGGATGATGATGATGACGATGATAAAGATGATGATAAGAATGTCCGTTAGGCAGCCTCAGTTTCTCTGCGCATCGGTATTACTCCTTAATTCCAGTGGCTATGCAACAAACTATCCTCAGAGTCGAAATAGTTATCTATTCAGCGCCTTACACTTTGAAACTCAATCGGTTGGGAACGTGTTGTATTTTGTTTAGTAGAGGCATTTTGCAAAAAGTAACCAAGAGCATTACAATGTCGCTAAGTTTGTGTAACTTCATTCTTTACATTAAAATTACCGAAATCATGCCATAATGGGCAATTTACATAGCAATTTTTGTCTTAAATTCACAGTTTTTAGGGTGTAAAATAGAAATTATTTATAGATGATAAGGTTTTTCTTCCAAGAATTAAGAGGTTGCACAGTCTGGCAAAATGGTAATGCCCGGGGCTCCTTTTTGCAAAATGCAGTCCATTTAATAACTGCTTCTTCAAAATGTTTGTGCCATCCTAAAAATTACCATGCGAAATTGCCCGCGAACTCTGCTAATTACAAATGATATTTTATAGGATGGCACATGTTTTATCTCGATTTCAAATAATTCCTTGAAGAATGTACGACTGATCGCATTTAGAACGATTCTAAACTCTTTTTCCCCCCAAAAATGGGACTTGGTTTCTGTGAAATTTGGTCTATCTTAGATCCTTGCCGTTTTCCATAATACCGAAGATTTGTTTTCTTACCCGATGGATCTGGCAACAAGGCGTAGGAGGGCAGTAGATCCCGGGTGCGTTTTCGATCCTAACCTTAACCCTATTACTTTCCCGTCTGATGGGCAGAGAAGTGAGGGCGGCGGAGTGGTGGAGTGCCACCAAGCGTCAAAACTAATCAGGTAACCTGCGGTGCCCGGGCATCCGATCTCCTCTAATCTGAGCTTTCTCTCTCCCTTATCCCCTCCGCCCTCACCCGCGCCAAGGAGCCCCCTTCCTTCCCTCCCCCGGCTACCCATTAGCTCCCCCCGCGTAATTAAGATACCTATCTGCTAAGCAACAATTGTTCAATCGGAGAGCGACATAAGAACCGCTCGTAAAATTATGTAAAACGCACTTGCGAGATTAGGCTCCTAGCACTCGAGAGCGTCTCGAGAGGGCTTTAACGGCCGCGTCCCGCCGCTTCAGACGTTTTTGGAAATGTTTCGGAAAATTTGCGCTCCAATTCGCCTGCATTACTCTAATCGCGCGTGCAGATATGTTTTCTTTCTTGGGAATGTTGTGTTTAGCGGCGTCTCCTTCGAATCGCGCCGTTTACCAACTGAAAATGCGTCTAGACTAAGAGTATATTTTGAAGGAGATGTGAGGGCACGCGCATGTCTATTTCGCTTTCAATTTTCGAAGTAGGCAAGAAAACAGCTTTTCTAGAAATATTCGTCTAATCGAGGATCTGCGAATCTTATTGTTAGTGTAAGAATGTTCTCCAGAATCGAAGATAAATTAATTGAAAATTCATTGGCGTCGAGTGGTTTAGTTCTCCGTTCAAAAAATAAAATTAAAAAATAATGAAAACCGAGGGAAAATCAAACAGCGTTAAACACAGTCGGGCTTCAATCCGTCCAAATCTTTACTCATGCAACTGGATTTGACTTCGGCTTGATTCAAGGACCATACATTTATCTACGTGAAAATATGGTCATCGAACGGCGAGCATTTCTCTTCCTTGAATTTTACGGCATCGGAAAACGATAATGGAAACAGGGTAATTTCTGGAGCACAGCCGTTGAATAAGTCATCAGCCGGGAGCCACACTCNGGGGGGGGGGGGGGGGGCAGCCTCTCGGACCCCATGAAAAAGTGAGGGGGAAAAGCGGAAAAGTTTAAAACGGGGGAGATCACTCCAAATAAAACAGATCACGCGTATAGTTTCGAGCACCCGACTTGGAGGGTCTTGGCTCGCGGGAGGGTGGAGGCCGTTTCCAAATTACCGCTACCAGCTCAGTTTTACGACAAATTTTATGAGTTGCTCCACTCTCACGATCCCACCCCCTCCCCCCCGGGCCGGTCGCCGCCCCAGCGTCCGTTTTCCGCCCTGAACGACGTTCGAGGTTGCCAAATTGGCTCGGATTTCCCAAGTTTACTTTCGAGCAGCTATTGCTCAAGGGTCGGCGTTACAGAGGAGAAATACTCTGTTGGTCTGGGAATTGGCTGGATGGCAAGTATCAAGAAAAGGGCTTACGGTGGAAATTAAGAGAACAAAAAAATTGGAGGAAAAATCAGGGTTTTTTTTAATCCCTTTCTCTCTTAGTATTCCATAAACGTACCAAGAGAAACTCCACATTTACGAATATTTTCGTGCAAGATATTACGAGCACATCGGAATTTCCTATTCTGATGAGTTAGGAACTTAATTTTAACTGCAGGAGGAAAAATCATGAACTTTTTGTGAAATATGCAGGAAAACCAAGAGGTACTTAGCAAACCTGTTTTTGAATTATACTTAGAATATTTTCCCTCTTTGCCCTGAATTCAACCCATGTAGAATATTCGGCCGATTCCCTCTCGAAAATCAATTTGCGGGTCTATTTTCATCACTAATTTTGGCAAACATTCTGCTCTCTAATGCAGTATCTAGTTCCGCGCAGTTGACTATCGCCAAATATCAGAACGGAATGAATGTTCATAAATGTTGAAAGGGGTACTTCCAATTTCTTTCACGGAGCAGGAACACTAAATGCAGCACCCAGTAAGAGGTATCTGTGAAAGATTGAGTGAACTCGTGGGCCAGAAGCAATCTCGGAAGAAGAACCAAGTAACAAAAAACAAACTCAGCGAAAAACGAATTCAAAATACATGTTTACAGTTTTCGCAACAAGGGCCGAAGAATCGATGAGCTGATTTTTTTTTAGCTTTGGCCAAAATTCGTTTATAATTCCCGAATTTACCAACAATCTTGCAACAAGTTGGACGCGCAACAATTCAGTCGACAGAGCCGAAGATGTTATTAAATCTTGCAGGACACCAAGGGGGAAGTTTTTATCAGGGCTCCTCTGAAAGTTGGTCGCTTACCGCATCATTTGACTGCGAAGTTATATCCGGCCCGACTCAATTCTCGGGAAAAGTCGCCCGGCTTTTTGTTTAAGCTCAGCTTATTTTACTGCCTTTCCATCTATCATCTTTCGCTCGTATGCAAATGCGCTCTCGTCTACGGTCCTTTCGTCGCCTTTGCCTCCTCCCCTCCCTCTCCGCTGTTTACTTTGAAGCCCCGAAAAAGTTTACTTCCAAGTTCCACGAAATCTGTGAATGATGGCTATAATTACAAGTCGCGCAACTGTCTGAACCCCAGTCGTATCTCTTGGAGAACGTGCGAGGCGTTCTTCCTCGTGGAGCCAAATACGTAATACGTTACGCACCTTTTCCAGTTTTTTGTTCCTTCCCTCGACCACCCCCCTAAATGCACCCTTATGCAGCTCCGCCGAGGCGAAAGAACGCTGTATGACCAACGAGTATTGCCAGATTTCTTTTGATCAGATATTCATACTAAATAAGTCACATTTATGTTTCTTAAAATTTTGAGGTAAATTGAATCGTTTCAAGAGAAAAGCACCATGTCACAGTTGAAGCAACCATCCACCATGCCCTCTGCACTTTAAAGTTGCCCTTTTCTGATAAATTTTTGAGGATTCTTTGAAGTTTTGCCCCCCTCCTCCCGCCAGCTTTAAGCAGGTTGTGTGCATCCTCCATTAAGATTCGGCTAAAATACTGCCGTGCTAAGGAAGAACGCCGTATGAACCTTCAGGCGTTGCCAAATTTCCTTCGATTTAATACGAATTTTTTGGGAAAGTTGCCAATATTTTTCTTCCAATTTTTCAGACAATTTTGTCCGTAATTTCATCCAAATCATCCAAAAATTTTAAGGAAAACTGCGTCTAATTTTCCTCCAAAATACGGTTTTTATCCGGGGAAATATGGCAACTCTCGAATGTTCATACGGCGTTCTTCCTTAACACGGCAAAATAGCCCCTGCATCCAACTGTTGGCGTCACCGCACACATGCACAAGAGACCTGCTATTAAAGGCGAGATAAAAGACAAAAGAGTGGGAACGGCAGACACCAGACTAGTGTCTCGGAGACGTACGAAAATGAGTACACGACGAAGAAGGACGGCCAAGGGGGTGTCTCGG